>CM053608.1:27266818-27337548 GCA_028646535.1 Procyon lotor
GGGGGGGGGGGGGGGTGTAGATGGCTGCCACAGAACGAAGCAAGAGAGAATAGGAGAGAATGAGCAAGCTCTCTGGTGTGTCTCTTATAAGGGCACCGATTCCATTATGATGGCCCCACCCTTGTGACCTCATCTAAATCCAATTATCTGTGAAACGTCCCATCCCATCGCCAAATATCATCACATTGGGAGTTAATGCTTCAACGTATGAATTTTGGGGAGACACAATTCAGTCTGTGGCCGAAGGAGAGTTAAGAGTGTAGGGGATCCAGGGGTGATAGGAGATGTCTGGGCTGGACTGTAGAGATCTACCATTGTCACTTCACTGGGTGCAGCACGACGTGTCAGGAGTTCAGAGACATAGGGATTCCACAGAGTAATACGTTTCAGAAAAAAGGTTTGGAGCCAATATTTTTTCAAATGTATTGAATAAAATCTGCCATTGCATAGCAGTATTTAATAAATACATTTAATATTAAAGGAAGAATATAATCTAAATAAAAGATGATGCTTTGAATTGACTAAGATTGGCTCTGCTTGAAAGTTCAACCAAAAAAACCCCAAAAAATGAAAAACCTAAAACTCACCACATCTCCCTTTTGGATACTGAAGTTTACTTCCATGATATAGAATGGCCTATTTATTTATTTATTTATTTATTAAGTTTTGCATCTATTTTGACAGAGATCAATCTCTTCAGAGATGGTACTGGAACATATCTTCACTAAGTTACCGTAAAGCACAGCTTACCTTTTTCTACCTGTGGCTACAGGTGACATCTTGTTTATTTAAATATCTAAAGTGGTTTTTGTTGTTGTTGTAGTAATATAAAGACTTTTCTTCAAGACTCTGTCGGTGAAGTGAGCCTGTAATACTCCTTGACCTAAGAGCTACTTGTTGGAGAGCAATATGGTAGCAGGTTGAGGTGGTAAAAATGCATACTCGGACCCAGTCTATCTTGGTCCTTATTTACTAGTGTAAATACCTACATCAGAACACATGTATACACCCGAAATGTAAAAGGTGGAGGTAGAATTAAGGAAGATTTAGTCATTTCTCAGATCTCTCTAACCTGAATCTTAAAATTAATACATTTTCCTTTAGTGACTTAAAGTGTATTTTGCTTTCCGTTGTGTATTTGTATTCGTATGACCTGTGGATATAGGATTGCCTTTTGTATCCATCGTTTCTCATTTAGGATTGATAATAACAAAGCAGGGCTCTATCAGCTTTGTAACTGTATGATTGTACCTATAAATCTAAATTAAAATGAGCCTCTGTTTTTAAATATAGTGTGAATAAGCAAATTCTTTTACAAATGAATCAAAATAGTCCAGTTTTCAAGACATAAAAATGAAATACCTATGTGTCTACCCAGTTTTTCTGTATCTGAAAATGATAGAGTTTTTAGAGGAAGATTAGATTATCTGTTGTAGACATATACTTTTGGGTTCTATTTGTAGGGTAGATTCAAATGACCAAAATAGAAACAAAGTTGGGGGGGAAGAAAAAATTGAGGGATATGAACTCAAGGCAAAGCCGGAATGATATAAAAACGGACGAAAAAGTTTTCAGCAATAGTAGAATCATAAAAACTATAAGCATAAAAATCACAGTCGTTATTAAAACCATTCTCTTTGTAAAGCGTTCATTTAGTGGGTAGAACAGGCAGCGGGGAGATGACTTTTTCTTTGACCCGTGTGGATTTTCTAGCTGAGGAATGAAGTAACTTGGAACCAAGCTGGGCTTTTCTACTGAGCATGCCTTCCGCCAGCGGGGTCCAGCCTGGGTGGGGCCAGGCTTGCTCATTAAGCTTTTGGAAGCTGGCTTTCCATCAGCTTTCCACAGTCTTCTAATGACGGGGGACAGCAGACAGCGGGCTCGATGTACTTTTTAAAAAGCTGCGTATGTATTTTAAGGGGGAGATTTTGAGGAAATTTCTGTTGTAGCAGTGGGTTTTGTGGTATATGCCTGCTTGCTTTTGCTTTTGAAGAAAAGTTTGCTTTTGAGGTTGTCAATATCCAGGGGACTGAAAATTTGGAAACTGCTCATGTACAGAGTGCATGGAACCTGGGTAAGTAGAGTGTTTGGCAAGGGAATGTGTTCCATTATATTTGGTCCAAGTCCTCTGAAAAGTGTATTTTTTGTGGCCAGTGTTTAGTTTTGGCCCACTTGTTTGCATTTTGCTAGGTAGATGTTGAATTTTGTCAGGTTATCTTTAACATAATTGCTCGTTCAGGTTGGACCTATGCGAATAATGAGGCTAGCTGGTTTTTTCGATGTGCTTGTCCTATTGTTCAGTCGATTCAATCCACTATATTCGATCCAATATACTATATGGAAGTGAATTACTCCCAAAGCACAGTGAGGGCCATGTAAGGTTAATGGTGCACAGTTACTTTTTAAACATGTTAAAAGGTGACAGATTTTAGTTTATTAAATGCTTCATTTTCATGCTAACACATTTGATGAAAAGAAGTTGTGCTGTGGCTAGGACAGTGGAATTCACTTTTTTTTTTTTTTAAGCATCTGCTGATTAGTGGCCATTAACAATGATCGAGAAATATGTTTTGTTTTGATGCT
The DNA here is from genome assembly GCA_028646535.1 of Procyon lotor. Classification (NCBI taxonomy): domain Eukaryota; kingdom Metazoa; phylum Chordata; class Mammalia; order Carnivora; family Procyonidae; genus Procyon; species Procyon lotor. The sequence goes on from CM053608.1 coordinate 27,269,402, forward strand.
GTCACACCCCATGTAATATGGGTTGAATAAATCTAGGTATTAACTTCTTTTTTACTGAACATTCAGTCTGGGGTCACAATGAAGAAACGGGACAGCTCCCCATTGTTGCCCAGGTTCTGACGTCCGGACTTAGAAAAACTGTCTTCCTGCTTTTTCTTGCTAGAATTTACCAGTCTCACAACCTTCTTTCAGAAAGAACCTTGTTTCCGTGTTACTCTCTAACAAAACAGGCGGTCCCACTGTGATTGCCAGCTGATCGCGGTGCCTTCCTTTACTGCCGACTCCGTGGGGGAACGAATGCTGTCCTTCCACTGAAGTCATGAGCCAGTATATTTGGGGGAGGGAGGCACGGATGTACTTGGGAAGTAGAAGTTTTAGGACCCAACAAAGAATGGTCTCTTAACATTATTGGCAGCTCGGGTGTGGGAATAAGTAACTGCGGGTGATCCTGGTGATGAGGACAGCTGGCCCGTCATGCGCCCCGCCCTGTCCCTCTGTCGCTTTCCGGCACACGTGCTAGGATACCTTGACGACCCTCAGTTCACTGTCCCACCTGGATCACAGAGCTGGAAAGGGAAATATTAAACTCTGACATCGAGGTTGGCTTGGATTTTTCTGGGACCTGCACCTGGCACGTTCTCCAGCAGGAACCTGTGCCGAATCGGGTTTACAAACGTTGAATTCTGAGACTCTTACTGCCAAAGATAGAAATATATGCAGCCGAAGCGAAACCTTGTCCTAGCCAGCCCCACCTAAGAAGTAGTTATTTGAGGCTCTTACAAATAAGTGAAGTCGTCTTTGAACTAAACTAACGCTCAGAGTAGCAGCGCTTAGGGGGAAAGAGGTTTTAGGCATTCCAAGTGGCCTGCCCCTAATTCCATTGTAGTTAGCAGCTTTTTCTGCCTAGGCTCGGAGGGTCCATATGCTGAGAGTCTACAGCACCTTCTGCTGACCCACCCGACTAAGGTCAACATTTCGGTCTGCTTACTGAAGCTAGAAAAGTCACGCGGTTTAGTCTCCTGTTTTAAGGATAGATGCTGTGCGTTGGCATAACTCTTTGGTGGTGCTGTAAATATTTAAAATGGCAGAAACACTAATGATCCAAATTTTAACAGTGAATGATATTTTTTGGCTAGGGTTAGATATTTATGCCTGTTGACTGCAGTGTTGCAAAGCTTATGGAGAAGAGGATTTGAAAGTGTGAGATCAGTGTAGGCTCCAGCTTGGTGGCCTTGTCATAGGGTGGTGAGTTGATTGATTTTGACAAGACTTTGTCTTATGACCTATTAAAATGCAGCGTCTGCAGCCTCTGCATTTATCCTGTGCAGTTAACCTTGGTGGATTTGTCGTTAGCTTCTTTGGGAAAAGCCTGCCGAACTAAAGACTCTATTGTTATAGCTACAGGATTTGTAGTTTGATTCACACAGAAATAATATTAGGCAGGTTGTAGATTACCAGTTGATACCAAGGGAGTTTTCTGATGGGGCTGGGTGAGGATCCTATTCAGAAGGTAGTTGCGGGATGAGCTCAAAAAAAGCCTACTGCCTGGTGTCTGCTATGCTGAGGACGGACTGCTGGTGTTGGCTTCGTCCTGTGTTGAGCCTGGTTATGGATGACATTGGAAGAAACTGCACATTCGTGTATTTTTCTTTCCTATAGAATGCTATGTGGTGGTGGTACAAGTGTTGCCCAAATATCAGGAACATCATAAAACACATTTACGAAGAAGCCCCCAGATGCATAATGCTGCACTAGGAACATGTAGTACTCGTCCGTACAAAAGTTTTACCCTCTTGCTGTGAGCTTAGGAGAAGTGGGCAGGGAAGGGGCGTAGACAGGAAACATGACCTTGTGCTTGTCAGGCCAGTTTTGTTCCTGCTTTTCCCTATAAACGTGGAGGAAGCTGCTGACAGAGATCTGGGATGTTTATGTATGACCAGCTTAGAAGTTAATAAGAATCTTCCCATTCTGTTTTGTTCCCCTTTAAAAAATTTTTTTACTTCTAGAGAAATCTGTTTCCAGGTTCCCTGTTTTTACTCCTCCAGGAGAGAAGAGGAATAATTCTTTTGACCTACCTGCAAATGCACCAGGGTTATTGTTAGCAAAAGACACCTTTTTGTTTTAACTCTGCACCAAAGGGGAGAAGGATAAAAAACGAGCAAGGTTTTCTCAAGAGCCGTGTGTGTGTGTGTGTGTGTGTGTGTGTGTGTGTGTGTGTGTGTGTTTTAACCGAAGAAGAATTGATTTACTTAAAAGATGCTGGTCTGCTCTAAAAGCTTAGGTTTTGAGCTTTCCCTGCTTAGGAGAGCAGCCTAAATAGGGCAAGGGGGCAGGTTTGTGATGTAGACTGAATTGGAGGCTACTAGAAATCCATTTCTTTGGAGGATGTAGAAATGATCTTAACCTCATATGCCAGAAAGTCAACTTTATTTTAGCATTTTATTTAGCATTTATTTATCTTAATGCTACTTTGAGCTGGAATAGGCTGGAAGGGTTTTGCACCTGCACAACCCGTCTGTGAGGACAGAGCTAGGTGACAGGCCAAAGGCCACAACTTACAGCAGTTGTGCTGCTGTGCAACGATACAGACCAACCAAACTGGGTTCACTTCATGCATTGGATATTTTAATGTAAAATACTGTCCTCTTAATAAAGCTTTTAAGTACTTCAGTTTGGGCAGACTTCTCATATTTGTACCTCTGTAGCTCATCTACCCAGTGTCCTCTCACCACTCCCCATAATCATTGTCAATTCTCGTCTGTGTCCTTCCCTGGTTTTTGGGTTTTTTTTGGTGCACGTAGATGCAAGTATGTGTATGTGTATTTATAAACACCACACACCCGGCTTTCAACCTGTAAGGTGTTGTATGTGTACGATATGAACTTGCTTTTTGTACTTTACAGTGTGACTTGGAGATATTTCTGTAACTGGGATGGATACCTTCTTTTTATTCCTTGATAGCTGCACAGTATTCTGTGTAATGTCACCTGTTGATGGGCATTGATCTTTGATCTTTTGCTACTGCAGTGTTACAATGAATCATCTGTACATAATTATTTTATATTATGTATGTGCAGATGTATCTCTAGGATATGTTCCTACAAGCAGAATAACTGGCTTGGAGTGTATACACATCGGGAATTTTGATAGCTGTTGGCGCATTTCTTTGGTTAGTACCCATTTTCTCTTCTGGCACTTATATATAGGAATACCTCTGTTTCCATAGGCTTGTTCAGTAATTACATGATGAAACTTGTGCAGTTTTCCATTCTGAATTTTTAGTTTTCAAGTCTTTTATTATGAGTGTGATGGAGCATCTTTTCAGATGTTTGTGTCCTTTGTTTTCCTCTTAACTCTGTACTTCCCCTCCAGCCACTTATTTTTTCCCCCTAGTTGGAGGTTGGTCAGCCTTAGCCAGTTCAAAAATCCAAAACTAAGTGGTTTTTTATGTTGAAGAAATTTATAACCAGGACTATTTTATTTGGCCTTTTTATTCAAGTTACTTAAATTTTGCTGGAGAGCAAATATATCTCCAGCAAACACAACTGAGAATGAGAATTAAGTGTTCTTTAAAAAGCATGATGCCTTTTTGTATTTCAAGAGTGTTTAACTGAGAGTTCCCACGTAGAGCCATTGTGTGACTTCCTGAAGATATGACAGCGGTTGCTTCAAAGAAAGCTGTTGGCTTTTCAAGCTAGTAGTAATTTCTGAATCTAAGTGACCAAAGTTTCTGAGTCAGTGATGACTGGTTCGAATATATATTAATGCTAGTCTTGCTGCTTCTGTCTCCCACTAGATGGAGAGGATCCTTTTCATCTACATTGCTGGTATCTGGTACCTGTGTGGGAAAGGAGTCAAAAAACATTCTTTTCGAAAGAACGTCCTAAATATACAACCCATGTCCTGAAAATAGGTGAAATTTATCTAGGGGCTCGGTTAGAATGTATTGCCTAGGTTTGTAAACACCAAATGGGTAGTAACAGTTGGCTTTTGGCTTTTTCAATAGGTAATGAGTTGTCAGGATTATGTTAGGTGTTGGTTCTAGGCTAGTGAGGTTGTTTGGGATTGGTGGTTGCACTGAGTAGGGTTTCTGGAGCCGCACAGCCTGGGTCTGAATCCTGGGTCAGGTTCTCCCGTGTATTGGTTATGTAGCTTTGTGAAAATCCTTTATCTTGTCTTTCCTCTTTCATCTGTCACATGGGAATAATCTTAGTTCTACCTCAAAGAGTCGTGAAGATAAAAGGAATTGCCACATGCAGAGTCTCTAGAACAATGCTCAACAAATAGCTGATATTGTCACTATTATTTTGGTTCTTACTGTTACTATTACTTTTATTTTTAGTGAACAAAGGGACATAGTCCCTTTTTTCCTCAGAACCCCTATTTGATGACAGTGGCTCACCATTTATTATGAATCTACTACATGCCAGCCACTTTGTGTAGAGCATCTAATTTAATCCTTAGAGCACCCCAGTAAGTATGTATTCTATCCCTGTTTTGAACGACATTCAGCAAGGCTAAATAACATCCATGGTTACGTGGCTAGTGGGAGACGCAGCTGGAATTCGGATCCTGGTCTTTTAGTTCTTTTAGTTCCCAGACTTGATCTCCAAACCACTATGTTATTTTATCCAAAGATTAGATAGCTTTGCACAGAAAGAATGTAGCTCCATCTCTGGCTGTTAAAAAAAAAAAAAAAAAAAGAAAGAAAGAAAGAAAAAAATTGAGGCACCCCATCTGGGAGAAGGAATTCAATGCAGTTCATCAATAATTTTGACCACACAGTGCTTAATTGCTTAATGAAGAGCCGGCAGGCTTCCGGATGTCTCCATCACTTTGATTAGTGTATGCTGTTGGAGGGCCCAATATGACAAGGTTTATATGCATTTCAATGATGAGAATGATGTCAGTGGTGGGATCCTAATGACTTCTACACAGCGTCTGGTTATTGAGCCCCACTCTAGGAAAGGGTATCTATCTAGTGGCTTGTGGAGAAGACTTTGCCTGGCACAGATCTTTCTTGATGTCATGTTTTAAAAAAGATTTGATTCCAGTATAGTTAATATACAGCATTTTATTAGTTTTAGGTGTACAAGGATAGTGATTCAGCAATCCTGTACATCATCCAGGGCTCATCTTGATATAATTCTTAATGAGAGCAGTGAGGACTTGGCTTTTAGAAAATAAGATTTTTAGCGCTTATCTTAGGTGTTACTGGAATTGAACATTATTGAAAATTAGGTCTTGATTTTCACTGGGGGGAGGTCCCCCCAATATATGAAGAAAGGGAATCTTTAAGGAACTCTAAGATTCGTTTCATTCTTATTTACAGTTAGAATAAAGATTTAATCATTTGTCTTACTTAGATATTGACTTAGATACTAGGTTTTAAGAATTTAGGCATCAGAAAAAAATGGAACATTTCGGCAACTATGGCTCTTAGGTAAGGGGGCCTTAAAACCCAGTGGAGAGTAATAATTACCTGAGGTAAGTTTTTATGTGTTTCCAGTTTCTTAGGGCTGATTTTTTTTACCACTTTGTTTTTGTTTTTATTATATTTTTTTTTAAGTGAGCTCCACACCCAGCATGGAGCCCAACTCAGGGCTTGAACTCATGACCCTGAGATCAAGACCTGAGCTGAAATCAAGAGTCGAATACTTCTCCCACTGAGCCACCCAGGCACCCCAGAGCTTAAATTTGTTAATGCTGGCCTCAGACTATGCAGAGGCTAATAGTGGCTGCACAGAACCGAAACCTCTGGCTCAACTGTGTCCCATTGTTCTCGTAGTGGGGACTGTGTTCTCTCCCAGAACCGCAAGCTCACATTAGAACCTGGCCATGTGCGCATGACAGCTCTGCTGTGTGTCACTTTGTCCTCAGACGTTCTCCCTCCTTGGATCCTCAAGATGCCAACAGCATTTCTAGGAGTTAGGTGTATGGTGCTCAGAAGCAGAAGAGGTGCCTTCTTTACCTTTTTAGGCTCTTTTTAGAGGGAGGAATCTTCCCCGAAGCCCATCAGCAGACTGTTTCTGCAGGTCGTCTTGGCCCCGGGTGGGAGAGGACCACGGAGGCCTCAGGCCCACAGATCACCACCTTGTGGCCCGGCCTGGAGGGGTGCATGTGGAGGAGAGAGTGAAGCCCAGCAAAACTTGAGTTCTGTTAAAAAAAGAGAAGGGTGGAGGAAATCCATGCTGTGAATGTAATCTGATCCTGCCGGAGCTTGAACTAGCCGAGGGCTACAGTTCCTATCTTTTGTGTATGTGGGTTTAATTTAAGCCAGATGCGAGCATAGATCTTTACAGAACCGTCTCTTTTATAGATTCTTTATCCCTTAAAAAAAAGAAATCAAGTGGTAGAGTGTGTTATTATGGTAACTAGGGTGGACAACACTGAATTGTTTAAAAAATAATACGTTTATCCTCACCATAGAGGTCACTGAAACGACAGATCGTCCCTCTGGAATGTAGCTGTACATATTTGAATATGGAATGTTGAATTCTATAGACCTTCGGACACTTAAGAAAAATAAACCCACAAGGGAGAGAGGAATTACACGCAGTCTGCTCTAATTACGTGCAGTTGGCCTGTTTTTGTTATTCCTTTCCCTCTCCAGATATTTTTCCCCTTTTTCTTCCCTTTGACATCCTCCTCCTTTTCCCTCCTCCCTTCCTCTTCCTTGTTGTACATATTCGAGAAGTGTGGCTTTGATTCTTTCCTAAATAAGTTTGGTGGCTGCCGAATCATTTCTATACTGGGGTGGCTGTTTTGTTTTTTTTTCTCCCATTCGATGCTTTCAGGGAATGAGGTTGGATATTATAAGACCTTCTCTTGGGCTGTAGACTGTTGGGGGACATGCACAGAAGCCAGTGACTGTGGGCATCAGAAAGCTGCTCTGTGTATCCTCTGGCCCGTCACACTAGACGAACACCAGTTTTGTCAGACCTAGAAAGTGACCATGTTGAAACCGCACACACGTTGCCTGTATTCTAGAAGTTTCCTGTTTGTGGCACAGCTTGATTTCTTTCTCCTTAAGTTCACAGGAAAGCCTCTCTTGATTCTCTTAGCACCATTTTGGAATTTGGACATGTGTACTATTCCCTTTTGTGAATCTGGAGTCCCCTATCTAAGGGACTGAGCCTTGTTGGTAGAACTCCGAGACCTCCTCTTGCTTGGATCTCCGCCGAGAAGGAGAGCCCCTCCTTGGCCATGGCACCTGCCCTGTTCCCTGGAGCAGCGAGGGCTCTTAAAGCTGTGCTGCTTCTCTCAAGGCTATAAGGAAACATCTGGACCCAATAATTAGCATAAACCCCATACTTGAAGTTCTTTGTAGGAGTGTCTAGAGTTGTGTGTCTGCTTTGCTTGGCTCGTTATGGGCCAGCGTGTTCACCAGCATGATGTTATACGGTAGTCTGTTCAGGCTAGTGATAGAGACGGCACGTCGGAATTGACCTCCCGTTTTCAAGGTAAGAAAAAAAGAATGGTTTTGCATAACGCAGCTCCTTACCTAACGAGTGCTGATCCTTTGTTGGTGGTTTTCTGCTTGGTCACGTGTGAAGTGGTGCATGCTGTTTCTCATGGAGCCGTTACAGTAATGAACACTTGCATCAACCCAGATGGGGTGTGCCAACATGGTAATTGTGTCAGGGGCACATGCTGGTGTAATGGGCTTGGCTGTTCACGGCAATATTCCTTCTGGTTGCTGATAAGTAGACAGGGCTTTACTTAGTATGTTATATAACTATACTAATGATGGGTTTTAGGTATTTGTAACTGTATTTATAATAGGTAATCAGTGGAATGAGCATAGCTAGAGTTTGGGAAACCACGGTTTTGGGTTTGGCTCCCCCAGTCCAGCTTTGTGATCTTGGGCAAATCCCCTGTCTTTCTGAGCCTCAGTTTCCTTATGGATAAGATAAAATGAGTATATTAGATGAGACGATTTCACGACACTCTGACTGGTACCTCTCCGTGCCAGTCTGGATGCTGGGAACATAGCTGTGAAGAAAAAAAAAAGATCCCAACCCTTAGGGGGCTTAGGTTCCACTCCAGAAGTTTCCATTTTTTTAGTGGGTGATGGAGTTTAAAGGCTTATCCACATTTGAAACTCTTGAGAGTCACAGGCATGATAATTATGGTGAATGGATGTGCTATAATCATGTTTTCTTGATGGTGGTAATTTGTTCAAGAAACCGTTATGTCAACAAAGAAGGTAGTGTTTAGGTTTGAGCTTTGTTGATCTCTTGGAACTATTTTAAGAATGCACTTATTTACATATAATTATATGCACCCTTATTTTTGAGTATTTGCAAAATACAGTTTTATACAATTAGCCAGTTCTATTGTTTATCTTGTTTTTGTTTTTGTTTTTAATTTTTATTTAGAGTCCAGTTGCCACACAGTGCGATATTGATTTCGGGAGTGGAGCTCAGTGATTCATCACTTACATACAATACCCGCTGCTCATCACAGCGAGTGCCCTCCTTAGTATCTTTCACCCATGTAGACCACCCCCCTCCCACCACCCTCCTGCTTTTTTATCTTGTAACTTGCATTTGGATGGATGCTGTTAATCAGCTCTGAGGTTCTTACAACTTAAAAGTGTGAATACAGTAGTGACTGAGGAAGACTAACTTTGTGAAGCATAAAGATCTGGTTTATCTGTGCTCTTTTTCTCTGTGTTAGCACCTTGTCTTTAATTTCTGTCCATCAGCTCAGTTGTGAATGGCCAAGTCATAACATTCAAATATGATTTTCTTTGTGATGGAAACTCATCTGTAAATTTCTTACCGGGGGAGGACCAGCCCTAATTATAATGAATCATGATAGATTTCATATTCTGTAGTCCTTTTCACAAACTGGCATGGATTTTGAGGACTACCCCAAGAGCCCTGGTTGCTTCAGTCGTTCCAACATTATGAAATACAGGTGAAAACATCTGTACACGGCCTCGTGGTCCTCCATTCAGTGGCCTTGGACAAGTCACTTAACTTTTACTCTCTGTTTACTATGTACCAAATGGGGAGAAAACCTCCCCTGTGGGATGTTTTGAAGACCAGAAATTATGTATATGATGTCTGACCCAGTAAGTGATAGCTCTTATGATTAAAATACAAATATTAATGCTTCTAACATATAGTGGAAACTTTAGTTTTATATTTCATTGCTTCTAAAATATTTTGACCAAAAATCAACTTCACTTGATTGGTCTCCGGATTATTTTTCATAGCTAAAGTAATTAGAGAGCTACCAATTATCTTGATTAGCTTGGACAAGGGTGGGACATTTTTATTTTAATTTCTATCAGGGCATTGGTTCAACTCTCAAAATGTAAGTAGAGAGTATATACTAAAAATTAACTTCAGTCATTTCATGATTGATGTAAATAATCTCCACTTAAAAGTGGTACATAGAAAATGGTACTTTAAAGAAGGAAAAAGACTTTCTGTGCAATATGGGGCCAGTTCAGGAACTCACGTGAAGGTCTTACTAGAAGACATGTTTTTGAATTTTAAATACCTAATAGTGATACAGTCACTAGAGAAAACAGAGTAGAGGTACCTCAAAAAATTAAAAAAAAAAAAGATTAACCACCATATGATCCAACAATTCCTTTTCTGGGTATTTATCAGGAGAAAATGAAAGCACACTAACTCAAAAAAGTATATGCACCCCATGTTCACTATAGCATTATTTACAATAACCAACATGTGGAAACAACCTAAGTTTCCACTGATGGACGAATGGATAAAGAAATTGTGATAGACACGCACACACACATGAATATTAATCATTCATAAACGAGAATGGAATCTTGCCATTTACAATGACGTGGATGGACCTAGAGAACATTATGGTGGGTGAGATGTCAGAGAAAGACCCCTTAAGATCTCGCCTTTATGTGGAATTTAAACAACAAATGAGATCAAGCTGATAAAGAGAACTGATTGTCTTATTAAAATTAATTAATTTTAAGTTAATTGAGGATAAAAAACAACTCAGGCTTATGAGTAGTAACTTCATTCTATTTACCTGAGCTTTCATTTCAAATCTTTGGAGAAGAAAGCTCCGTAATGATTTATAATGTAGCTTTATAATGACTTAACAAATCAGCCCTCTTGTTTTCCTAAATGAAGATGATGCCTTAATATTGTGCACATTTTAGTTTATATTGAACTAGTATTTTCCACAAAAACTACATAAAACACATAGTTTAATATTGCTCAATATCACTAGTTTTTGATCTTCAGGAATATTGGTGATAAAATTTTTCCGCAATATAACAGGCTGGAACCCATGTAGCCCACCTGACTTTATTGGTGGGGTTTACTTCCCAGTTTGACAAAATACAGTGTTTACATTTGGTGATCTGAGGTCAACACAGTAGAAGTTAAGCATGTTACTGACAGACCTATACTTAATACTTTTATACTTCCTGGAGATAGCGAACTGGTATGTACAAATATTCAAACATGGGTAGAATTAAAACTAAATGCCTAAAAACGAGAAGTAAGATTGGACTGAAAATGTTCTGGTTACCTGACTATACCTAGCTCTGCCCTCTAGGACGTTGGTTCCACTCAGCCTCAGGTCTCACTCTGTATTTCTCCTCGCCCTCATGCCTTTCCTTCTGCCTGACCCTGAAAGGTTGGGTGGGGATAAAGTTCTTCTCAGGCCCCTCTAAACTCAAACTGCACTTCTTCTCTAGGTGATACCCAGATCATTGGTACTTTTCGCTGTCCCCTGTATGATGGCACCTCCGAAATCTGCACATCTTGTGCACATCCAGTCTCTGTCCAGGACCTGGGTGTCATGTGGTCAACTCGATAAACTGGTCAATCTCAGTGAATTCAAAACTGAGTTTGTCTCCATCAGACCCCCTTTTCCTTGTGTTCCTTATTCCAGTGGGTGGTTCTGCCATCCCTCCGTCTCCCATGACCTGAGCCTTTCCCTCGACCCTTTTCCTCTCTTTGACTCGCTACATCCATTGTGGATGCCTTGCCATGCCGTCTACCTCTTTACCATTGGATGTATTTCTTCTTTTTTGTCTTGCTGCTGCCGCCAAAGCGCGGACCGTCATCTTCTCATGTGTGGGTTATTGGGACAGCCTTCTGGCTGTCTGTCTTTCAGTCTCTTCTCTCATCCTTCTCTCATCTCAATTTCCAGCCAGGTTGGGCTATCCAAAATGTGGGTCTGGCTACATTACTCCTCTCTCTGTAAAATGCTTATATGACTTCTTATTGCTTTTAAATCAACCTCAAGACCTTTCTTTTAGCATGATACACAAAACCTTTTATGTCCTCGCTTCTGCCTACCGTTCCTACTTTGTCATTGCTAATTCATCTTTCCCTTCCCTTCCTATCCCCATAGCAAGCTCCCACTTAACTTGTGTACAGTATATTATTGTGCAGTACTTGTGGTTTCCTGTAGGAGGAATATTCTCATGTTTCTACATTTCCCTGTAGAAACATGCCTCCTGCCTTGACTCCTTGAAGGCTGATCATTTTAAAGCAACTCGGATGTCCACTTCTGCAGAAAGGCTTACCTAATGACCCTCTTGTCCGAATCTGGGTGCAGCATCTGTCTTGTGCCTTTTTTTTAAGCAATGTGCTCTCGATATACCTGTACACCACCTTCTCCCCTACCTTCAGCTTCTCAAAGGCAGTCTTTTATTCATGGACCCAGTACCTGGCATATTGTAGGGGCCCATTAAATATAGGCAGGCTGCCTGAATGTTTTCATGCTTGCATATGAGAAGCGAGTAACTTTTCTTTTTAAAGATCTTACTTATTTGAGAGAGCGTAAGCATGAGCAGGGGAGGAGCAGAGGGAGAGGGACAAGCAGACTCCCTGCTGAGCACAGAGCCTGATGGGGCTCCATCTCAGTATCCTGAAATCACGACTTGAACCGAAATCAAGAGTCAGACGCTTAACCCACTGAGCCACCTAGGTGTCCTATGGATAACATTTAAAAAATTATTTTTAATTATTGAATTTTCACCCTTTTAAAGTTTACAATTCAGTGGTTTTTCAGTGTGTCAACAGGGTTGTAGAACCATTACCACTATGGAATTCGAGAACATTTTCATCACTTCCCAAGGAAACCCTGTACCTCTTAGCAGTTGCTCCCTATTCTCTCCATCTTTCAGCCCTTTGCAACCACTATTCTACTTTGTCTCTGTGGATTTGCTTATTCTGGAAATTCATTCAGCATGTGACCTTTTATATTTTTTTTGAAGACTTTATTTGTCAGAGAGAGAAAGAGAGTGCGAGTACAAGAAGGGGGAGCGGCAGGCAAAGGGAAAAGCAGGCTCCCCGCTAACAAAGGAGCCAGACGCGGGACTCGATCCCAGGATCCTGGGATCATGATCTGAGCTGAATGCAGATGCTTAACCAACTGAGCCACCCTCGCATCCCAGACCATTTGAACTTTTTCACTTAGAATAATGTTTTCAAGTTTTGTGTGTGGTAGCATATATTGTACTTCAGTCCTTTTTATGACTTAATAATATTATATGGACACACCCATTTTGTTTATCCATTTATCAGTTGGTAGGAATTTGGGTTGTTTCTATTTTTTGACTGGTATGAATAAGGCTGTTAGGAACATTTGTTTACAAGTTTTCCTGGGAACGTATATTTTCATTTCTCTCAGGTATATATATATCTAGGAGTGGAATTGCTAGGTCCTATGCTAATTAACTCTTTGAGAAACTTTCCCAAAGTGACTGCACCATCTTACATTCTTGCCATCAAGGTTGAGAGCTCTACATTTTCCTCATCCTCACCAGTACTTGTTCCTGTCTCTCTAATGATAGCCATCCTTTAGTGTATTATGAAGTGGCATTTCATGATGGTTTGAGTTTGTATCTTCCTAATGACTGACAATGAGTGTTGTTTCAAGTGCTTATTGGCCATTTGTGTATTTTTGTTGGAGAAATGTCTACTCAAAATTCTTTGCCTGTAAAATTTTTTTGTCTTTTGATGAGTCATAGTTCTTGATATATTCTAGATACTAGACTTTAGTCAGCTACATGATTTGCAAGAGATGATATTTTAACAAGTGAAGATATTTTAACAAGTTTAATACTGATACATGCTACAACAAGGATGAACATTAATGCTCAGTGAAAATGCCAAACGTCGCATAATTCCGTCTATTTGAAATGTGTAGAATAGGCAAATCCATATGGATTGAAAAGAATTGCCAGGAGCTGGGGGAGGGGAGAATGGAGAGTATTAATGGGTTACAAAGTTTCTTTTGGGAATGAGGAAAATGTTCTAGAATTTGTGGTGATGGTTGCACAATCTTGTGACTTGACTCAAAACCGTTAACTATACAATTTAAGTGGGTGAATTTTATGGTATGTGAATTATATCTCAACAAAGCTTTAAGAAAGAACAAGTTTATTTTATGTTTTGAACTATTCAGGGTTTGTACCACTTTTGATGATAGCTGGAAAATTTGCTACTGGCCAGGGTGCCAGACCTTTTATCATTGTCAAGAGAGGAGAGAGTGTACTCTTCTGCTGTTCCTTTTTTTTTTTTTAAATGTCAGTGGTGGAGCTATACTTTAAAAAATACCTCTTCGCTTATGTGAAATTGAGACAACCATTTACTTTCAGATTTACTTATATTTTAAAGATTTATTTAGTGTGTGTGTGGGGGGGGGGGAAGTACGGAGGGAAAGAGAATCTCAGGCAGACTCCCTGCTGAGCACGGAGCCCACCTCAGGACCCTGAGATCATGACCTGAGCCGAAATCAAGAGTTGACTGCTTAACAGACCGAGCCACCCAGGTGCCCCTACTTTCAGATTTAATTTCAGTTTTTTTCATGAGTTGTGATAGGATCAATTATTAGATGCACTTCTCCCCATCCCTATAATGTCTTCATTTGGTTCCGATTTGGGGCCCTGAGGTACTTATCTAAAAATCACATCTATAAGGAAAACCATGTTTGAGGTTGAGTGGGATGGAGGGTTAGATTTTTGATTGTAGTCTGAGTATTCTCAGAAGACTAACTGCTGCACTGAAATAACGTTAGTATGTTATCAGATTTAAATTGGGGGAAAAATACGTTCTCTCTCTCAGATCTAGTTTTCTCACTATTAAACACTCCACATTCAGAATTCATCTTTATAATACCTATCATTTTTTTATACCTCACATTTTTGTAGATTTTGATTTCACTATGTGAAATTGCAGTGAAATTTGTCTCTACTTTCTAACATTATCAATAAACTTTTTGTATTATAGAATAAGGGATATTAAGTAGAGAAAAAAGTAACTTTCCTTAAAAAAAATGGGAGTTTTGTGGGGAAAATTATTTATGGCTAGATGTAACTTAATAAAAGTAATCACTCTAAGCTGTTAATGGTTTTAAGCCCTACTGGGACAGAATCAGTTAGTTCTATTGTGATGCAACTTCTGGTTCTTTGATTCTGATGGAGACTTCTAAGAGTAGCAATCTCCATTTTGCCTTGTGCTTAAGAGCTTTCCTTCTCTACACTTTTCCTCCCTGTCATCTCTCCGCCATTTCCCTTCCTACCCTTCCTCACCCCCTGTTCCTTACCTCCAAGCTAAAACTGAGTTTGTAAGATAACAGTTTGTGAATTTTCTGTTTCGTTTCGTTTACAGCATACACGGTAACCATGACCACTGAAGTAGGCTCCGCATCTGAGGTGAAGAAGGAATCTGAGCCCTTGGGAGCAGATGCCGCCAAGGAGAAGCCTAAAGAAGGAGCAGAAAATCAGCAGAATCAGTCCTCTGATCTGGAGGAGGAAAAAGGTCCCCAGTCGTCTCCTACAGCTGAAAGCCAAAGTAGTCCACGCCGCCAGAAGAGAGAGAAGGATGCATCTGAGAGCAGGGGCATTTCCCGATTCCTGCCCCCATGGCTTAAGAAACAGAAGTCCTATACCTTAGTAGCAGCTAAAGACGGAGGAGATAAAAAAGAGCCCGCCCAAGCTGCTGTGGAGGAGGTTTTAGATCAAGAGGAATCTCTTCCTGAAGGAGAAAGGCAGGCCAAGGGCGATGTTGAAGAAACCACCCAGAGAAGACAGCAGGAGACGAAAGTTGGTGTCAAGGAAGAGAAGCCCTCCTCGAGCCGTGCTGAGCCACAGGTATGTTTGGGGAGGACTGGTCTGGGAGGGAAAGCGCGAGTGTTTCAACCACGCACCAAAAAGGAGCTGTTTCTTTGGAATCCTGTCCGGATTTCTTGTATTCAGATGCTACCATGGCTTCCTGTGCCGCGGGGCTTCTCGTTACTTCTTTAAACCGTGTCAAGATAATAAGGCCAAAAAATCGACTATATGTGCAAACCACAAAAAACATTTCACATCTCTTCCTTGTAAGGTTCAGCGGATACTCTCTGAATCCTGCCACCTCTCCATTTTAAAATATGCATTTTTCTACCTTTGATTTGATGTATGTAAGTGTTCAGGGCATAGTAAAGCCTGGGTTTTGCCGTGATGTGATGTTATTACTGGAAATTTTATTATTTGAAATGATACATAAATTTTAGTTGTCAGGACGTGGTTTCTTTTACTCATTTAATGCTGAAATTATCAAATTGGCAAAATGAGAAAATGGGCAGAGGATTGGGGGGCGATACAGGGAAATACCCTTACTGGCATATCTTGAAGTCTTCAATATCTTGAAGTCTTTAAAAATCTTAAGTTCACGGTGTTTGACAATCACGATTCTTACCGATGGTTTTCCTTTGCAGTGGTCTTCTGCAGATTGGTTAACTTAAGTTTGAACTTCCTTTTTGCCCTTAACAGCCTGCTGAAGTAAGTCAGGAGAGAGAAGAGAAGGCGAAGGAAATGCAGGAAGACAAGTTGGAAGAAGCTGCAAAGAGGGAGACCAAGGAAGTGCAGACCAATGAGCTAAAAGCAGAGAAGGCCTCCCAGAAAGCCAGCAAGAAGACCAAAACAGTCCAGTGCAAAGTGACCCTCCTGGACGGCGCCGAGTACAGCTGTGATGTGGAGGTGAGACAGGGCGCCCCCAAGACCGAAGCACAGGCTGCCCTCACTGGTGGGGCGGCACAGTGTGTATCTTGCTGTGGTCCTATAAGCTAGCCCGTCAGTTTTGCTTTAAAAAACAAGAAAACGTAGAAGAGGGTCATTTCTATTACAGACAATATTTTCTGATCCTTGCGGGGGTGGTGGGGAACGGGGCGGGCCGGGCGGGAGTCAGGACCAGGGTTTGCCTAGGTCGTGTGGATTAGCAGGTGTTTGTTCTTAATGGGCATTAAATAGTTGGACTATTAGCCTTGTCCATAAGGGATTCACTTGAGAAAAACCAGTAGTGGTAGGCCGATTATTTCAAGAACCATGCTAATTTCACTTTAACCCTACCGGAGTGTTTTTTTTTTTTTTCTTAATCCCGAGTCAGATACTGACTTAAAATCAAGCTCATTTATTTAGTGTCATTTAATTAAAAAACACTCTTGATTTATAAGGCATATAATTCATTAGCGTGGATGTGATCAAAACCAATATAATTTTTAAAGCATCTCTTACCTTATAATTTAGTCAGTCAGAAGAGTCTGTTGCTTCTCATAGCTAAGTTGCTCTATTTACAAGAACGTATGCTAATAGTTGATGTTCACTGAAGAACCGTGTCAGCCGCTTCCGACGGATGAGTTCACATAACACTTGTGAGACTCTGAATGAGGTAGGTATTAGTAGGTATTCCTGTGAGTATTCTCATCGTTACAGTGGGCAATGTAAGGCTTAGAGAGTTTATGTAACTACGGAGTTTCCCAGCTAGTTATGGATGAGCCTGAATTCTAGACCTGGCAGTTTGACTCTGGATGTCATGGGCCTGAGCCCAAACTACCCTGGTTCATTTGCTGTGCGCGGGACCGCTTGTTCATTAAAAATATGGTCTCTAAATAATAGTCTTTTTTTTGGGGGGGGTCCTCATCTATTTACATATTAAAATGATTGTTTTCCTCATTCCTTGCATTCTTGCTTATTAAAAAATAGAAGTTATACTTTACAATGAAAGCATTCAGCTTGGTGAAATAGACCTATCTAGTTGAATAGTAGTTTATTTAAACATGTATTAGAGTACAGGGTTGGAGGGTGCAGAGATGCATGACTCCTCATCGTTGCCTCGTCTTTTACTCATTTTAGATGTAACTATTCTGATATTTCAGTCATTTCAAGAACGGAGTGGCGAAAGAGGATTAAAAATCCTTAAACCTCTGGGGCGCCTGGGTGGCTCAGTCGTTAAGTGGCTGCCTTCGGCTCAGGTCATGATCCCAGGGTCCTGGGATCGAGCCCCGCATCGGGCTCCCTGCTCGGCAGGAAGCCTGCTTCTCCCGCTACCATTCCCTCTGCTTGTGTTCCCTCTCTCGCTGTGTTTCTCTTTGTCAAATAAATAAAATCTTTAAAAAAAAAAAAAAAATCCTTAAACCTCTAAGAGAGACAGGGAGGGGCAGGGAGGAGACCACCTGACACTGTGTATCTAGAAGGGGGAGTCATGTAAGGAAATCAATGGAATGCTGGTCTGAACTTGATTCAGTTACATTTGACCACACGACCCTTGTTTCTCCTACCTCTCCTAGAAGTTAGGGTGTCTAGAATATGAGAACCAGCTTGATAAGATAACTTGACCTTGAGCTATTTATTCAAACCAAACCAAGGCCCAGAAACTGACTTCATCTATAGAATGTAAGATTGCATCTATAGAATGTAAGATTGCAATAAGATTGCGTAATTCAGAAGGTCCCTGCTATCTTTGAATCTCTTTGTATCACCAGACCTCAAGATTTACCAATGTGCTTTATGGTTTAAACCTATTTTTATGGTCTGTCTTTTCAAGTCACGATGTATGTAAAAACTACAAAAATCTAGGAAATGGCAGTTGTATATTCACCATAAAAATTTTAATCAGATGTTCCCATGTTGCCATGTGTTTCAGATTTTTTTTTAAAGAACTAAAACCTTAAAGACTTTACTAAAGTCTTCTTCCTAGCTCTACTCTCTTGCTCCGTACGTATCTTTTTACAGCGTGTAAATCTCCTTAGTTTAACTGCTGTCTAGTTTACTGTGAATGACTGAATTGTTTCTTCATTCCTCTACGGAGGCTCCATTTCTTTTTGTAGTATGACAACCAGTGCTTCAGCGAACATAATTGTACACCTTGCCTTGTTTCCTGTGCAAGAGTTTCTTCAGGGTGGACACTTCGTAGTGGAATTGGGATGTTGATAGAATGAAGTTTGACTTCCTTAGATTTTCCCAGGGCTGCAAAGCGATCCCCAAAGTGGCTGTGCCAGTTTCAATTCCAGTCAGTAACCACCAAGGTGAATTTTTCCACATAGTCTCCACTTATTCGTGATGATTTGGTGTTCATTCTGTATTTTTTAATCTAGGGTTTTTGTATATATTTAATTTCCTTTTATCCACTTTATGAGATTTTGTGACCTAGGTTATAAGCCTCATAAAGTGGCTTCCCTTTTAATATTCTCTGGAAAAGTTTGGATAAATGAGGGATTATCTGTTCTTTGGAGATCTGGTAGAACTTGCCTTTAGAGCTGTCTTGGCCTGGTGTAAAGAGGAGTTGGAGAGTGGGGTTTCTTGTTTTTGTTTTGTTGTTATTTTAAATCATTGATTTGATTTCCTTATACTGATAGTTTCTGTTTTTTCTTGAGTCAGTTTTAGTAATTCATATTTTTAGGGGTGATTGTTTATTTTATCTAATTTGATAAATCAGCTGGCCTGAGGTTTTTCATAGCATTGTCATCTTGTGTATTCAGTTTTTTAATCCATTTTTATGTCTAGTGTTATTTGCCTTCCCCCCCCAATCATTCTTCCTATAGAGTTACTATTTTAATTTTTTTTTTTCCCAAAAAAAACAACTTGAGTTTGTTGTTTTTGTCTTTTCCTTTCTACTTTGTAGCATTTTCCCCCTTTGCTCTACATTTTTTCTTTGGGATTAGGCTGTTGTTTTTCTAGGTTCCTGAGTTGAATATTCAATATACAGATGCTTGGCTCTAGTTTTCCCTTCAAGTACCCCTTGTTGGGAGCACAAATTTTGAACATAGGGCCTTTCTTTGCCATTCAGTTCTTAATATTTTTGCATCCCATTATGGGTCTTTTTTCCCTTTATTTATTTTTAAAATTTAAATTCAATTAATTAACATATAATGTATTATTAGTTTCAGACATAGAGGTCAGTGACTCACCAGTCTTATATAATACCCAGTACTTATTACATCATGTGCCCTCCTTAATTTCATTTTTGACCATTAAATGTTTTCTGAGTGTGTTTTTAGATTTCCAAAGTGTGTGTGTGTGTGTGTGTGTGAGAGAGAGAGAGAGAGAGAGAGAGAATATATGTGTGTATGTCTTGTGGGAAGAGAGAGTCTTTTGTTCACATTTCCTGTTTTATTACAGTCTGGCCTAGTGTTCAGATCTTTCCTTTTGGTCAGTCTTATTAGTTATGTGGCTTATGTTGCTTATCTCTATTAATTGTTTTTTTTTTGTTTTTTTTTTTTTTCAAGATTTTATTTATTTATTTGACACAGAGAGAGAGATCACAAGTAGGCAGAGGAGGCAGGCAGAGAGAGAAGGGGAAGCAGGCAGGATCCCTGCTGAGCAGAGAGCCCGACGTGGGGCTCGATCCCAGGACCCTGAGATCATGACCTGAGCCGAAGGCAGAGGCCTTAACCCACTGAGCCACCCAGGTGCCCCTCTATTAATTGTTTAACTCCTTAGTTTATCAACTAATAGGAGAGGTGTGTTGAGATCTCTCCCTATATTTACTGATTTGATAATTTCTCTTCCTATTTGTGTAAGATTAGGCTTTATAAAATTCGAGGCTAGATTATTAGATGCCTACATGTACAAAATTTTCCCCTTTTTACTGCCATATAGTACCTTAAAATTTATTTTTGGTACTATAATTTGGTACTATAAATTTATGGCAGTACTGGCTGGCTTTATTTATTTTATTACTACACTGGCTTTATTTTGGTTAAGATTTGTCTGGACTATCTTTTTCCATTTCTTTGGTTTCAGACTTTGTGCCCTTGTATCTTTGAGGAGACATGTTTTTAATCCTTTGAGAATTTAGTTATTTTTTTAAGATTTTATTTATTTGAGAGAGAGAGAGAGAGCACAAGCAGGGGGAGCAACAGAGGGAGAGAGAGAAGCAGGCTCCCTACTGAGCAGGGAACCCTATATGGGGCTCAATCCCAGGATCCTGGGATCATGATCTGAGCCAAAGACAGACATGTAATTGACTGAGCCGCCCAGGCGCCCTGAGAATTTAGACTTTTAACTGGTGAGTTTGGACTGGCTATTTTATATGATAACTGATATATGGCCATATTCTGCCATCTAATTTTGGATTATCTGGTAATCTTCTTTGTTCATTGTTACTCTTTTAGGAATATTTAAGTGTTTGATAGACACAGTTGACTTAATAAAGTCTGATATTTATCACTGTGCCTACTCTCTTTCTTCCCATCTGTTTAGCACTCATTTGTTAGATGTCAGATCTCATTTTGGAATGGTACAAAATAACATTCTTATCTGGATGACTATTCCCTCTTCTATGACTCTGCTACTCATGGGGAATGAAGTTGTTGGGGGCTTAAAGCAGAGATAAGAGAAAGAATGCAAAGTTAAGTGCAGCAAAGTTTGCAATTAACCAAAGTTAAATCCACTGAGACTTAAATTGGTTGCAGAAGCATAGGAACCTTTATTTTTTATGTACTGATTGTCTTTTCAGTTTATAAGTGATTAATATATCATTAAAAATGAACTTTTGAGAACAGTAGATAAATTTGAAATCAGTGTGTATCATATATGTGTTGAGTAAACTTTTTTCTCCTTTCAAGTAAAAGCAAAACAAAATGTGAGTAGGCTTCAGTGATGTGATCCCCCAGCACATTTCAGGTACCAGCGTTTCACTAGTATTCTCGGCAGTGACTCTGTTTCTGACCATAGGCCATAAATCATCGATGTCATAGTAGCTCTTCTAACAATGCACATGTTTAAGTTGTATTTCCTATTTTGGTTGATTCCCTTTTATCGAGTGCTTCTTCCCATTTTGGTTCTCTGGTTGCTTGCCTAGTGTCATTAGTGTGGGTCTGCCACGCATGGGACCTGCTGTTATTTCCTCTTCAGCAGCAGAGCATAGAGGACGGCCGTCAGGTGGTTTGGTGCACTCATGTTTCCCGTTCCAGCCCTGACCTTAGACAGCTGGGGTGATCTGCTGATGCTGCTTGTCTGTAGCTCCACAGCTCCACACCGGAAATCAGTGTCTAAGGACGACTTGGGGAAGTATGCTGCGGGAAACCATAGCTATTGATGAACTTGCGAGCACTCAGTGTGGGAAATAAATCCTTTCACTTTATTTAGTTCGAGAGATGAGGTTTGTTTTCCATCTGTTTACCGTCAAAGATTCCATCCATCGTGACTTTTTAGATGCGGTTATTCTTTTCTCTTTGTACATATGTCTCCTATTCAGCTACCTTTAGATTGTAGCGTGCCCACTGACGAGGGCCTCATGGCCCTCCCTTTTGGGGCACCTACCACGTGGTCTGTACAGGTGTCTTGGAGGAGTTGGAATGACCCAGCTTAGACCTTCTAGAGTCAGGTGAGTTCTAGAGGGCATTCAAATGTCAGGATGAGGGGGTTCAGAATGATCTATAGAGCAGAGTTTGCTGGGGAGTCACAGTAGAGGTTGTAAAGTCATTGGGTAAGAGGAGCCAGCAATGACGAAAGTGCTATTGAGATTTGAGAACACAGTAGGCAGCTGTGTGGCCACAGTGACTGCAGGGGGACGTTTTTATTCACTACATTTGTTAAGATGCACACCAGTGATCTTTATAGATAGGATTTCGTCAGTGTGATTCGACCATTGGGAAAGTTAGGCCGTTTCCGGTTTGTGGTACCTGTCCGTACCTTTGGCCAACAGAGGCAACTTCAGGCCCATTTCATGCAAATGTTACTGTATTCACTGAATTACTTAAAGATAATTCTTGGAGATATTATTGTTTGGTGTTCTGATGTCACCTGTTTCTCCAATTACTTCCTTCAGATAGGTAGCTAGATCTCCAGAGGTCCATCTATATCCCTGTATTCCTTGTTCCATTCATTTTAGGCTTCTCGTTTCCCCACTTTTTCTTCTGTGGGCCATTTGAGCCTGTTCTTCCTTGAACCTCGGGAATTAAATGAATAAGCTTGCTTAGGGAACCAAGGCAGCTCTGTTTTCAAAAACTAATTATCTTCCAAGTCTGCATTCTTTTGAGGTAACAGTATGTGTTGTTAAAAGTGGATAAAATTGCACCACAAATATGATATTCATGAGCCCAAATATTGGATAAGAGGGCATTTTTAGAGCATGATTATAGGTAAGTGAAAAAATAATATGGAAGTGGCTTGACTGTAATTAATGTTATTTTTGGCTTATGTAGCAATAAGCTTCTTGCTAAGCCATGCATTAATTTTGACCCAAGGCCTGGTCTGTGTGCATTTGTTCCAAATCTTTGTGTGAAATATTTTTTTCATTGGATATACTGAAGATTACACTTTCTATTTTATACTGATTTATCATCTTTTGATAATAAAAGATCTCAAATATTTTGGGGGGAAATTTTGAGGGTTATATTTTCTCATGAAGAAACCATTATTTCTAGTCTTTGATAACGTCTGTTTTTATCTTACTGGCAGATTTAATGGTATGTGACAAGCTCCTAAGACCAGACTTGGAATGGAAAGAATTGTGGGGAGTTTCCTGGGCCCTGCCTGCATGATCTAGAGACTCAGCTATAGGACTCGTGTGATACTCAGTGTGTTAAAACAGTGGGACTCTTTCCTCTCAGGGAAAAACACAGTAAGATTTAGTCGAAGCCACGTGTGTAAAGTCAGGAGACCTATATTTCCTTTTCTTTTGACTCTTTGGACGTCTCGGGGCAGTCGCTTCCTCTATTCTGTCCTCAGATTGCAAAGTAAGAATGAAAATACTTGCTTCCTCTGTTTCTGTGATTGAGCTGGTTTAAATACAGCCGAGAAGTCTGTAGCTTTTTTAAGCCCAAGAATAAATGTGGAAGTTCCTGCAAGGCTTTAGGAGCAAGAGTGAACGTGCATTCTGAGTTCGAGTTGCTCGCATTTCCCTCTGGCTTCGGAAGGTTGTTCCCACGTGTTGATGTTAGTCTGAGAATTGAGGGCATTGTTTCTGCCCACACAGGAATGCCAGTGCCATTTTTTTCCTTAGTGCTATGCATAAGGCGATCAGAATGTAGGCTCTTTTCGGTGGTGTTGTGATGATAAAAGTATTTATCAGAAAGTAGAATGTGTCAAGGTTGACTTTTCTCATGTACAGGACTGGCCTCCAAAGTGCAATTTGAGATCATTGTTGTCCTGTGGGTATTATTTATTTACTTGATGGCTTATTCGGCTTGCTCTCTCCAAGGTGGTTTTTCAGACCTGTGGCACTGACCCTTATTAAGTTTCTCAGTTAGTTTTCACTATCTCCATACTCCAGGGAGATCTAGAAGTTGTCACACTCTATACACTCCCATAAAATGGTGTTGGATTAAAAAAAATGTGGATTAAGAACTTGGGACAATTTAATTGGCATATATTATGTGCAATATAAAATGCCAACAGCATGGGTGCTGGTGGAATGTTGCTGGCTGGCTGTCCAACTATCCCTTTGGCTTAAAAAATTTAAGATGAGAATTCCGTTCAGTGACTTGTATTGACTAAGTGGCAAGAGGCTGCCGTACCACGTTGAATACTTGGTCCAACTTGAGGAGCACTGGGGAGTCCCAGGAGCAGGGCAGAGCATGGCCTATTTGTCAAGCCCGTCTTTAGCTCTGTGTTCAGGACTGTCTCAGGAACGACCTCGGACTGTCTTTTGATCTCTATCACTAGTGGATTCTCCCAGGTTTTCTTCTGCCAGCCTAATTGGTCTTCTAATCAGGCATCTCCTCAATTATCTTTTCTTCAAGTTTCTGATAGAACATCTCTGTGTTGTGATTGCCTCTCTATAACCACATGACTTCTCCCCGCGGTGTCATGTCCAACTCTGTCTTCCCCTGAACTTGTTTGCACTGTTAACTTGTCAATTGGTCACGCTCTGGCTTCTGAAAGAATCACTTGTATTGGGTTTGGAAACTGGTAATCTCTTGCATTGTTGTTTGACTTTTCTCTTGTTATTTCTTCACCTGGATTGTTTGTTAGTTCCTTGGGAAAAGGACCTTTCTTCTCTCCACATGGGGCATTAACACAGGACTTTGTACACTACTCATAGAAAGTAATTGTTGCTTTATTTTTTCTCTACTTTCTTGTATGTGTATAACATTTTCATCCTTCTCTAAGCTAAATGATTGCACTTCCTTATTTATGTTCCCAATTTTTCTCTCCATCCTCCAATTAGAAAAGATTTGGGTGTGCGTATAAATATGTGCCTCTCCTCCCTGCCCCCCCATACCCCTTATTGCTACTTCTGTCCACCACTGGCCTCATTTTCAAAGACTTAGAAACAGCAGGGTACCTTCTAATACAAACACTTCATGGGCTGAAATGAATGAAAACAATTAAATTCCTATAAAAGGCTGTGAAATTGCTAGGAGAGAGCCGGGCAGGAGTAGGTGCAGTGTGGACCTGGCCCTGTAGGGGCTCATGACCTGTCGGGGATGTCAGATTGCCCGAGCACAGGACTAAAGGCGTGCTTTTATTTGCATGGGAGCTGCCACGGGAGGTTGCTTGCCGGCTGAGTGTAGGCTGGGCTTGGGGAGCAGATAATTAATACCTTATTCCTCGCCTCTCTTCACTCTGCTGCTCTCAAGCACACTAAAGAATGGTATGGTTTTCATTTCCGGGCAGTCAAGAATGCTACCACTTGCCTTATTCTTTCTATCTCCCTCACTTTTGGTTTCAAAAGCTGGGGGTTGCCCTTCCGTCGTCAGTGGTATTTTGAAAGCATTAAATGGGGACACTGGAAAGTAACTTCTCACCCTGAGTAACCAACTTGACATCATTGTGAAGGCAACCTTGATCGCTTCCTGGCCCTTGCTCACACATGCTGCTGGGCAAAGCAAGCTCCTTCGTCATTTACCATTTTATGCCACGTAATACGTTTTCACTCTAACCTGGTAAAGGTAGTAGAACAGGCACGAGGTCTTTGGATTATTTTTCTGTTTTGGAAAGAATTATTTGAAGGTTGAGTAAGATTAGAAATGGTGGGGAAGGTCATTATCAGGATAAGATTTGTACTTTAAAATCTGTTCTGATACATTTTTCTCATTCACTAAAATATATGGGCATTAAATAATTTTAGCTCCTTGGGGCATCTGGGTGGCTCAGTCGGTTAAGTGTCTCAGTCTTGATTTCGGCTCAGGTCATGAGCACAGAGTCTTGAGATTGAGCCCCGTGTTGGTCTCCGCACCCAATGGGGAGTCTGCTGGAGATTCCCGCTGCCACACGCGCCTGCACTTTCTCTCTCTCTCTCTCTCTCTCTCTCGCTCTCAAAAAAAGAAAAAAATTTTTTTTTTTTAGCTCCTTGACAGGATTCATCAAATGAAGAAATGCAATATTTCTCTCAGCCAGTAAAAAACATAAAATATCTTTTGCTTAACACACTATTCAGAATGGCTCTGTTTTGGTTACTCTTATTTTTAGTCACCATTCTCTATTCTGAGGAAATTAAAGATGATGTAACTGACTTGTGACTGTTCTCCTCCCTGATCCCATTTCCCTGTCGGCCCCTCCCTCCCGAGACTCCTGTGGCGGTGTGTGCAGAGCTTGGAGGGGTCAGGGATTTGGGAATCCTGCCTTATACCTGTGTTTATTTCACAAATGCCGGGGCCGTTCATTCCATCCTGTCCATTCCACAGCAGAATTCATACTTTGGTCCAGTAAAAACCTGGACAGAACATCATTATTGTTCGTATTTACAGGACCATATAATATAGTGTACTAATATTTGGATCTTAAAGGGATTGAATTCAATATAATGTCATAAAATCTGGTGTATAAAAAGCACTGGATTAGCTCAGAAAAATTTCTTCATGCAAGGTGACTGAGTCAAGCACTGATAAAGGATCTGTCAGATTGCTGTTTTACTGATTTGTTTCATTATGTTCTGCAACAGAGTTACACAGGGACTTAGAAAAGTTATGAGGAGTATTATTTTTAACTTTTTTTTTAAACTCTTACAGTCTGCAGAGTTACCTCCAGACAAAGCTCCATTCTGCCTATTCATGGCATCTCCTCGCTGCGTTTCTTTTGTGGAATATGCCATTTTAACCTGTTTTGAGGTTGAGTCTGATTTTGCGCATCCCCTAGTTATTTCCGTAGGGAGGAAGATTCATCCGAATCTTAGGATCTGTTTGTCATATTGATCTCTTTTCATATTTCTGTCAGCAGCAGCAGCAGCGGTTGAAAGTGAGTCAATTAAGAATGCTCTACTAAGCTATTCTTCTGTAGCACAGAAAGCCTATATGAATCAAATGTCAAAATTCATTCTAAGCAAATAGTTTGCAGAGAATGTGCTGGCCTACAGAAGTTGCTGCTTCTAGTTTTTGAAAAATAAGTCCTAGTGGACATGATACTTAGCAACATTTAAAAGAAGATACTTAAAAATTTTTTGGTTTGCTCATCTGGCTAGAAGTTTAATACTGGCCTCTCTTTATCTAACAGTTTCCATCACTTTTTTTTTTTTTTTTTAAGATTTTATTTATTTGACAGGGAGAGAGAGAGATAACAGGTAGGCAGAGAGGAAGGCAGAGAGAGAGAGAGAGAGAGAGAGAGAGAGAAGCAGGCTCCCTGCCTAGCAGAGAGCCTGCTTCCTCCTGTCTCTCTGCCTGCCTCTCTGCTTACTTGTGATCTCTCTCTCTCTGTCAAATAAATAAATAAATAAAATCTTTAAAAAAAATAAAGAGATCATACTTTTCATAGATTCATGCCAAGTGCTGCTATTTACAGTGAGTAATAGAAAAAGTTAGACAAAAAGAAGGTGCATTTTTGTTTCTTAGGAATTATTTTAATCCCTGGGTGGCCAATGTCCCTTAATGATAGTATGTCATTTTTAAGAAAAATAGGAAGTTAAGAAAGTCATATTTGCACAGTATTTTACAAATTTGGTCTTAAAAATCGTATTCATTTAAATATATCTTGTGTGTTCAAAAATAATTTTATCCCCAAATATTGATTTGATTCCTACTTCTGCTGAGAAGATAAAAAGAAAAATGTAAGATATTTTGCCTCTAGAGCTCTTATGAATATTTCTTTCAAGGATAAACTATACATATGAAGCCAAGAGTATGACATGAGTGTAATTGATAAGGTACCGTCCAGGGATAGATAAATAACAGAAGTATCATGTTGTCAACGGGCTGAAATTGGCAACTCTTCACTGAGGAGAAAGAATTCCTAGATTTTGAAGAATGAAGTATTTAGGAAAAGTCAGCAACACCTAGCCCATTACATTTTTTATTTAAAAATGGCTCAACAGTAATATCCAAGCAGAAATACGGGGTTATAACAATAGATTTAAATGCCGACTTCCTCCTGGGTCAGGGGTAGCTTGATAGTCAACCTTGGTTGGGAGCAAGCCAGCGTCGCTAGTTTTGACCGGGGCTTTTCTTGGCCTGGCTCAAACTAGAAATCCTCCCATTTTACAAGTCAGCGGATCACTGGGGTCACTTCTGCTAAACATCATAGAAGAGGTGGGCTCCCGTCCACACGAGAGGTTGTAAAGAAAACATAGAACATAAATGCATGGACTCGATTGCCCAGCCATTTTCAGTGTGCTTTCCAAAATTTCATTGGCATGGATTCTGTTCTTTTGTTCCCCCCTGTGTCAGGGTGAGGGAAAAAGTGAGTATGTGCATGTGTGTTACGTCATTTTCTGCTCTAACTAGCTTCCAAAGGGAGTGGAAATAAATGGGTTATGTTTAATCTACTGTCTTTAATTGGCGGTCCACTTTCTACTTAGGAAAATTGGAGCAATGAGCACGTTTTCTCTATGGGGTGAAGGGAGGTAGGCCATCCTCCTCAATAGAGCACATACCCCCGTTGTTAGGAGACCTTGGGTTCTCTTGCCATAAAAAGACTTATTTGATGGTAGCATTCGTTTTGATGCTTTGTTCATTATTTTCTCTCAGATGCCTTTTGTTCACTTTTTTTCTTGTCTGATTATTTTCTTCAGGTGTCTGGCTAATCCATTTTCTTCTGCTTGTGTGTTTAATTTGGCAGAATGGGGGTGGGTCATAGGAAATGGAAGGACGGGAAGACTATTCTGAAAATGCTTCCCTGCTTTTTGTCATAGGTGTGATTCACTTCTTATTCATGTGATTTGGGTCATTATCTGTTTCATAAAGAGTGTGGTTTTGTTCACCAAACATTTGCGGACCAAGCACTGGGGATCCTGCTGGGGACTAGTCGGTCTCCTCCTCCCTGGTCGGATCGCGGGCAGCAGAGGGCAAGGGTTGCCTTCCTGAGTTCAGGCTGGATTTCAGACTCCTTTCCAATAGTAAGAATCTGTTCTGGGTGTGGTGACTTGGGGCATTATCCAATGTTAACATTTCTATAAACAGTTTTCCCCCCTAAGATTGATTAATTTTAGAGAGGCGGAGAGAGGAGCCAAAGGAGAGAAAGTCCGGCAGAGTCCCTCCTGAGGGAGGAGCCCAGAGCGGAGCTCGATCTCATGACCCTGAGATCACGACCTGAGCCCAAATCAGGCGTCAGACACTTAACCAACTAAGCCACCTAGGTGACCCTCTATAAAGCTTTTTAATTTGTGGAATATTATCTCATTTTGCCCAGAGAAGTTGACGGAGGGAGGGTAAGCTGTGACAGACAAAGCTCTACGTTGGTGTAGTTGTTCTCAAATTTAAAACTGAAGTTCACTTCATTTCAACGTTTTGAAATCTGGATATATCTTGCAATATATGTCAAAAGAAACTTAGGTTACCGTCTTCCCCCTGCCTTACTGAAGTCTTTCATAATTTTGTGAAGATGATAGTAGTGTTGGAAGTTTGCAGAGTAAACTCACAGTGTTGATGACCAGTAGGATGCCCCGGGGGGTGGGAGGCTTCAACAAGATAGGATGTGGGAGATCACTGTGTTAGGGTCTGGTTGGGGGCATACATGCATACATTAATTCTTTATTCACTGTACCCAAGGCAGTCAGGGAGAAGACAACTGGCCCTTGACAATCAGTCCTATGAACAGAATCATTAGAATGCCAGGAAGTGATTTACAGTGAAAGGTAACTGCCAGGAAGAATGAAATGTGTACAGTGATTGGTCAACTCATTCTTGTCTTCATACTAAAGTCCTTGAATGATGCCAGGTGATTATCCTAAGGTATCTTTGCGAGCATGAAATTCAGAGCAAGGGATATTGTTACATCAACATAGTAACTGGTGTCTTTAGCCCACTTGCAGCTTGATCCAAAGACACTGTTGGAGGGGGAGTACATCTGCCAAGGTCAAGAGTAATTATGCTTATAGGGCAGGTATCCTTCTTCCGAGTGATACTGATAAATTCTCACTTTTTGTTATTCCTACTCCTCCCCTTCCAAGAAGCCCATTTGGGTCTATAAACTGGGATTATGCGTGCGCGCGCGCACACACACACACACACACACACACACACACACACACACACACACTTTCCTCTCTTCCCCCATCCCTCCCCCCCCAACATCTTAGACCCGCATTCTCAGGTCTCCTGCAGTCAGAACATTCATCCCTCATAGGTGTTGATTTTACTTAGCATTATGTTTACTGGGAAACCTGTCTCTAAGTTTTGTTGGAAACTGTACCGTGGACTTCAGTATTTCTAGTTGGGTGTGTTATTCACCTGATAGATGTAAGGTGGGAGTTCATGTTTGGAAGAATGTTTGCCCTGAAACTTAGTTGCCAGGTAAAAATATTTCTGTTGGAAAAAATTCTGACTTTTAAAATAGATGTCACATGTCACTTTGCATTTTAGGGAAGAAATAAGACAGGACTGCTTGAGGTTGACCATCTGGGTATTTGAATACATAGTGCAGAGAGGCACTGTAAAGGAAGTTTCCAGTTTATGAATAGTCATCTGTACACACTATACCTCAGCAAATGATTTATTTGGAAAGTACGCTTTCCTATAGAGACAATGCACAAATGATTACATTTCCAGGTCAATTTGTGAAAGTCCATGCCTTACATTTTTTAACTGAATTCTGGGTGCTACATCTTGGAGCAGGTTGGTAAAGACAGAATTTCTACCTCCCTTTCTTTACTCAGGCCAAGATTTTAAATCTCTTCCCCTCCCCCACCCCCCACCCAGATTATTTTCCTATTTCTTGGTGCTTTTCTCCGTTAGACTTTCTCGTTCCTACTTCCATGATGATATTACTTTTTTGTAGGGTAATACAAAAAACATTGTTTCCTGCCTACTTTTTCTCTTTCTAGAACCAAAATTCCTAATTCCTCAAAGGTAGCAGATTTCCCAGCTCAGTGAGGAGAGGCTCAGTGATTCGAGTGAATGACTTCAATGTATGAATGATTGATTACCTATACTGCCTTCGAAGAGATATTTGCATTTTAAAAAAGAAAGCTCTTCTCTCTAAAGAATCCTAAGTGGAAACATTTCACTACCGAAGCCAAGGCCTGAGAAAAAAATAAGGGAGTTCGTGTGGGGGCTCGAAGGCTGCATTGGCAGTGTCTTCGGGTCTGGGGGATGCAGTGGTGGTAGGTAGCCTTTTGGGGAAGCATTCCTCAGAGCTGTCCTTCACTCAAACACTTCCCGACTTTCTTGCTTCTGAATCCCTTTGTTTCTCTCTGATAACCTCACGCTTTTTATATAGTTGAGTTAATTTACGTGTATGTGTATTTTAAGTCAGGCAAAGTCTTGAAGATTCACCCAGCTCCCCTCCCCCACCCACTGGGCGAACAAAGACCTTCTTGTCACTTTTTCTTTGGTTTTACTTTAGTTTGTTAGTCACCCATCAGGAATGAAAAACTTTTAATAGGAAAAAATGTCAAGCTGAATGGAAACACTGTTGCCTCAGACCAATGTTTAAAAACTGTGCTATCTCAAAGTGAAACGTATTTTCTTTCTCAGATTGCCCAGAAGTTGCTTGTCATTGAATTCAAGAATCAGAAATTCAGGTGGTGTGAGGTATAAGGAAATTTTTGTTGCTGAGAAACTCAAGACCTCTCTTTCTGCATCAAATCCCATCTCCCTCTGTTTCACAGCTATCATAAAGTCAGTATTTAAGTGACTAAGACTACTCTGCATTACAACTTGATTCCCATCTTGGTTCATTGTTTAAAAAAAAAAAATACTTTAAGCACTCCTGGCCAGTAGAGGTAAGAATAATTTCCTTGGGCCTGGTCTGTGATAAGATCAGATCACATGTGGTCTAGGGTCAGATGGTTGTCTTGTGTTTTTCCACCTAGTGATCGTTCAGGTATTGTTGTCATTAAAGATTGTCAGGTAAATTGTTTATTACCAGGCTCTGTGACCTAGTCCTTTTTTAAAGGGTTGGAAGTGAAAACTTGAACAATTGATGAGTTACGGTGTGGGTCCTGGCTTTTGTGTCCAAGCCTTTGAAAGAGAGGAAACGGAGGGGAGTATAGTGTGTTGGATGTTGTTGAAAGCTAGTGGACTTGGGGTATGAGACAGTCTTACTCTGGGAGAAGGAATCTGTTAGCTGACCTTTCTATCAGCTTGTCTCATGGTCAGAATCCTTGGCTGAGGTTTTTATAAAGAGGAGTACAGAGGATTCTTAGGGCAGTGAAGTTACTCTGGATGGTACTGTAATGGCAGACACATGTCCTTGTACATTTGTCCAAACCCATAGAATGCACGGTACCAAGAATGAACCCTACTGTTAACCATAGACTTGGGCAGTAATGACTGTGTGTCACTGGAGGTGACAGTTGTAACAAAGGTACCTGGGGCAGAGGTTGGGGGGTTGTTGATAATGGGAGAGAGTCCAAAGGTGTGGGGCTAGACAATATATGGGAGCTCTCTGTAAGTTCTCACTTCCTGTGAACCTAGAACTGTTGTAAGAAATAAAATCCAAGACAAAAATTAAGAAAACTACAGATGCCCTGGTGTCCCCTTGGAAGATGCTGATTTGGTGGCTTGGATGCCAGACTTGAATCTGTGCAGCCAGAGTTAAGAGCTGCTTGGAACATCCTGTCCACTGGGCTCTCTGTGCAGAGCGCCTGCTCCCCAGCGGGAGGGGCAATTCATAAGCAGCTCCTTGTTGACATATTATTATGGCTGGCCAGGTATTTTCATCTAGTGGTGGAAAAGAGTGGAGTAGAGACCCTCCACTGTGATCGCAGGAGGTCTTGAGTGTCTGTCTGGGTCCACTCTACAGCCTTTCCTCGCTATGATTCGTGGTTGAATTTGTCAGGTTAGGATTTGCTTTGAGCAATGCTCTGCATCCAGTAAGGGCTTGCTTGTTAAGCATTAGCTGCAGTTGTTATGTTTTAAAACCCTGATTGTTTTGTTTTTTTTTTTCCAGGATCCTACTATTTTTCTTGAATTCTTTTTTTTTTTTTTAAAGATTTTATTTGACAGATAGAAACACAGCGAGAGAGGGAACACAACCAGAGGGAATGGTAGCGGGAGAAGCAGGCTTCCTGCTGAGCAAGGAGCCCGATGCGGGGCTCGATCCCAGGACTCTGGGATCATGACCCGAGCCGAAGGCAGACGCTTAACGACTGAGCCACCCAGGCGCCCCTTTTTTTTAAAGATTTTATTTCTTTACTCATTTGACAAAGAGAGATCACAGATACGCAAAGAGGCAGGCAGAGAGATGGGGGTGGAGGGTTGGGGGGAGCAGGTTCCCCACCGAGAAGACAGCCCGATGCAGGGCTGGATCCCAGGACCCTGAGATCATGACCTGAGCCTAAGGCAGAGGCTTAACCCACTGAGCCACCCAGGCGCCTCTTTTCTCTTTCTTTCTTTCTTTTTTTTTTTTTTTTAGGTACCCTTTTCTTGAAGTCTTGATGCAAATACTAAAATCCCATGCTGTCGATAAATTCCTGGTAATATTTTTATATTTTATTGGTAATTTAGTGATTCAGAAGGCCCGTAAGGTGAACAGACATCACTTATATAGTCACAATGACTTTGTCATTTAAAGAACTTCCTTAGACTCTAAGCTTCAGTTAGTACTTTCAGAAGTAAGAAAAGACCCACAAGATTTAAAGACAACACACTTTGTCTTGAAATTTTGAATAAACCAATCCCTAGTGTCCAAGGCCTTCTTATTGGAGAGTCAGCAGAGAGCCATTGTCTATAACCAGTTGGATTAAAAAAAAGAAGTCAGAGATAAATTCCTTTACTGTACCACCAAAACAAACCAGAACTCTAGGAATACAATTATAGGTGGATCTCGCATCCACCTAGAAATTGCAGGCTATCTGACCACTGTTCACTCAGAGTGAACGGAGGTTGGGATGATTCTTCCTCATACACTACAATACCATTTCATTAAACTTTTATTACAAAAGGAAGACATTTAAGGGGCCATGTTTTATGAACAGCTGAGCGACTGACAGATGTTAGAACTGACAGGGGCTTTTATTATTTTCATCTGGTTAAAGCCAAAAAATAAGTAAAATCCCTTGCATGGAATCTGTGTGCAGATATTAACATTTCATCAACAAATAGGGTTTGTGTAACAAGCTTCAAGATCCAGGGCTCTGGGGCTTTGGTGAGGTTTTCCGCATCCTTGGTTTAGGGTGTGCCCCTGGGCCCCCACCACCCTGAAGCTTGCTGGTGAGAGGAGGGGTCTGCTCTGCCTTGTGGGGATAGAGGTCCTCCCCTCAGGGGCTGCTCTCCGGTCAGTGAGCTATTCTGTCCCGAAAGCTGATGAAATCCTCTGGGTTGCCGGAAATATAAACTGCAACCACCTTAGAGATACGGAATATGATTGTGGATGAGGGATTAAAGATTCAATGTGTCATCTTTTAAGGCAGAAAATTAAGCATTTATTTGCTTTGGGAAGAAAAAGGCCATATCCATAGAGTCACGTTTGTGGTTGATGGTGTGTTTTGTTTGTTTGTTTATAATATTGGTAACAGGATTTGGTTGTTATTGCTGTTTCCCGCACATTATATAGATGAGACCTGTTTTTCTGTCTCATTTGTAATCTAAACTTGCCTGACTGCTTATGAGATGAATCATGTGCTCAGTTAAGAATCCTGAAACACGTGCGCCTGAGTGGCTCATTTGGTTGAGTGACTGCCTTCAGTGTTCAGGTCGTGATCCTGGAGTCCCAGGATCGAGTCCCACATCAGGCTCCCTGCTCAGCATGGGATCTGCTTCTCCCTCTGACCTTCCCCGTCTCATGCTCACTCTCTCGTTCTCTCTCTCTCTCTCAAATAAATAAAATCTTTAAAAAAAAAAAAGAATTCTGAAACATGCGCATGTGGTATCTCTCTCTCTAAAAAAAAAAAAAAAATAATAATAATAATTAAAAAAGGCTTCTACTGAAACAAAAACATGTATTAGACCAGAAGAGACGGCACAATACCCTTGGGTAACTACATCCTGCAATGATTTTAAAGGAAACCCTAGCAGAGCTAGAACATAGAGGCTCACCTTTTTATTTCTAGCATGTGAAATTACGTTATTTTATGTTGTTCATGTCCACATCATGCAGAATTCGCTCCATGTTTATCCTAACCCCCTGAATCCCATGTAATGGAAAAGAAATAGAGATTTTGTAATGACCTGTAAGAGGCTTTTTTTCCCCCCTTTCCTTTTGTAGTCTTGTCTTAAAGGAATACTATATAAGAAAAATTTCTTAAATTTTATGGCGATTTATTAAAAAACCTACATGCTACATAATCTTGATAATGCATGTTTATCTGTCTATAGATGTGTGTATATAGTTGTATGTGTGTGTATATATATAGTTTATATGTATATGTGTGTGTGTATGTGAATATATAATATACACACACACACATAATTTCCCTGTCCATACTCCTTGTTCATATGTGCCCTGTTTCTTATTCAAAATAAGAAAGATACATATACACGCACAATAAAATAATTGCTTCCTCTTTGTTGGGGTTTGAATGAACTTTTGGGACAGAGGTGTGTTGATAGCTCACTCAGACTCGTAGGAAAAGAATGATCTGGAAAATGATGGCCTCAGACTATTTGAGACCCCCTCTTTCCTCTTCTGTATGGTTTCCTTTGATTTCCTCCACCGGCATGACAATATATCAGTTGTTGTGTTTGCTCTTTGCATACCTTTCTTTCCTTGGCCTTTTATATTTGCACAGTGTAGTTTAGAGCGAGTGCAGAATACATAGCTCGAGGGATGTCATGTATGGATTGCATTGTGTGCTTCCCAGCACTGCGTCCTCGGCGTACAATAACGACAGTGTGGAGGGGCCTACACGGAGACCGCGATGGCGCTTCACACAGCGCCAGTGGTGTGTGGCGGCCGCTGCAATCTGCCGGCTAAGCATTTGCACAAATTCCTCCAAGTCGAGAGGCCTCCAGAAATGTCATGTTTTGGCCTCACTAGCGAATGCCACAAATAACAGCACAGGCTCGGGGGACCTTGCTCAGCTTCTCAGATTCCAGCCTGCCTTTCTTTAGTTGGGTCTGCCGTAGATTGCTTTGTTTTATTTTCAAGTCCCCCCAAATTAGGCTTCCAATCCTTGAATAACATATTTTAAACCTATCAAAATTGTCTTGTTCTTTTTTCTCTTCTAGAGAGCTCTAATATATTCTGCAGTTTTTTTAAAAAGGAAGAAAAATCTGATAACCTGGCAAGTAGAAGAAAGGGCTTTTTTTGGTTTAATTTTTCAGCCCATTGATTTCTACATTGCTGATCTGTGCTATAAGGGGGTTAGGGAGAGGCAGATAGGGGAAAAGAGATTGTAAAGCTTGTTGGCATTTAATGTAGAAAGGTATCTTTTGGAAGTGTACTTGGCAAGTTTTATTAGCAGTTGTATGGTTTTGGGGTGCCTGATGCCCTAGTGAAGGAGTGTGAAGAGTCTATAAAACCTCACTTGTCCCCTTCTACGTGAGGGTGGGGCATGGCCGGCTCTTAAGAGAAAGAGGCAGATTGACTTTTCAGCTTTTGTTATTCCTCTAGTTCTCAAGAAGTGTTTGGAAATGTTCTAATTACTAAAAAAGAGTTTAAGTACGATGTAGAATTATGAAGATAGAATATAGGTCTGTGGCTGTTCTTCTCCCAGATTGTAGTTGGCAGTGTGTGTTTGGTTTAGTTCCTTGCGTATCTATGGGTGGTAGTCCATGAGCTAGATCCAGGAGATTGTGTAAGACTGCTAGCCAGAGGCTTGAATTCTAGACTCGGCTCTGCCAACTTTTTGGCTGGCATTATTATGGCACCAAGCCATTCCATCCAACGGATATATTTTGGCCTCCTAGTGAGCTGGTTACTCAATGAAATGCTGCCCTAAGAGATGTTAAAGTAGGTAAGACATACTTTTGCTTAAATGATTCAGTCTCCAAACATAGTATCATAAAGAGCAGAATATAAGAATAAGTACTATAGCTGTTCAATAAAGTGCTTGAAGGAGAAAGATGAATATCCGGAGGTTGGAATAGGTTTCATAGGGAAGGAGAATTTGGAAATTTGTCTAGAGGTAGGGTTTCAATAGTTTGAAATTAATCAAGGTAAAAAAAGAAACTTAGAGCATGTCTTGGCCAGTCTACAATCCTCTTTATCTGGGGAATACCAACAAAGTGCTATGACAGCTAGTTGTACTGGTATCTTAGGTGCAGATAGTAAAACAAAATCTCTGTTTTTTGCTTGGTTAACAAATGCATATCTATAGTCCTTCCATGCAATAAAATCCAAATTGTTGTTTATAAAAGAAGTCAAAACAATGATAATAGGAGAAAATTGCCAGGGTGCCTGGGTGGCTCAGTGGGTTGAGAGTCTGCCTTCATCTCAGGCCATGATCTCGGGGTCCTGGGATTGAGCCCCACATCGTGTAATTGCCCTGTGTCCGGCTCCCCACTCAGCAGGGAGTCTGCTTCTCCCACTGTCTCCCCCCTCCCTGCTCCTCTATACTCTCCCACTCTGTCTCTCAAATAAATAAATAAAATCTTAAAAAAATAAATAAGAAAACTGCCTTTCTGGATAGAAATATAGAGTACTAATGTTTATGGATATCACAGATAAGAATTCAGTTCTTCAAAGGAAATTCAGGAAATCAGTCTGAAAAGTAGGTTAAACTCTCTGTAACCTCAGTTTTCTCATTTGTGAAATGAGATTGGATGAAATAAGTGTGAGAGTTTTTAATCATATTTAAAATCAATTCTTTTTAGAGCAACTCAGAAGGGTCCTGTGATTTCAGCTGCCTTTTAATGAATCCATATAAACTCATATATTTTTATTAAGCACTTTAAATTCACCTCATTTAATTATCACTATTATACAAGGAGTATTTGCACTTAAAAGAGAAGAAACTGAGGCATGGTAAAGCTAAGTAACTTGCCTCCACTAACATACCCTGTTAAGAAGCAGAGCTATCATTCAGATCCAGGTCACGGGCATTTTACTGCAGTATCTTTCCTAGTATAGTTGAGGATCCTGATTCTCATAAAAGGTGGTGCACACAAGAATCTGGAGGGGATGGGGGCGCCTGGGTGGCTCAGTGGGCTAAGTGGCTGCCTTCAGCTCAGGTCATGATCTCAGGGTCCCTGGGAGCCTGCTTCTGTCCCTCTCTCTGCCTGCCTCTCTGCCTACTTGTGATCTCTGTCTCTCTGTCAAATAAATCAACAACAACAACAAAAAGAATCTGGAGGGCAGAAGGAACAGTTTCAACTGGCATACCCCCCATCTTTCTATATTACAATTACGAATTGGAGGTTGGTTCCTCTCCCCTGAATGCTGAGAATTACCCTTTGCCGGGGGTGTTGTGAACAGTGAAGGCAAGGAGAAGCTGGGAACCCTGGGCTTCATACTGAGGCAAGTTGGATAGCGGATGAGTTCTTATTACATGTTCCATGTTATTACATCTTATATGTAGTATTTAATATGGGATAATCGGATATATTCGCTTTATGAGAGAAGAAATATGCTATTTTGTTTGCCTATTTGATAGCTTCCAAAAGCAGATCGGTTTTAGGTTACTTAAGAATAACTTCTCTGGGTTTTGTTAGAATTTACTTTGGTCCATCCTTATTCCTTAGCTCATGTTTCTTTCCTTCTTGTCTTGATGTCTTTGTTGTATCGTTTTTAAAAATGTCAAAACCTTTTGAATGTTGATGAATCAGAATAAGAAAATAATGGAAGAAAGTGATTGTAGAGTACTGGATTTCATTTTATGTGGCTAGAGACCCATGCAGTTTCCTTAATTTGGGAGTTTTAGGCATTAATCAGCTATTATGTCTTTTTAAAAAAAATTTTTAAAGATCTTATTGTTTTTAGACAGAGCTCGTGTGCACACCAGTGGGGGTGGGGCAGAAGGAAATGGTGAGGGGGAGAGAATCTCAAGTAGACTCTGTACTGAGTGTGGAGCTGGATGTGGGGCTTGATCTCGTGACCCTGTGATTAAGACCTGAGTGGAATCGAGTCATATGCTTAACTGACTGAGCTGCCTAGGTGTTCCCATTATTTCTTTTAAGTTCCCATTATGTCTATTTTAATGTTGCCTCTCACTTACTCTCTGTACTGTTTTTCAATTCGAGTTTTTTTGTTTTGTTTTTAAGATTTTATTTATTTATTGTTTTTTATTTACTATTTTTTAAGATTTTTTTTTTTTTTTTAATTTGACAGAGATCACAAGTAGGCAGAGAGGCAGGTGGGGAGCAGGGGAACAGGCTCCCCGCTGAGCAGAGAGCCGGATGTGGGGCTTGATCTCGGAGTCCAGGACTCCGAGATCAATACCTGAGCAGAGGCTTTAACCCACTGAGCCACCTGGGTGCCCCAAGATTTTATTTTTAAGTGACCTCTTCATCCAACTCGGGGCTTAAAGTCACAATCCCGAGATCAAGTGCCCCATGCCCCACTCACTGAGCCTGCCAGGTACCTCTTCAGTCAGGATGAGGAGGTCTGTGTAGACTTCCTCAGAATTCTGTCTTCTATGCCTGAAATTCTTTCATATTTCCCATCTTTCTTTGCTGTATTGTGGGTACTTTTTAAAGATCCATCATCCAGGTTACTGGTTTTCTGTCTGCCAAACTCTGTCCCTTTGGATTATAGTTTATTGATACAGGTTTTACTTACAGATATTCTGTAATATTTGATTCTTTTCAGAATCTGCTTTTTGATAGTTACTTCTTGCTATCGTTTATTTCTTTAAAATATTTCTTTAAACAGGTTAAAGTGTTTTGTACTTGAGAATTCCATTATTTATGTGTACATGTGTACGTGTGTAGACAGTGTACCTGAAGATCTAATTCTCATACTGCATCTAATACTCAGTAATAATGATTGATTTCCGTGTGTGTGTTTTGATTTTTTTTTTTTTGAGTTATATTTCTTGGGATTTTATATCTGAGAATCACTTGCTTCAGCCAGACAGCTGGACATATCCAGTTCTGAATCAATTTAAACCAGATTCTCTTTTTGACATTTTTGAATCATAAAGATAATGGGTAAACTGTGTGTGTGTATGTGTGTGCACGCATGTGTGCACGTGTGTGCATGTTTAATAAATCATATTAATAATAGTAAAAACTGTTAAGGCCAGTCTCCAAATCTGCTTGCAGGCCAGATCATGGTAATTTTTTTCTCCCTTATTTCTTGAAATATGGTATGTAGAACAGTAATTCTGATGTGGAGTAAGTTGGTAAGCATTGTATTGAAATAAGATAGTGCTTTATTTAGCCAAATAATTTTGGGAAACATCAGGTTAAGTGACGGGCAAAAAGTTTTTTTCATCATAGAACTTCTCAAGCTATCTTACATGCAAACTTCGGAAGTTTGCATGTAAAACATGCAAACAGCATAGTTAAGCAGAATTTTTCTTTATCCCACTCTTACTCTCCTTTTGGGGCTTGTGGGTATACACATGGAACATCTCACGGGACTAGTGGGACCAATGGAACATGCTCGCTGTGGGAAGTCTGCCTCCTGATACCCTTGGCTTCTGCTTATTGCCTTCTCACTATCTTCACCTCTGTGTTTGTACTACTCATCTTGTATTTAAACTTACTGAGGGAAGACGTGATTGTATGTGGTAATCTTTACCCCAGAGTAAGATACCGTCTTTGAGTAGAACTATTGTATGAAGCCATCTCATGGGTCCTTAGTATTCTTTGGACCAGTTGGACCAGGTACCTGGTTATTTCTACAGAGGTAGATTCATGGGACTTTGTTTTCTCTTGAGGAACTTCCTTTTTATTTTCTGCCGTTTGACTGTAAAGTTTCCAGGACCATCTATGTCTTATTTAGCAATTGTCATCGTGAAGATGATATATTAGATGCTGGATCAGTCTGTGTTGAGCCTTTCCACTTGGCAAGCTCTGGCCGTCATCTGAGAGTCGCACAGTGTACCTGGCAGTCATAGTGTACGGCTTGTCCATTATGGGGAGGGGGGTGTCACTTTTTTTCATCTCACTTTATTCTTCAGTATCTTTTAAAGAGAAATTGGCTCCATCAGACTCTATAAACATCCAGAGTGAAAAAGAAGTTCTTTGGTATACTGTCTTTCTCTGCCATGTGATGGAAATAATTTCTTTTCAGATTCATTTCAGATGCCACAGTTTTGGGTGAAGCTGTGGTTTTTCTCCGACCCCATTAGTCATCTGTACTTGGTGTTGCCGTAGCACTGGGTACGTGCGTCTTTCAGTACAGTGCCACGGTATTTCTGCATTTTTGTCTTCCAGCCAGACTTTGAGTTCATGGAGGGTGGAGATGCTGAATGGGAGCTTAAGTAATATCTGTGTGCAGTTAAGATCTAATCAAGCATTTCAAATACCTATTTCCTGGAGAAGGGGAGGAGAGAATAGCAGAGAAGCATTCTGAGCCTCTAGAAGATATTTTGGCGTTTGTTGGATGTGGGCTAGTGAAAGAACAGTTGCCAACAGGATTCAGCCGGCCGAGTAGGGCACTTAGTTTGTCACTGTGAATGTATTGTCTCCTTGGGTGAATTTGGCCCTCACAGTGAGCCGTGAGATACTTGTGATTTCCTTTTACAGTTACGGAGACTCAGTGTCTTGCCTATAGTCACACTTGTGTGATAACAGTAAAGTGCCTACAGGCTGTTGAATGAGGGAGGGACTGGGTCGACTCCAGCCCCTGTGTGGCTGCCTCTGTGCTGCCCAGCACTCCCCCGCCCAGTTGTGGTGCTGAGCTTTGTGCATGTTTTCCCTTGATCCTTCAGGGGAATTCTGTCCATGAGAGCATGTTTCTATTTTTGAAACTGAAACCAGTGAGAAAGTATGATTTACTAATAACATTTTACTCTAAGCCTGTGCTGGATTATGTTTTCTCTTTGAACTGAGGTATGTGTTCATAGACATTCGCTGTCTGAAATATCCTTTTTACCCTAATTTCAAGTTTTGTTATCACAAAATAGTATGACTTTCCTTTTGATTCCGTGACATTTCTTTATGATATCTACAGCTAACTGGTTTTAGTAGTGTGCTCATTTGAAAGTAGTTGTCACATAGAGTCAGATGTTTTTAGAAATGATAAGTTTGAGAACTTTATCTGATTAAAGTTTAACTTCTTATATTAGCTTCTGTTGAGTTTTTAGTGTCTTTCTGAATAAGAAGATAATTTCTGCTTTATAGATAAAATGTCCCCTGCGAGTCCTTTATATCTCATTGTAAATGTGTAAAGGATGATGTCCAAGTAGATAGATGTGGCCAGAGCTGTAGTTGATTTGCTCTCTTTGTCATCTCAGATAAAGAAAGTTCCTAATTGCAAAGTCGGTGCTGAAATTGTAGCTATGGACAGTCACTAGAAGCCTGAAGAGGTTAAATATCCTCTCATTAAAAATAAGTATGTTACATATAGTACATTGTCGTGTTTTTTCAGTTGGCTCAATAGGTATTTTTTTTTTAAAGATTTTATTTATGTATTTGACAGAGGGAGAGAGATCACAAGTAGGCAGATAAGCAGGCAGAGAGAGAGGGGGAAGCAGGCTCCCTGCTGAGCAGAGAGCCTGATGTGGGGCTGGATCCCAGGACCCTGAGATCATGACCTGAGCCAAAGGCAGAGGCTTTAACCCACTGAGCCACCCAGGCGCCCCTCAATAGGTATTTTTTGACCACCTGTTATGATGGGCAGTTTTCTAGTCACTGGGCGTTCAGAAGTGAACAATGTTGTTGAAATTAATGTCTGAGAATTCACTAATTCTATCTTAAATTATTGATTATCTCAAATATTCTTTGGGGTGCCTGGTTGGCTTAGTCAGTTGAGCGTCCTACTCTTTTTATTTTTTCTTCTTCAAATATTTTATTTATTTATTTCACGGAGAGAGAGGGAGACCACAAGTAGGCAGAGAGGCAGGCAGAGAGAGAGGGGGAAGCAGGCTCCCTGCTGAGCAGAGAGCCTGATGCGGGGCTCGATCCCAGGACTCTGAGACCATGACCTGAGCCGAAGGCAGAGACTTTAACCCACTGAGCCACCCAGGCGCCCTGAGCTTCCTACTCTTGATTTCCACTCAGGTCATGACCTCAGGGTCACGGGATTGAGCCCTGTGTCAGGCTCCATGCTGAACGTGAAGCCTGCTTAAGATTCTCTCTCTGCCTTTCCCTCTGCATCCCTCCCCTGCCCATGTACATACACACTCTCTCTCTTAAAAAAAAAAAATTCTTTATTATTTGCAACCACATCTTTTCACATCTACTCCAGGTTCCCAAAGAGACCTTAGATTTTACTGTACATTTAAGAAAGCCAGCTGTCATGCTTTGGGTTCCCTTCTCCTCATAAAGTTAATTTAAAATACCTCTCAACTCAAAGTTTTAATTATATAGGTTAATCATAGCATGCAGAGCAAATAATGAAATTTAGAGCCTTTCATTGCAAAAACTTAAGCCAAAATCTCATGTAAATGAAATTAGTCACTTTTCATGTCAGAGAGCTCTCCAGCTTCTAACAATAAGAGCTGATATGGATTAAGCACTGCCTGCTGCCCCCACCATTCTGAGCTCTCGAGATGTGGCACAGCTCTCTTAGGACCCACTATACCCT
Organism: Procyon lotor; assembly: GCA_028646535.1. Taxonomy (NCBI): domain Eukaryota; kingdom Metazoa; phylum Chordata; class Mammalia; order Carnivora; family Procyonidae; genus Procyon; species Procyon lotor. The sequence goes on from CM053608.1 coordinate 27,312,516, forward strand.
GTGCTGCTTTCTGTTACTCCGTTGCACAGATGTGCAAGTTAAGGCAAATAGAAGTAAAGTGGCTTATCCTTGGTCACATAATTTGTAAATGGTCAAGGTACAGTGCTTGCTATGTTGAAACAATCCGTCACTTTTTCCTTCTTCCATTATTTGGTGTAATTCTTTTTCTTCCCTTCCCTTCCCCTTCCCCTTCCCTTCCTAGAAATGTTACTATAAAAAGGTTCAGTAATGAAATTTCCAGATTCTCCTTTGCACATCTTTCCGGCTTGAGTTTTCCACCTCTGCTTCCACAAAGAGGAGGAAGAAAAGGCTAGAGGAGAGAAACCAGCCCTTGAATGGAGTTTCTCTGAGACTGTCTTTTGCAGTTCCTCATCAGAGATGTTCTTATTTGAAATTGAAATGTCCTTCATATCTTACTGCATTGTTTCAGATACATCTGTGGGAGACATTTATTTCCACACAGTGGATGAACACATGAGTATGCATTTTAAGAGTGTAAGGGCATTAATTTGAGGATGAGAATGTCTGAGGGTGTGTTCAGTTTTCGCTTGAGGCCCAGTAGCTGCTTATATCGATGCGGGGGAAGGATGCGGGGGACAGAGAGGCGTGTGTCAGACCTGACCTCACAGTTGGGCCTGCCCAGGGGTGTGCATCTTAATGGAGAATGAGTCACTGCTTTATGTTTTGTCACTGATTAGACAATGAGCTTTTCTTCTGTGGCTGTTAAAGGCATTTACATCTCTGTTGATAGCAGTTTCTTAAGTATTTATTTTTTAGAGATTTTGTCTATTTATTTGAGAGACAGAGATAGAGAGAGAGCGAGCAAGCGCCGGAGGGAGGGGGAGAAGCAGTCTCAGAGAGCCTGATGTGGGGCTTGATCCCAGGACCATGACCTGAATTAAAGGCACACACTCAACTGACTGAGCCACCCAGGGGCCTCAGCAAAACAAAAACAAAACAAAACAAAATAAAACTATTTAAGGCAAAAGTGTAGTACATCCTTGGAGGCAAGTGATTTTATTCTCCCAGTTCCATTATCTTGTATCTTACAATTTTGTTCTGAAGAGTGAATGTCTCATCATTCTCAGGAACAAGCTTAACTTGAGTTGAAAACAAATTTTTTTTTTTCTATTCTACCAATATCATGGAACAGAAATCAAACCTAAGTACCGGCGGGATAAATGATGTTAGGTTACAGTGAAGAGTAGGGCCAAATGATTTTTCTGGAGGAATACCTTGTAGATAGGACATAAGCCACCGTGAGGAATTGAGGGAGGCAGTTTGGACATATTTCTGTACTATTTTAAAAATAAATGAACTCTTAGCACCTTACTTTTTGAGTCCTTTTTATATATTTTAGAGTAGGAGGTAAAGCGTAGAGCATTTGATCATGCTTTCTTTCTAGAATTTATGCTTTGAGTATATGGTGGGGAGAGGGAAGATTCTAAAGTGAAAAAGTTGTTAATCACTCTTTTGTATTATAAAAGATTGGGAAACATTTTATATTACCCTAAATAATGTTATCTGATGTGAAATCCTTTATTTACAGTACTCATGGAATCTTCTAGTGCTTGAAAAGTAAAGATACCTTTTCTTTCCCCTCAGAAACGTGCTAAGGGACAGGTGTTATTTGACAAAGTGTGTGAACATCTCAATCTCCTGGAGAAGGACTACTTTGGACTTTTATTTCAGGAAAGCCCTGAGCAAAAAGTAAGTGAAATGATTTCAAGTTTATTTGTATCTTTTTAGAAAAATGTTGTACTTTGTTCTTATGCAGTATAAAATTTTGCTTTAAAATAATTTGTGACATATTTTATATTCATTGTAGAAATTTGGTAAATATAAAAAACCCATGCAGAGAGAATCACTTATAACTTTTTGCCCTTGTGTGTATGTTTTGCCACTAATACTATAAGCAGACAGCATGGAATGTCTTATTCTATGTTAATTATTAGAGACTGAAAGAACTGATTTAAAAAAGTTTATGTTGAATTTTTAGCTCTTGAATTCACCTGTATGGTAGAAAGTAAGCGTGCCTGAAAAGCAGGGAAGGAAGCATATGGGAAGGAATGTCGAGAGCACCGATGTGTATTTATTGGAGGCTTGGGAGAGTTTGCCTTGCCATGCAGGCTGTGGAGGCTGTGTGGGGTAAACGTGTTCTTGGCCCCTTGTTGGGTTACTGGGAGGCAAAACAGGAGGTGGGGTAGACTCGGGTGATGGATGTGACCTGCTGAGACCCTGCTTGACCTCAAGTGTGTTGAGATTGTTCTGCTCCAGGAATTTCCCAAGACACTAAGCAGGAGCATCAGAGTGCGGAAACGCTTGATGCTAAGCATTAGCATTCCAGGGAATGTCAGGACTTCTCAGTTTCAAAAGTAAATTAGAGAACTATTAATCCAGCCTGGCAATTAACTAGGTAACCTGCGGCCTTCTGTCTTAGTCGACCAGTTTGGGCATTTCTAACAAAGTACCATAGACTGAGCAGTTTATAAACAGTGCTGCAAGACTGGGAAGTCCAAGATCAAGCAGGTTCAATGTCTGGTGAAGGCCCACTTTCTGGTTCATCTAGGTAATGCCTTCTGTGTCCTCACAAGTGGAAGAGATGAGGAGCTCTCTGAGCCTCTCTTGTAAGGATACTACTTACTGTTCCTATGGATTCTACCATCATGACCTTGTCACCTCCCAAAGGGCCCACCTCCAAATATTGTCACGTTGGGGATTAGATTTCAATGTATGAATGGTGTGGGGGGCCCTCATTCATCCATTCAGTCTCTAGCACTTTCCTCCTTGTTAAGAAAGAACTGTTTCCTCTTCTCCTGGACTTTGAGTAATGGGATGTAACTGGTGGAGAAGATACTAGTGTAGGAATAAAGGGTAAAGGTTTGGTCCTGTTGAACCCTAGAGTGAAGCCCCTTTAGGTCTGTTAGATTGTGGTTGGGGACAGACTCGCTGAGATCATTACTTTATCATAGCTAACATTTATGTCACAGTCACTAGAACAAAATAGTAGAGGAACACAGGCGGTGAAGTTTATTTGCCTACATGCTATCATTGTTTATATGTCCTGGTAATGAAATATAGGGAATTAAAGGTGATAATTACATATAAATCAAGTTTTCTCAATTTGCTTAGTCTTAAAGCTTTGATACTTAATTGGTGGTTTAATTCCACATTTAAACAAAAGACAATTAAATTGCGTGCCTGCCTGCAGAATAGTATGCAAGTATTCTTATTAGAATTCTCTTTAGGGAATTCTAATAACCCACTGGGTGGCTCAGTGGGTTAAAGCCTCTGCCTTCGGCTCAGGTCATGATCTCAGGGTCCTGGGATCATGACCTGAGTCGAAGGCAGACGCTCAACGACTGAGTCACTCAGGCACCCCAATAAATAAATCTTAAAAAAAAAATTCTGTTTAGAACAGTCTTCTCAGAAGTAGTAACATTAGATATTTGACTAAATAAACTAGGTGCTCCTTTTAGATGTGAAATCAAAAGGTGGTTTTGCTAATATTTCTAACCCTCTGTCCTTCTGCTGGTCCTCAAAACCGTCAGAGAGAAAGTGATGGGAATTTGCCTATCATTATCCACTTTTTCCTGTGATTACATATGGGAGAGTCATGAGAGCATTGAAGCTTTGTGAAAGAGGGAAACCATCTAACATGTTTTAAAACATGTAGAAAAACACGTTTTGTTAGTAGAAACAGGATATGCTACGTGAAGACATCTGGTATTTCTACAACCCTAGATTTACAGAAGAAAGAGTGGTATTTAGATAGTAGAATTCACTAGTTGCTTTCTTTTTTTTTTTAATGATGTCCAGCATATGTCTCTAATCCGTGTCTTTAACCTGAATCTTGGACTCAATTTTTAACTGCCCACTGGACGCTGCTCTCAATTGTCTCAAAGCAAACTAGCGTCTTCCCCTTAAACTTCATCTGGCCCCTGCAGAGTGGATATTGGTCCCTTCCACTCCTTGCACATCCTTCCATTGCTTATCAGTCAGAAAGGTCTGTATTTTCCATCTGCTAACATCCCTCACCTAGTTCTCTTGGTCCAGTTTTGGCTTTGGTTTGGACCCCTGTCTTCTCTTTCTTTGACAATTTTTTTTAGCTTCCTACATGGATGAATGGTCCTAGGATCACGCTTCACACTGCTGCTCCACGGAGTTCTCAGGAGTGCTTATGGGACCTTGGCACTCCCTGGTTTAGCACCAGTGAATGGATACAATCTGACCCGCTCAGTATGGCTGACAAAGCTCTACTTCGTTTCATTTCTCATTAACCTCCCACATACATGCCCTCCACACCCAAGTTCTCTCCTAACAAGAGCCTTGTTGGTCTATACCGTATCTGTTGGAACATACTATTCTTTACATTTGGAACATCCTTTGTTTGAATGCCTACTTTAGATTTAAGTATCCTACTCGAGGAGATTTACTTTGACCGCTTTCCATCACCCTATCTCCTGCTCCCCACTCAAGGAGAGTCGACCATTTCTTCCATCTGTTATTTAGACATTTAGCGCAAATCTTATTTGTGTCACCCTTTCTTCCCATTACTCTAAGAACTTCTTCCCATTACTTACCCTTTTATCTTTGTAGCCTCAGTCTTTCTAGACCATTAACAAATATTTATTAAATACTGCCTTTGTGCCATCTCACACCCATTAGGATGGCCACTAGCAAAAATATAAAATAAGAAATGTTAGCAAGGATACGCAGAAATTGGGACCCTTGTGCATTGGTAGTGCGAATGTTAAATCATGTGGTTATTGCAGAAAACAGTGTAGAGGTCACTCAAAAAATCATAAATAGAATTATATGATCCAGCAATCTTATTTCTGGGTATATACCCAAATGAACCGAAGGCAGGATCTTGAAGAGAGGTTTGCACACCCATGTTCATTGCAGCATTACTCACAATAGCTAAGAGATGGAAACAAGCCAGGGTCCACTGATGAATGAATTGGATAAACAAAATGTGGTAGATACAAAATGTGGTGAATGGAATATTATCGAGCCTTAAAGAAGGAAATCCTGTCATATGCTATAACATAGATGAACCCACAGGACATTAAGTAAAATAAGCCAGTCACAAAAAGACGACATGCATTGTGATTCCATTTATATGAGGTATCCATAGTCAAGCTCACGGAAGCTGAAAGTAGAACGGTGTTTGCCAGGGACTAGGGCAGGGGGGAAATGGGGAGCTATTGTTCCCTGGGTATAGAGTTTCAATTTTGCAAGATGGAACAGTTTCAGAATCTCTTGCACCACCACGTGAGTATAGTTAGTACTGCTGAACTATATACTAAAAAATAGTGAAGATGGTAAACTTTAGGTTAAAAAAATTCCCTGCATGCAAACCAGCGTACTACGAATCCCGCAGTAAAAAGTTAGGACAAAGACTCTGCCTTCATGGATGTCCCCGCTTATGTTCCAGTTGAGAAGACAGTGAAAAACTCAGTTACATGGTTATTAAATTTTGATTACCGCTCTACAGGAAAGGGTCTTATCGGTGAGGATGGCTAGGAGAGAGAGCTGCTTAAGGAAGGAGAGACCTAAAGTGGGTCAGCTTGGGCTGCCAGAGGGACTGAGATGAGAGGGATTTGAGCAGCACTGATCACCCACTGATGCCTCAGTTGAAGTTGTGGTAGCAAAAGACAAGTAAAGACTTTTTTTGAAAGATCTGTTTATTTATTTAAGGGAGAGACAGACAAAGTGAGCAGAGGGAGACAAGCAGACTCCCTGCTGTGTGGGGAGCCTGACATATGGGGCTCGATCCCAGGACCCGGAGATCATGACCTGAGCCGAAACCAAGAGTCAGATGCTTCATGGACTGAGCCGCCCAGATGCCCCTAGTCAGGTAGCGAATTTAAGAGAGATTGAGGAAGGAGGTAGAATCAATCTGATGACCTAACACCAGCAAGGCTTGGATTTCTGGATGAATGGAGGTACCATTTAGTGAGTTGGGGAGGACCCAGTCAGGGGGATGGTGGGGTGTATCATGAGTGTCATTTCAAGATATGTTGACTTTAGGTCAGATGACAATTTTAGAAGAACAAATACATTTTATATGTGCTTTAAAGAATGGGTACTAGGGGTGTCTGGGTGGCTCAGTTAGGAAAGTATTAACTCTTAATTTCGACTCAGGTCATGATCTCAGGGTGGTGACATCGAGCCCCACATCAGGCTCTGTGCTGGGCGTAGAGCCTGCTTAAGATTCTCTCTCTCGGGGCGCCTGGGTGGCTCAGTCGTTAAGCCTCTGCCTTCGGCTCAGGTCATGATCCCAGGGTCCTGGGATCGAGCCCCGCATCCCGCTGCCTGCGCTGCAGGAAGCCTGCTTCTCCCGCTACCATTCCCTCTGCTTGTGTTCCCGCTCTCGCTGTGTTTCTCTCTGTCAAATAAATAAAATCTTTAAAAAAAAAAAAAAAAAGATTCTCTCTCTCCCTCTCCCTTCCTCTCCCTCCCTCTTCCTCTCTCTCTCTCTCTGTGTCCCCTCCCCCCCTTTTTATTAAAGTGGTTGCTAGCACGGAAGAAATTCTCCAGGTGGAACTCCAGAGTTCGGCGCGGTGGTTTTATTTCTGGATGGGAATATCCTATTTATGTTGAGGCTCCTAGTTAGGCATACTTATTTATAACTTCATTCTAAAAGATTCCCAAGTAGCTTTTATCATAAAAAATATTCCGAATATGGGTTCCAGGGTGGCTCATTTAGTTAAACGTCTGACTCCTGATCTCAACTTAGGGCTTGATCTCGGGGTTGTGAGTTTGTGAGCTCCTCGTCCAAATAAAAGAAACACGACTATCAAGAGCTAGTCATTCTGGGATTCTCACAATGCACCAGGCAATGTTCTCTCACTTCACACGTGTTGTCTCATACAACCCTAAAAAATTGGTATTGTTATTCATACTTTACAAATACACAAAGTTGAGGCATAGAGAAGTTACATAATTCACCCAAGGCCACCAAGGCAGTAAATGTTGAAGGTAAGATTCAAAACCAGGTAAATTAGGAAGGAAAAAAATAGAAAATGTAACTATTCCTCAGCAAGCACAGTGTTTTGTTTTGTTTTTTTTAATTTTTTAAAAGATTTTATTTATTTATTTGACAAAGAGAGAGCAGGAGAGCACATCAGGGGGAGTGGCAGTAGGAGAAGGAGAAGCAGGCTTCCCGCTGAGCAGGGGGCCTGATGTGGGACTCGATCCCAGCACTCTGGGATCATGACGTGACCCGAAGGCAGTTGCTTAACCACCTGAGCCACCCAGGTGCCCCAAGCACAGTGTTTTAACTTACATCATGGATAAATTTCAGGTGGCTTTGTGAGGAATGCTGATGATCCTGGGAAAGCTAGGCAAAGAACATTTTTTGGAAGGTATCTCGTGCTAAGGAATCTAGACTTCCATCCTGATGGAAAGGGTTTTTACAAAGTGACATGGTTTGCATTTCAGAAAGAAATTTGAAGGGAGATTATAGGGGACTGAGACCAGAGGCAGGAAGGTCGGTTTTCTGGTCCAGAGGTGATGGAAACTAGGACAGTGACGTAAGGAGGAAAGACAAAGAGAAACAGAGGTACCGAGTAGGGAAAGTCTGTAGATGGCTTTGTGGCCCATCATCTCTGTGGCATGAGGGCGATGGAGGGTTTGAGGCGAGAAGTCCCTTGTTTGGGACTTGGGTAGCTGGGAAGCTTGTTGGAAAGTTTTACACAGGGACTTTGGAGGAGGAACAGCAATTTGGGGTTGGGGGCAGAGATAAAATCTCATTTTCATTTTGCTAAGTTGGAAATGCTTGTAGGTTGTTGGCTCCATGATGTTTGGGGATCAGGGAGAAGGTAGGTGAGAACTGAGAAGAGTTAACAGTAAGGAATAGGAGAGTGGGATGGGGCACCCGGGTGGCTCAGTTGGTAAAGCGCCTGCCTTCAGCTCAGGTCATGATCCCGGTGTCCTGGGATCGAGCCCCAAATCGGGCTCCCTGCTCAGTAGGGAGTCTGCTTCTCTCTCTGCGCCCTCCTCCCTTCTCCCCTAGCCCGTGCTCATGCTCGCTCCCTCACTCTGAAATAAGTAAAATCTTACATTAAAAAAAAAAAAGAATGTGAGATGGGTATAAACTATTGTTTGAGAAAAGCTGGCTATAAGGAGTGGACAGGTGGGACTATGAGACAAGAGAACAGAGACCAGCGCCGTCCAGTAGAACTTCTGGATGCTGAGGTGCTCTAGACCTGCTCTACCTAGTGCAGCAGCCACGAGCCGCAGACGGCTGGTGATACCTTGAAGTACAGCTGGTGTGCTGAGGAAGTGAAGTGAAGTTGTAGTCGTAGTACAGGTTTGAATTTAAGTAGTCTCTTGCGACTACCGGCTACCACATCGGACAGTACAGCGCATTTGCTAAGGGTTTTGGGGATTGACAGATGTGCTTGGGTGGAAAGAACTTCGTGTTTGGCTGTGGGAGTGCCCGAGGAAAGGGTGAGGTTGGAGAGAGAGGAAAGGGATTGTTGTTGGAGGGTTCGGAAGTCGAGAAGAGGATAAGCCTTGAATAAAGCGAGCAGCCTCATCCCCTGAGTCTGCAAGGAGTAAGCCCAGGAGTGGTGCAGCCAGAAGTAAGTCTTTGTCGAGTGAAGTGTGGCCTCCAAGCTCTGAGAAATAGTGGGTGGAATCCTGTACTAAGAGCGATGAGGGGGTAGCACTGGGGACCCAGAGAGGCAGACGACTAAGAACAAGTATGTGGATTGCTGTTGCCAGTGCAGCCGAGATTGGGGATCGTACAGTTGTATCGGTGTGTGCCGTCTGCACTCCGGGTGCGCTAGTGGGGAAGTGGAGCGTCGTGGGGGTTCCCGGTTGGCCGTGTTGTTGGTGGTCACGGTACGATCAACAGAAGAGCTGGAAAACTGGAGCTGCTGCTGGGATGATAATCCAGCTGATTATCCACGGGGACTCGGGAGGGAACATGACTGACGCTGAAATGGGTTAACGGTTTGGGAGAAAATGGCGGGAGCCAAGGGATGAAAGGTCCCAAGAAGCTGAAGAGCGGCTCCAGCGAGAATCAATGGGTAGAACACTTAGGAGAGGGAGGGGTTGTACCTGAGAGTGGGATGATGAAGTCTCACCGGGTGGAGAACCCTGTGGGATGACCGGACCTCACGTTCAGCACGAGAAGGGATGGCCGGTGTCCAGGAGAGGCTCAGGTCCCTGAGGCAGAGAGTATTAGGATAAAGTGGAGTTTGGAGAGGGGTTCCATATAGGATCCTCCCTGACGAAAAATGCTAATGTTTAAAAGGGAATTCCTAATTTCTTATTTCCTTTGTGCTTTCTCTTGTGACGCGGGACATGAAAATGCCCATACAGTTAGGCACGTGCTTTATTATCTAGGCCTTAACCATAGAACACTGAGGGAATAAACAGTGGGGTGTCCATTTTGAGATACAAGCTTTTCAGAATGAGAATGCTCCCATGTAATTGGCAGTATATTTTTTATATACAAGCTGACATGCTTTTGTAAGTCTTGCATAATTTTTTATTCCTTGTTGCTGATGTAAACAAAATTCAGTCCTCAAGACGCCCAGGCAAAAAGGCGTCGTATTTTTCTAATATAGATTTGAACAGTATCCTAATTTTTCCAAAGAATATCATTACCATTGTATCAGTTTAGCTTAATCAGTCCTATTGTGTTTGAAACCTATGCAGTTTCAAAAGTAGGATATTATATGGTACAGGAATTTAAGCCACTTGCTTCATGCTGAATGTTATCGGTATTTATAGAAGTTGTAGTCACTTATTTCAACATAAATTGAAGGTGAGGTAGAGCCATAGTTATTTGTATGAAAATTTTCCATGGAGAGAAAAATCTAAACTTTCCTTCGATTTTAGTATGGTACTGTGTCTCCTGGTTGAGATCTTGGGTTGGTAGCCTTTCAATTTACTCTTAAGTATGAAAATATATCATTATTACTGGTAGAACTTATTTCATGTCTCTTGAGAAATTTCATGTAAACTTTACTGCGGAAAATGCCATTAAAAATATGTGGAATCAAGCAACATGTTACTCATTTATATATGGAATTTCAAGTCCATATAGTTCTTGTATTCATGTCTAACTGGAACCGTCATTAAGGGTTTTGGACTCTCTTTAAAGGGAAAAATATTGTCTCGAATTTTTGATGTTAACAGAGTTTGGCACCTGGCCCAGGGATTATGTTATTTTGCTTCAAGCCACATTGAAAGAGGAGTTTGTTAGAAGTGTCGTTGACATCCACAGCTGACTTTATGAAAATGGGTTAAAGTGTCTGATAGCCTGACCATTTCCCTCCAGAATCTCGAACTAAAATCACAAATATTAAACTTTGTCATATATACACTATTCTTTAATAAAATTCTATATTCAGTCCAGTGGTACCTTCTAATACCGCAGGCAGAAGTTTGGTTCCGGTTCTCCCAGATGCACAGTGAACGCTTTGGTGTAACTTTTCTGCTAACACCAGTGTTAGCGCGGTGTTCTGTTAGACCTCATTTAGGCATAGTTATTAAAGGGGATCTGCTGCAGCGCTATAAAGTCTTAAGGGAAATTGCTGATTTTAGGCAAACTTACACTTTTAACGTTTGATAATGCAGGGTCGGGTGAATTCACTGTCTCTCACATGACCAGAGAGAAGCACCAAGAGTGAGTGAGAAAGGCACAGTTAAGCATTTTGAAAAAATTTCTAACTCTGGGGTCTTAACGTCCAGCCTGAGAGAGAATCAGGTGAGATGGACATTTCTTGGGGGTGGGGGGGGATTTGGAGGTAGGTGTTTTGAGGGTCCTGGGTCCGTATCTGGGTCTGCTCTGTTCAGTGGCCTGCCACCCAGGCAGCAGCCCATCCGGACCACGAATGCGCTGCCCCTGCTCGATGGGCTTGGCCCCTCCTCTTTGTCAGGTGAAAGCGGTTAGCACCTTGGCAGAAAAAAGACTACAGGGCTTGACATTATTGGATACAGCTCTTCAGTGTGATGCGGCAGAGTTCAAAGACTCACTGGTACGTAGGAACATGGAAGGCAGTGATCTGCCAGGGCTTTGTGCAGGAGTCTGTCAACAATAGAATATTTAGCCAGTGAAGGCTAGGCTGTCAACCTGTCTAGCTGTCAAGCCAGTTAAAGGACTCGAAAATGTCTTTCTACCTTTGACTTTTAGGAAAAGACATTAAAAGCAATCTGTGGCTATACTGCTCAAAGGGCAGTCCAGGGGGCCCCAGCATAGGCACTACCTAGAGTTTGTTGGAAAGGAAAATTCTAGGTCCTTACTATGAACGTACGAGTTGTAATCTGCGTTCTGACCAGGTCTTCAGGGGGCTCAGGTAAACCTTTAAGGTTTGAGAAGCACTGATGTAGGGGAATCAAATGGTCTTTTGAAGTGACAGAATTGGAGAAGTTTGGAGTGTTACAAAAGCTGAGGGACTAGGGGGCCCTGATAAGCCCAAGTGGCTCATGGTTCCAGAAGTGTGACAGCCATAGGCAGTTAGGTAGGAGTTAGGCCACACCCATTACGCGTGGACATTTAGACTGAACAGTCTGTGAGGTTTTTCCTAACACTAGGAGGAAAACACTAGGATTCTTATCAGGCAAAACTTAATAGAGTTTAGCTAGATAATACTTTAACATGTGCGTAGAAATATATGGACTAGTCATACTGGTAATTATTTTCATGAGAAGGGATTGTGCTGTTTAACGTGTTGCATTTGTTTCCAGCAAGACTCCTCCCCATAGCTGGGACAGCTTAAAAGGCTGACATTATCCAGACAGTTTTCTCTGAAGAAGAAGGGTCTGATTTTTATTTCATCTGGTCCATAAATATAGTGTGTCTGATTAATTAATTTTTTGTGGGTAGAAATATTCATATAAATATTAACTTCTTTAATGTGGAACCTCTTTAACATATCTCCTTTGGAAATATAAAACTGTGTGAAGAAGGAATATATAGCAAAGGTGATAGGCCAGTTTATCATTGCAAAAAAGCCCATGTGTTAAAGGCACTGGGTAAAGTACTTTGCATTTGTACTTTCTTTTCAGGAGGCATTTGAAGGAATGGTTGAAAAGAACTACCCTGTGAGGTGCACACTGTGATCCTCAGCTAGAATTGAGCAAACTGAGGCTCAAGGAAAACAAAGAATGAGCCCAAGGTCACAGAGTTGGTGAAAGCCAACACTGAACTCCATGTAGCTCTCATTCCAAAGTCTATAAATGTAGTGGCCACATTTTTAAAAGAATTAGAACTTTGCTCCATAATCTCTCATGGTGTGTGTGTGTGTGTGTGTGTGTGTTTCCATGTGTGTGTCCGTGTATGCACATGCATATACCTGCATGCATTTATGTCCTTCTCAGATGTCTTTTTCCCTCCTTCTGTGTCTGGTTCCTGATCCATCCAGCACTTCAAGTGTCAAAACCAAGAAGTTGGGGCTCCTGAGTGGCTCAGTGGGTAAAAGCCTCTGCCTTCAGCTCAGGTCATGATCTCAGGGTCCTGGGATCGAGCCCCACATCGGGCTCTCTGCTCAGCAGGAAGCCTGCTTTCCCACCCTTCTCTCTGCCTGCCTCTTTCCCTACTTGTGATCTCTCCCCTCTCTGTCAAAAAACAAAACAAAACAAAACAAAACAAAAAAACCCAAGAAGTTTATTTTTAGTTGTTAAATATTTGTTATATATGTTATTAATTTGTAATTGATAATGCAGATAATACACTTGTGTTTCTTTTAGAAGTCACCTTGTCTTTTATGCCTTTTGACATGAATTTATGACCCTAGATGATAAAATTCTATCCCATTCAAGATCTTGGTACTCATCGGAGCTAATTATTCAAATAAAAGCAACTCTAATAAAAATGTTCTAACTTTGGTCTTAAGATGACCAGAGCATGACAGTGGGCAGGTATCAGTCAGCAGCTACTAATTTAGTACTTACTGGTTGCCTAAAGCTGCTAAGTACTGTGGAGGATACAGCTAACAGGGTCTCTGATTGAGGGTGCAGAGTTGTGTGGGGGACGGGGAGCCCTCCTGACTCCGGCAGGAGCGGAGCTCACAGTGGGGAAGTGAGCCTGCTCAGCAAAAGGGAAAACCAGAAGGCAAGTGGCAGGAGTCCCTTCTGCTGCCACTGTGGGGTCACGTCAGGTAAACTCGGCCCACTTCGAGTACGGGTTGGGGTCTGGAGAAAGGGAAAGAGGCCGCTTCAGTCTTTCAGTATTCCGGCTGGCCATACTGTGGAATGTGTCCGGGAGAATGACACTACCTCTGAATTTGGCTGGCTGGTGCACGGAACTCCTCACTCGTCCTCCTGGGTCTGTAGGGCTCTTTGACACTCTCCATGCTGCACAGAAACCCTGCGGGGAATTTGTACAAGGGGTTGGGGCCTCAGGTGAGAGTGGGAGATGCCAAGTGACCGGGGCACAGGGTTATTCCTTGGGGTCACAGAAGGTGACGCTGCCCCACCATTGTCCTCCACCTTCTTCTGTGGCAGGCATCCGTAGCAGCTGTCCCATCGTGACACAGAGACCTGGAAGGGTCTGTCTGAGTTGTTTAAGACCAGTGAGGTCGTTTCCCCTCACTCTTCCTCTGTGTTCATGTTTTGAGCCCCCCCCCCCCTTTCAGTTAAGCAGCCGTTGTCCTTGATTCAGTTCCCTTACTGTGGTTGTTGCTTCCTTGGGTGAAAGGCTGTAACACAACTGAACCCCCCTTCGCCTCTTCCCCAGCTCTTCCCCGTCTGGGCTGGAGACTGCATGGTGTGTTTTTCTCATTCTTGTGCCTCCTCAGAGCCGGCCATTTGTGAGCCAGCTGTTGTGGGGAGACAGCAGCTGCTGGGCAAGGAAACTGAATGCCAGGCTCTTTCCTAAGGGGAGAATTCGAGCTGCTTCCCAACTTGGCCCTGGGGGTACCACTGGGGCGTCCCGCTGGCCCTCTGCGTCAGTGGGCCCTGCAGCTGGGACAGCAGTAATAGGAAACTCAGCCAAGCTCTGGTAGTTCTTTACTGAGACATTTGACCATCACCAGTTTTAACACAGAGCGTGCATACCTTGGATCCTTGCTGCCCTGAGTGCAAGCCATGAGCAGTGTAGTAAAACCAACTTCGTTTTCAAAGCTGCCTGTTACTACTTTTTTTTTTTTTTTACGATTTTATTTATTTTATTTGATAGAGAGAGAGAGAGATCACAAGCAGGCAGAGAGGCAGGCAGAGAGAGAGGGGGAAGAAGGCTCCCTGCTGAGCAGAGAGCCCGATGCAGGGCTCGATCCCAGGATCCGGAGATCATGACCTGGGCTGAAGGCAGAGGCTTTAACCCACTGAGCCACCCAGGTGCCCCATGTTACTACTTTTTAATTGTGGGAGTTAATGTTCTCTTGTATCAGTTCAATAGGATTGTTAAGACAGTAGGCTATGATTTTCTGCCTAACAACAAGCGTTGTAATTATTTGCTATATATATCTGAAGAAAATTCTGTTTAAACACAGATGTTATGTTATTTGGGATACTTTTAGAAGGAATGAAGCTTATTTATTGTAAAGCCAGTTATGGCAGACCCTTGAATAACATAGTTTTGAATGGTATGGGCCCATTTATGCACAGATTTCTTTCAATAAATACAGGATAGTTCTGTAATTGCTCATGATTTTCTTAACATTTTCTTTTCTCTTTATTATAAGGATACAGTATATAATACATATATAAAATATGCTTTAATTGCCTTATTTATGTTGGTAAGCCTTCTGGTCAATAGGAGGCTATAGTAGTTAAGTCTTTGGGGGTCAAAAAAGTTTTATGTGTATTTTTGACTGTGTAGGGGGATCAGCACTCCTAACATCCACGTTTTCTAAAACTCAACTATTTCACTCGGTGTATTATATCTTAAAAAATATATTTGTTTTGCGTTAATGAAGATAAAGTAGTGTGAAATTTAATTGAGAGGTTTGACTTGAGGAAGGCAGGGGAAATAAAAAATATACAGACAAAAAATGAAATATATATAAAGAATTGTTTTGGTTGGATCTTTACTGTTAACTTGGAGAGAGAAATGTTTAATGTCCTTAGGTGGTTTGAAACCAAGCAGTTCAAATTTGGTCATTTTTGCTTTAAGATACCGTGGTTTCCTAGAACGTTTCTCAAAGGGTAGAAGGGGGGAAGTGAAAGGGAGGGCCTTAGGATTTGACTTCCCACTTGGCATGAGGTTTAAAAAGGATGTTACATGAAGAGCAGGAAGGACACGACCAGATCTAATCTGACGATACTTCTCCACAGCATTGTATGGTCGCGGGGGGGAAAAGAAAGTTTAGATGCTGGCTTAGGAGTTGAGATAATTGTGTCGGATTGGAGTGGATGTACTTTGAAGAGCCAATTGTCTTTGCCTCGGCTCTCCTTTCAGTGTCCACTGGGGCTCATTGCTGGCACTTCTGTGATAGAACAAAGACTACATGTAGATATATTGTGTCTCATCATTTGGACAGACATTTGATTTCAGATCCAAGAAAACGAGGCCCCAGAGACCCACCTTAAAAGTGTTTTAGTGTTTTATCTGTAACACACACACACACATTCAAAAACAAATCAATACTTAGCCCGGTGGAATGCTAATAGGTGAGAGCTGTTCAGAATAAGAATTTATGTTTACACTTAAGTATGTGAACTGTAAACTGTTCCACTTTGGACTCGGAATGTGTTTTATGGCTTAATTAACCTTTTCCTCCCCCCCTCCTCCTGTAGAACTGGCTGGATCCTGCAAAAGAAATAAAGAGACAACTGCGAAGTGAGTATTTAAATAACCCTACTTCTAAGTTCATCTTTACATCGATTTCTGTCTTTAATGAAATTCATAGGGACGTTAGCTAGAATACCAGTGATTTGTGCATTTATATCATAAAGGAAGCAAAGGATATTATTTTTGTAGAATCGTGACTTTATTTTATACACGGCTTAATGACTGTTCTGATCAGAAGGTTCTGGACTCCTCGTCCTAAATATTCCCTCACAGCGTCTACCACTGTGAAGTAATATCTGACCTTTCCTCTGGGAAAAGAATGAGGCGCGGCTTTCTGTAACTTTCACTGTTGATGCAAATTCTATTCCAGGCAATGAATTACGATGGCTTGGTCTATTTTGTTTTGGAAGTGTGTGATCAGTTTAACTAATAGGCTTGTCTCTGGCCCCAGAGGCGGAGACACAGGGCTCCTTGACGTACTGGAGTGCAGGCTCCAGGGCAGGAAAGGCTGGAGCGCCGTCTCTTCAGTCCCCTGTGACGACCGGCTTCTCTGCTCCTTTGGTCCACTGTCCAGGGCTGCTCTGTGTGCTCTCTGCGTCTGCGTTTCTAGTCCGTCCTGCCGCATTTCCCGTTTGCTCTCGTGGTGGACTTCCAAGTGACTTGAGCTCTGTCCCCTCACCAGCCACAGCTCCTCCAGTGGTTCTGCCTCTGCAGGTGGCCTTGCCCGTGGCTGGCTTCAGGATACCTGTGCCAGGAAACGTCCTTGCTCCAGAAAATGCTTGGCTAGGGATCTGGGTACTTGATTGACTTCAGGGTGGGTGAATGACCACACAGAAAAGGTAGGGAGCCTTGAAAACTTGAAATTTTTAGACGGAGAACACAGTTCTCACCAGCGCTTCTGGACTGTGGGCCTGGAGCTGTCCCAGGAGAAGCCATCCCCCTGAGTGGCAGCCTGCATGACACCCTTTGTGCCCTACTTATTACACACTGGAACGAATCTGTACGCTTCCCTTCTGTCACTTACTATCTACCTTCTGTCTCGTGTTAGGTCCTCTGTGGTTGTTTTCTTCATTTCTTTTTCTTTCTCCCTGAAACCATTAATCTTTTTGGTGGTTTTCCTATCATTTCTTCTCTGCTCCCTTTTAAAATTCTGAGCATATACCTTATTTTCCCATTTCTTCTCCCTGTAGACTCCTCTTTCTTTTCCCTTTTTAAGAAAATATCTTTGAATAGAATGACTTTCCCGATTCGCCTAGGACAGGGGTTTCTCAGGATGTAGGACTTCTAGTGCTGCAATGCCAACAGTCCTGAGCAGCCTGGGATGGTCGGTCACCTCTGGCTTTCCAGCCGCCCTTCCCCCCTCTCTCTCCCCCCTGCATTTATTATCTTGGTGTTTTGTCCATTTGTGCTTGGTTCATCATGGAAAAGGGGAAAGGAAAGAAAAAGAGTAATTAGACCCATAAGCATTATGCCGACATTATGGGAGAAAGGAGAGCCTTGGAATGTTTCCTTTGTCTTTTGTACAGTTGTACTGTGCCCTTCAGAGTACGTGAATTCAAAAAGGTACAGATGCTTGGTTCTTGGACTTTATCTGAAACCAGACCTGCCAAGTAAGTGACCCACATCATAGCGAGAGCAGGATAACCTCTGAAACGTGATTCATGTCCATTGACTTGTTTCCTATGGTCTTGTTTGGGCGTTTCTTTGATTATGTTTCTGTGCCATTCATTTGAGAGCCATGGAGATTCCTAATTTTTGGAAGGTAAGACTCTTGCCGATTGTGAATCATGGTCTTGTGTTTTGATTATTTGTGAAGTTTTTTAAGAGTTATTTCAGGACTTTTGCCTTTGTGGTTTGGCAAGAGGAGTAACAGTAACAAATAGCATTTGGCTTTTTCGGAGGGTTGGAGCTAGTTCTCTAAATGGAATCCTGTGCTGTTCCAAGGGGGAAAGGAGGCTGAGGAGATTATTTTAGCTGTTGCCTTTACCTCTTCCTTTCTGCTCGTGTTAAAATGGACCAAAGAACTGCTAGTTTTATCTTCACCCAGCTGCTGCTATACTTTGGTTGTTACTTTTCAGTTAATAGGTAATTAGCAAAGGTAAACGTCCCTCTTTTCTCAGTGACTTTTGAAAACTGACAGCCTCTCAGTTCCTGTTTAAAATTTGCCTTAAAATCTTCCTCCAATGTACACGAATAGGACCTGCATGGGTTTGCTATATACATGGTCTGTAGCTATAGACGGACTGTTCATGCATCGCTAGGAAATTTTGTGGCCATATTTAATTCCCAGTTTTGCATTATTAGTGCTGAAATATAAGTGTTCTATTAGAAACTTCTCCCTGCAGTCCTAGCCAGGCAAGCATGTGCTCGTGGTAATACCTGGAAAACCGAAAATAAGGATCCATTAAGAACTGATAGTCCTGTGTTGACTTTGTTGGGTTAGCTGTCAGGAAGAGCGCATATTCCCACCTAGCACGTGCTGTAGGACCGGGAAGTCTCACTCTTCAGGAAAGTCCTCTATCCCATTATGGTATTTTAAATGTGTGACACCGAACGGAAATGCAGGATTGGCCTTATCAGCGGAATAGCGATGTACCGAACCTAAGAGCAGTGCAAGTGCGTGTGTGTTCCCAGTAGTCATTCCGTGAGTATTTGTTGAGGCTTTTCAGATATGGATAGAATGAAATAACATTGCACATGCTTTTGTTGATTTTTGGAAATACTGTGAACTTTGAGCACAACCCTAGGTTCTGGCCAGTGGAATTATTTGGATTCCTTTAGGAAAATATTACCTGCCCTCTGCCCAGAGTTGTGTTTTTCTTTATTTTCTTATTTTTAAAGCCATCCAAAGCATGACCTATCAACCATTAATTAAATGTTAATGGAGAGAGAGCTCTGTTTTAAGTTTGACTAAGTCATTTCTGACATGGTGGTTTGCTGTATTTGTTCCTTGTGGCACGATATAGCCAAGCATATGTTACATCTGATGAGTATACTTACACCTGCTCCATAAAACCTGGGAATAATCCTATTGTAAAGTATTGTGATGTTTTACTACTCTTTCTCTTCTTTGGGATTTCTTTTAACACTTTCTTCAGCTCGCCCATTAATCATTTCCTGAATAGCTATAGTGATCAATTATTACCTCCCAACAATGTACAAATCTTAAAATACTTTTTTTTTTTTCAACAGTAGGGAGTATTTGGCATGTAGAGATACTATGGTTAAAATGAATCTTAAAACGATTACCTGGACGTTATAGTAAAATTTTTGCGTAATATGTCACCGTACAAAACATTTGAAGTATTAGTAAATGTTTATTAAAAAAAAGTGAATCTGGGGTCCCTGTGTGGGGCAGTCTGTTAAGCACCCTATTCTTGATTTCAGCTTAGGTAATGATCTCAGGGTCTTGAGATTGAGCCCTGTTTTGGGCCCTGAGCTCAGTGGGGAGTCTGCTGGAGTTTCTTTCTCTCTGGCTCTCTGCCTCTCCCCACACTCTCTCTCAAACAAATAAAACTTTGGAAAACAAAAGTGAATCTGCTCATAGTGGATTATTTTTGTAATTTTTATTTTTCATTGTTTTTGTAAATAGTTTTCTTAATACTAAAAAATGAAATTCTCCAAACTGATTCATAGTAGGACTGGTGTGTACTGTTTGAATATTAGCCTTTAATTTTTATCAAAATAAGTGGTCATTCTGTTGGTTGAATAAATAACCATATTTGATAATTACAGATCTTCCCTGGCTGTTCACCTTTAATGTGAAGTTTTATCCTCCTGATCCTTCTCAGTTGACTGAAGATCTCACCAGGTACTTTATCCTTATGTTTTAAAACAGATCTCTTCTTATAGCTCTCATTTATTTTTGTGCCATGGGAGAATAATGGTAATTTCAGGATTAAAACCAAGGTATTTTTGCATAAGCTGGATTCTAGAAGTTTCCTTGGAAATGAATGTACTCCAGAATAGTTGGAAATGTTGCCCGTTTCAAAAATTTTTTTTTTCCGTTTCAAAAATTTTATTCACTTTTCTTTAATATCTCCATTTATAGTTGAGTAATGAAATATTAAAAAATTATATCACTGGCAACTTTGTTTCTTATGTTATGCTTTTAATATTCCAGGTTAAGGGACGCCTGGGTGGCTCAGTTGGTTAAGCAGCTGCCTTCGGCTCAGGTCATGATCCCAGGATCCTGGGATCGAGTCCCATATCAGGCTCCTTGCTCGGCAGGGAGCCTGCTTCTCCCTCTGCCTCTGCCTGCCTCTCTGCCTGCTTGTGCTCTCTCTCTCTCTCTCTGACAAATAAATAAAATCTTAAAAAAAAAAATGTTTAAAAAAAAAAATATTCCAGGTTAATACTAAAATAGTTTTTATTATACAACCCTTGTGTACCTGTGTACTAGTCTTGTATCAATCACAAAGTAGATAGAAGGGTAGAAAAAGGAAATTATTTTGAAAAGCGCTTTTTGGGAGGGTGTCTTATACCTCAAAGGGGAAAAAAGACTAATAAGGTAGGTTTTCTTAATAGCTGTTTCATTTCCATCTCCTTTGAGATTGGGCTATACAAACAGATACTTAAGTTGCAAATAAAAGATTCAGTTGAGGAGCGGGAGAGCATTTACTGATTCTGAGAGTGACTGATATTTGAATAGTAACCAAGGAACGTTCGAATCCCCAAGAGCCTTGACCTCTTAGCCCTATTCAGCGTGGTTACCAAAGATGGGACTTACTGGCTTTGGTAAGAATAGGTGCATAGATTACATGGCCAAGGAAAACTGTGTTCAGAATATACTTTTAGAAAGCCGCAGGGTCTTGCTGAAAGACTCTGCTTTGGATTCCTGTGGTTCCTGTGCCCTTGATGCTTTCTGCTCGTCCAGTTTTGTGGTCAGACGTCAGGTCCTGTGAGTCCTTTCGCGTGATACCCACGTGGAAGAAGAATGGTGGAGATTCCTTTCCAGGCCTGGAAAAATGACAGTCCCCTCCACCCCCATCCCCTGCCCAGTGCTGCTTGTTGCTAGATAGGGGTTTTCTGATACTAAGTAAGTGGTGATTGAATTAGCTTCACTAGTAAATAATAAACCATAGCCTTCGTAACTGCACAGTGAGCTGCTTGGGAGCATCGCACTTGACGGGTCGATGTGCTCTGGAGACACAGCCTCACCACAGGAATGCCTTTGAGTGCTGCGCTGGGGCTTTGTGGCCCAACTCCCTCTGTACATAGGCTGCGTCTTGCAGTCCTGTGTTTGGGGGGTGGTAATCCTCCGCTGATTGCAGTTTACGGCATCAGAAGTGCTTGGGTTTTTCTTTGAAATGGGGCTTGAACAGTGTCACTGTGTGTGGTGGGAGAAATGAGATAGTTTGGTGAGGGAATAATAACCAAGGCCTCGGCAGGGAGCCTGAGAGACCAGCCACGTGCCTGGAGCCCAGGCCTCAAGGCTGAATCTTCCCCGTGGCCCGGGTGCAAATTTAGAAGCTGAGGTGGCTTTGGAGGCATCTAGGAACACTGTTCAGAATATTGTTGGGTGGATGCTGGGCCCTGTTCTGTGAAGAAGATGGAGCTGGAAAGTTCAGAAAACTGTTGGAGTTTCTGTTGGAAGTTTCTGGGCCTTGGATTTCGTCTTTGAAAACGGGAAGGGACCAGTGTGACAAGTCGAGACTATTATCTAAAAAGGAGAAAGATCTTAGAAATAGATGGAATCTTTGTGTTGAGGTCTTCAAAGTGCCATAGAATGTGGAGAACGAGCCCTGTTCTTGATTCGACTTCAAGAATCAGAGGATACCCTGGAATCCTAGATTGAAATGGAGATTTCTAGAGTTAATGCAGTTGTGCCTGTGGTGTTTCAGTGATCAAGGGAATACAGTCCTCTTAGAAGGAGAGCCCCTGCAGTGCATAAAAATCCTCTGTCTGCAGTGACAGTGAGGGGACTTCCTCTCTCTCAGAAGACCACTGAGCACTCGCTGCGTGGCAAGTACTTTGCTCCCCGTGGCAGTAGGCTGACAATAAACCGGGTCTCCGCCCCGCCTGACAGCGGACTTGGTGGTGATCTAGGTGTAACTGAACCGGGTGATGGCTGACCGCATGTTCCAGATGGTGCAGCCCGACCCAACAGCCGCGGGGCTGGAACGCGGGCGGCAGAGCGCAGGAGGGGACCCGGCCGAGACACCAGCTGGGCAAAGAAAGAAAGAAAAGGTGGCCGGCCGCTCATAGGAATGACACTCTCTAAAAGACCTTCAAGGACACGGGGCCGTTCAGTTTGGAGGTGTCAACGGTAATCTTATTAGCAAGTAGTTAAATTCAAGAGTAGAAACCAAGTTTTAAAATGTCAGCAAAGGAGTTGGTAGTACCCCGCCCATTTCCTCATAGAATATAAATAACATGGTTCTACGTGTTATTTAGTGGAAAATAGAATGTTTTATAACTAACTGTGTGGTAAAACCTCTTGGAACATAGAATAAATACCACTCTTATAACTTACCATTATAATTATAAAGATGATTATTATGGCTGTTAGGTATTGATTCCTAGGTAACATGCAGTGTATTATATTTATATTTTCTAACTTTTATCCTCACTTTCAAAGGGGGGTAGAATTCTCATTTTACAGGTGGGGAATTAGCCTCAGGCAAGTAAATGAGTTTGCTCAAGGTCCAGGAGGGTCAGCTGGGCCTGGCCCTGAAGCTCATGCTTTTTCTGTTGAAAACCGAACTAGCTGCCGCTTTAGATGGAGTAAACAGGCGGTAAGGGCTTTAAAGTAAAGACTGACTTAGAATCCTTGTTCAATTTTCTTTTCCAGGAAAAGAAATTAGTACAGAAAGGCTAGGAAGGATAAAGGGTGGGTGACCTTAGCTCTTCTTACAAATGCGTAAGAACTCCAGCTGTTTTTATTTATTTATATATACGTATATATATATATTTTTTTTTTTTTTAAATATTTTATTTATTTGTTTGACAGAGAGAGGGAGATCACAAGTAGGCAGAGAGGCAGGCAGAGAGAGAGAAGGAAGCAGGCTCCCTGCTGAGCAGAGAGCCCCATGCGGGGCTCGATCCCAGGACCCTGAGATCATGACCTGACCCGAAGGCAGAGTCTTTAGCCCACTGAGCCACCCAGGCGCCCCAAGAACTACAGCTGTTTTTAAAATTTCATTAGTCTTTACAACTTTTGAGGGACATGCAAATTTTGATTAGTTTTAAATCAAAGGAGAGCAATCTTAAGTGATGAGAATTTTTACCTTCAGTCACAAAATTCTTTATTGTAATCATAGTAACTCTGTGTCCAGAATAGCAGTTCAAAATTCCCCTTTTATTGCTTGGTCCGTTAGACTCACCTGCTGTGAATAAGCCACAGGTTAGGTGCCTAAGGAGCTGGGCGGACTTCCTATTCGAGAAGACAGATTTTGCTGTGGGTATAAAGAGTTGCCTGTATTGTCTGTTTTCAAAGACAAAGGAAAACTCAAGGATTCTTGGCGCTGCAGTCCTAACTGATGTCCTTCCCCCCCTTTCTTCCCCTTGCTCCTCAACAGATACTTCTTGTGCCTTCAGCTCCGGCAGGACATTGCCTCTGGCCGCCTGCCTTGCTCTTTTGTGACGCACGCCCTCCTGGGATCTTACACGCTGCAGGCTGAACTTGGGGACTATGATCCAGAAGAACATGGCAGTAGTGACCTCAGTGACTTCCAGTTTGCCCCCACACAGACAAAGGAGCTGGAAGAGAAGGTGGCAGAGCTGCATAAAACCCACAGGTCTGGTGACGCGCTTCCCGGAGAGAGAACAGCCATGGGAGATTTAACCAGCTTCCCTTCTCACACTTGCTAGACATGAGCCTAGTTTACAGGGTTAGCAGCTTTTCCTTCTGGAACCTCCCTTAGTACTCATCCAGATAACCTGTAGCCCTTGCGATGGCCTTTCATTGTGGTCAGGACTCTCCTGTGAAGAACAGTGCTCATGGTCCTCGGTGTTGTCATTTATTGGAAAAAGTTACTCCTCTCTTGGACAGCTCCTTCTGCCTCCTCCCAAACCTGTCCCCTAACACACACACGCGCATGAGCAGCAGATATACCCACATATGTGTTTGGCATTTACTATGTATTCTGCCTTTTGTTTTTATTCTCCAATTTGCTAAGTTGGAGATAGTGAGATAGTGAGAATTTGGGGTTTGGATCAGAAATGTGGGTGGTGACGGATCTATGAGCAGTAACTGAAATACACGGGTGTTTCCTCTATCCATGAAAGATGCCTTTGCTTTAGCAGTTAGGCTTAACTAACTTACTTAATACCATAGTAAATATTCCACAATACATTTTAAGAACTTTTATATCTTTGTGAAAATAAATGCGTTTTTTAGCACAAGTTTTAAAAAACTCTCACTATAAAATTATAGTTTGTCCCATATTGCAGGGTTGAAATTTTGTAAAAAATTGACTAAAATGCCTAGAAAGGAACTTGCAGAAATTAGAAATTTTTAAACAGACCACATTCACTGATTTTTCTGTTTTAAAAAACAAACAGTATTTCTCATATTATTACCTTTATTCCCATTGTACTCAATAGGTATTTACTGGATAATTCAAATTTGAAATAGCTGGACCCAAAATGCCATGGTGAATATGGAGTCCTTGCTCTGTGGGAGCTGAAAATTTGTGGAATTGTGAATAGAGATGGGGATGGAAATAATTTTAGTATAGGTAGGATGTGATACATGTTAATTACCGTAGGTGTAACATCGAATACAAGTACTTGTGGTCTGTATTATGAGCAATCCTTGTGAAATAAAATGAAGGAGTGGGAAGCAAGAATTTGCCTATTTCAGAAAGATGAGATCACTGTTTTATTCTTGGGTAACTTATGTTGCACCCATTTCTCCAGTGGGGAAAAAACTAAAAACATTTTTCTGAAATAATCTAAATCTCTACCCTTACCCTTTTTATCGCCTGAGGTTCAGAGGTAAGCCTTCTTACCCGTTTCCTGCTTGTCCGAAGATTTCGTGGGTTTGCTCCCCCCCCCAACCCCCCGTGGACTTTCCAAGCTCATGCGCTCCTTTCCCATTTTGGCCACATTTGCTTTGCCTCTGCCGTTAAGATAATATTGTTTCTTTTGATTCTCAGGGGCTTATCTCCAGCACAAGCTGATTCTCAGTTCTTAGAAAATGCAAAGAGACTCTCCATGTATGGTGTTGACCTACATCATGCCAAGGTACTGTCCATGTCCTGGGAAGTGGCATCGTTCCCGTCTATTAACAGAAGTTCTGAGAGGACTCCAGTTTCAGAGGGGCCGTGCTCACTTTTAGGAAAAGGCTTTCAACCTCACCCAAGGGTGTCTGTAATATTTCTTCAGTGACGA
>CM053608.1:27338048-27368198 GCA_028646535.1 Procyon lotor
ACAGTGCAGAGAACAAATTGCTGAAGTTGCATATTGTTAACTGTTCCCATATTTGCCTGATACTTTCTGATAAATTCTAGGGGGTGAAATGGGGCTTCCTACCACTCGAGTGTCTTCTAACTCCTTTCTTTCTGTGATGGAGGCAGGGTTAGCCGTGGGACCCAGACAGGGGAGGCAGGAGACAATGGGTTTGGGACCTAAAAGCCCTTGGGTTTCTCCTCTTACTAAACCCTATTACTCTGGCCAAGTGTAAATTTTTTTATTTGTTGATCACTAGTTAGAAACCAATTCTTAGATGGCAGTATTTGGCAAGGTTTCATGATTCTTGTTTGTTTTTTGTGGTTTTTTTTTTTTTTTTTTTTTAAGATTTTATCTATTTATTTGACACAGAGAGAGACACAGCGGGAGAGGGAACACAAGCAGGGGGAGTGGGAGAGGGAGACGCAGGCTTCCCGCCGAGCAGGGAGCCCAGTGTGGGGCTCGATCCCAGGACCCTGGGATCATGACCTGAGCTGAAGGCAGACGCTTAACAACTAAGCCACCCAGGCACCTATGATTCTTGTTTTTTAAAGTGTACCTTAGAAAAGTAAAACAAAAAAAAGTTGTGGGCTCTATTTCAGTATAATTTCCACTCTTCCTGTGGGGATAGGACAGATTGCTTTTTAAACAAATTCCGAGTAATATTTATTTTTTCATTCTGTTTGTCATCTGATAGACTCATAATATTTGATGAGGAGGATACTTGTAGCATGTTGAAAAGAAGGTCTGTAGCAATTTAAAAGAACTTTTGGTGGACTTTGAAGTTGGTGCTTTCATCTCACATTGTCTCAATTATATTTAAATAAAAATTGTTTTTTATTAAGAATTCTTAATGGCACACTCCTACTGGGACAGGCCGGAGTGCGGTGAATGGAAGGACTCTTGACACATGTGCAGGGAGACCAGGAGACGAGGATTCCTCTAAGCACAAACCAGCAGCCCTCCTAGTTCCTCCAAAGGGGGGAAGGCAAAGAGTGGTTGCCAGAACCCAGAAGGAGAGATCTGTGTGTGGAGAGCAAGGTCCTCGGAGGAGCTGCACTTGTCACAGGGATGCACGTCCCTGACCCCCCTCCCCTTTCTCCTCTCTCCATCTGTGAGAACTTCTCGAAGTCAGAGGGCCTGAGATCCTGCTGATATGCATAGGTCTCAGCTTCCTGAGAAGGAGTTAGCAAGGCAAACCTGATGCTCCTTTGTTATTTATTTTTCTGACTTTGCTGCTGATGTCAAATATGGAGGAGTAAGGCGTGCTTTTTTTCCCCTTTCACTTGTTGCTCTTTATCTCTAATTCGTGTTTACACAAATACTGATAATTCTGAAGCAGTATGTGGAACAATGGAAAATGAACCGGTTTACTGCCAGATTGTGTTTATTCTTAAGGAAGATAAAATAGCTTCAGTGTCCTGTCTGAAGATTGCTCAGACTAGAGATCACTTTGTTCAATGTTTCGAGTCAGCGTTGCCTCCTTACTTGTGGTGAGAACATGCTGTCTTGGGCAGTCTTCCGGCCTGCTCCCTGTGCCCATGGCCACTGATGTTTTTGGCAAACACATCATTTGTGGCTAGTGCCAAGTTGCTTGGGCACCTGGGCCTGATTCATCCCAGCTTTTTTTCTGTTCCTAGAGAGAATTGGGGCTGCCAGATTTGGGTGAATAAAGCACCTTATAGATTAGATTTTTGAAAACTTGCTCAGATTGTCCAATGTAATTTTATGTGTATATATGAATTATTCAAGTATGGCAATAGAGAAGGCAATTGGCTAAGTCCTGTCCTTCTGATTTAAAAAAAAGTAACCTGATTTGTTTTAGATGATTCAGTAACAAGGCAGTCGAAACGTTACACTTTGATTGAATTTGAGACTTAGATTAAATGTGGTGTTTGTTTCAGCAGGGTTCAGTAAGAATTTCTGCCATGTTGCAAATGGTTTCTGAAAATGTGACTTTCTCTGAATAATAATCTTCAATTTTACATATCTTGAATGAGATCCAGTTCTTCCCTTAAAAGTTAAACAATGACCTGTGTATTTTGAGTGTTGTGCGTCTTGGGTCCTCAATATCAACTTGCAGTGTGGGGAGATGCTGTTTCACTTTTATCTGTAAGTTTATCTGGTTTTAAAATACCATTCAGGCTTGTCATAATTCTGGATTATCATCTACCCCAAGTTAAGATGTTGGGGAGCAAAAATCATTTGAATAAATTCAAGACTAGTCTGCAGTCCCCTGAAATGTGCCAGCCAAAGCAATGCTATAATGTGGACTGGAGGTCAGCCCTCTGAGTTACTGAAGAGCGGCTCCGAAGAATTCAGAGATTTCGGCAGTCAGTGTGTCCAAGAGAAATTTTCTGTGAGGGATTGGTGTTTTACTGAGTAGAGGGATGAATCTAACAGCTGTTAGCTAGCATAGTCCATCTGCAATAAATGTGCCCGAAGTAAAATGGCTGACTTCACCAGAGGGTGGGCCCACAGACCATCCCCTAGGGCTGGAATAGCCTCCAGGAAAACCCCATCTCTTCAGAATGTCTACACTGAGTTCTGTTTCCCTTCTTCCCCATTAGCTCTTGCAGGCAGGCTGGGAAACACGGAAGTTGTGCCCTTTGGAGAATAGCATATCCTGTGGTCAGGTGACTGTACCTCTTTGACCACTCAGAGTTGGCCCCAGAGGATAATAGATTTAAGATGTTCTGTTAACTCGTGGACTGTCACTGAAATTTAAATACCAGCCTGTAAAATTGGAATTCCTGGTCATGATGTAAGGGGAGGGGGGCTGATAACGAGCTTCCTGACCCATGTAACTGACAGCTCTAATCACGGTCAAATGGCTTATGCTCGGCAGGACTCGGAAGGCGTGGACATCAAGCTGGGCGTGTGCGCCAATGGGCTCCTCATTTACAAAGACAGACTGAGAATCAATCGTTTTGCTTGGCCGAAAATCCTGAAAATTTCCTATAAGCGCAGTAACTTCTACATTAAAGTTAGGCCGGCCGAGGTAAGCAATGTCATGTGTGCCTGGGCATGACTGAACAGCTCTGGGCCGTGTTGTTCTTTATGGCCATGGGATAATTCAATTTTTCCTCACTGAATTTTTTTTTTTTAATATTTTATTTATTTATTTGACAGAGAGAGAGATCACAAGTAGGCAGAGAGAGAGGGAGAAGCAGGCTCCCTGCTGGGCAGAGAGCCCAGTGCGGGGCTCGATCCCAGGATCCTGAGATCATGATCTGAGCCGAAAGCAGAGGCTTTAACCCACAGAGCCACCCAGGCGCCCCTCCTCACTGAATTTTAATAAAATGAGCTATTCTTTATACTTTTGTGGCAAAAAAAAAAAAGGCCAGAGTTCTTAATAAGCCTGGATGAAATTCCATGTTGCTTTAAAAAAAAAAAAAAAAAAGCAAGAGCCACCCATAACTTTTAGCAAAAAGGAAAAGTAGTAAAGGGGGAGGGACATTATTTTGTTGTTAAAGCAAGTCAGTGATAGAGATCAGTAGGAAGGTGGTAGAATGAGTCGTGGTGGACATGAGTTCGAGTCCGTAGTTGTACTTGCTTTTCACAGAAACTAGTACTGCTGTCTATGAAAAATTCATTTTGTGTAATTATACTGGTTTATGAATGTCTCCTTTTTTTTAAGAACTAACTTCTCAGAGAAACATCTGAGTCCATGTTTTTCAGTGACTTCCAAGGAAATGTACTGAGTTAGCGTATTGATTTATTCCAGCTCGAACAATTTGAGAGCACCATTGGATTCAAACTGCCAAACCATCGGGCAGCAAAAAGACTCTGGAAAGTGTGCGTGGAACATCATACCTTCTACAGGTAATTTTAATGCAACAGCTTAAAATTCACTAGAACAGCTATCGGTACCCTGTGCGTATTAAGAGGTGGTCATGAAGGGAGGGACAGAGGCAGCCACGCCCTATATTCGCGGTTTTGCCCGTCTCGGTGCCACATCTTTTTGGCCTTGCCTTGTCCTCGCTCAGAGCTGATCTGCGTCTACAGTGGTCCCAAACTCCACGGACTACAGCTGCCTTTCTTACTGTCACCACGCTCTCCAAGCCTGGCTGCCATTCCTCCTTCCACCATCATTCATCACAGGCGTCATTTCGTTGTCCTTACCAGGTCCCTCCTGTTTAACTTCTTTCCCCAACCTGCGCAAATGCTGGGGGTCTGTCCCTTTGCTTCTCCGCCGGGATGTTCTAACCATATGCCCGTTGCGTGCCTCAGCCTGCCGGGCGGCTGGTCCTGGGTCAGTCCTGTGTCTCGACCTTACCGTTTCTGTGTCTGCTCGCAGACGCTGTCTTCAGCCACAGCTGTCCTGGTACACACGCTTGTTCCTCGTAAGAGAAAATCGCACAGCTCCGGACAGGGCTGTAGGTTATTCCCCATGTCAGCTGGATCCTCACAGGTGCCAGGCAGCCAGACCTCCTCCTTCCTTTCCCATTACAATATTTGTGGTCTTCCGGAGCCCCTGGGTACCTGGCCTCTCTGCTCAGATGCCCTCTTTGTGTGGGTCACGGATTATGGAAGCTGTGGCGGTGAGCCTTCTCCGTTCACGTGCCATCTGTTTTCCCTCTTTTGCCCATGATTATGTAGCAGTCCCCCCTCTTTCTGTTCATTCGTTCCCTCTATCCTGTCTCAAGGGAAAAAATAATCATTCCCCATGGAGTCTTGATCCTTCATTTTATGCCTCGCATGGGATCATTCTTCGTACATTACGTGCTCTCCAGGGAGTGCCTTTTACTTCTTCTTTGACCAGTAAACATTTCCACATCTTACTCCTTTAAAAACCAAAACAGACAAATAAGAAAACCAGAAGATCTCCTCAGACCCTCTAGCTATCTTTAGCGTGGGGTCCCATCTCCTTTTGGGCTCGTCTTCAAGGGCCTATTTCTCCATTACTTTTCTTAGCTGGTCATTTTCCCTGTTTCCTCAGTTCGTAGTACTGAGGTCTATATAGCTACGATCCTCCATCTTGAAGCTCTTGCTTCAGACTCTTGCTTTGCTGCTACTATCCTACCACACGCTGGGTGTGTGACTGTGGTACCTTGACTTTTCTGAGTCTCACTTTCGTCATCCATGCGTTGGTGATAATAGTACCTAGTACTATGGTAATACTAGTACCTAGTAAGGTACCTAGTAAAGTACCTAGTAGAGTACCTAGTACACACGAAACAAATGTAGAACTATTTCTGGTATATAATATATAAAAGTGTTTCTCATCACCATCAGCATCATCATTAGTCTTATTTTGGTACTACAGTATGCTATTTTTAAGGTGAATTATTAGCTGGTACAAGTACAAGTGACTCTTTCAAGTTAAATTGACACACAATCTGTTTTCAAGACTGCTCTAATATATTCATTTTAGAGAAATGTAACTCATAAAATATACTTGAATCCATCTGACATAGTTACACTGAGCATATTAATCTTTGAAAAGTTTGTAATTTCTCTTGGTAGTCATGACAGCTTTCTCCTCAGGAGACGTGAGCCTGCCTCAGATAAAGCTAGTAGATAACGTTTATGAGTTAAATGACACACAGGTCAAGGCAGGACAGATAGCAGGCTTTCCTGTCGGGTAATGATAATGGAAACAATAACTATTTTAGAAATGACAGGTGCTACATTCGTTGAATGGATATTGTCATCAGACACATGACCACTGGCTTTACCTTGCACCGTTTCATGTATCGCTCACCCCCACTGAGCAAGAGGCTCAGAGCTGGGTGCCCACAAGTGGCACAGGGGCCAGGCGCTCGTGCAGAGCTGGGTACCTGACTCTGTGATCCCAAAGCCCACACTGGTCACCTCTGTGCGGTCCTTCCTCTGGTATCCTTCTAGCAAGTGTTTCCAAATGTCTGTTAGCCCTTCAAAGCCCTAGGCTTCTCCATGTTTGCTGACATACTATGACTCCGGTTTAAAAGTAGACGGGTTTAAAAAAAGACCAATTTACTTCTGCAGACTTTGGAGATAATGGTAACAAAAGGATTTTTAGATCTTTAAACCTTGTGTAAGTTTTCTTACAAATGATAGGAAACAGTGTCTCTAAAGCAGGGCATTCATAATTTGTCTGCAGAGTACTTTGAATCAAATCTGGATTTTGTTCTGTTTTTATCACAAAAGATGCAAATGATTTCTTAGGAAATTAAAATGGCTTTCAGACCGAAGCCATTAAAGACACAGATCTTTCTATTGATTGATAGCCCTTCAGCCAGACTGATATTAGGGGAACAAGAACAGAATAGTAAAGCTGTTATTCTTCTTTGAGTGTTTTATGGGGCCTATCACCCTTCTAAGTGCTGTGCATGGATCAATTCTTTTAATCTTTACAACATCGCTGTAATCTTCACTTTACATTTGGAAAGACTGTGAAACAGCGAAGTTAAGAAATGTGCCCTGTGGACAGTCACGGGTGGAGGTGGAATTGGGAGCCAGGCCCTGGGGCTCATGGTGCCCACTGCGTACCCGCTCCGCTGTGCTTCCTGACTGTATTCCTAGCGGATGTTCTTCCTTCTCGCCTCTCCTCCCCACCCCCCTCCTGCTTTTGGTGGTGGCGGCAGCGGCGTATAAACAAGGTTAACACAGGTCCCCATAGCCTGGCATTAAACCGTCATTTAAACTTGGCATTGTAGATCCAGAGTAAGTCAATCAGTGTCATCTGCCACTTCATAGAGAGCTTTATTGTTTAAGTGTCTGATTGATGTTAGTAACTGAAATGTGGGCTTTTCTTGAAATGTTCCTTTACTTTCCATAGGTAATTAATAATAAACATCATAATAATATTGCAATATTAAAATATTATAATGAAATATTAGTAATACTTGATATATAATGGGAGGATTTTTATAAAATTAAATGTTACTGTGCTTCTTAAGCAGTAAAATATGTAAGAGCTGATTGTGATGTCACCTTAGATTGTCTTGCTCAGGACATTAAAACTCTAGAATGGTTAGGTCATTATTTATAGCTTTTAAATTCCCAAAAGTGAAATGATAGAGGCCTTGTACTGATTTTGATGTTGTTTTTAGGTGAAGGTAGGGTCTCGGTTGGTAAAGAAAAGTAATGTCAAAAGGAAACATTGTTGGGGCGCCTCGGTGGCTCAGTCGTTAAGCATCTGCCCTTGGCTCAGGTCATGATCCCAGGGTCCTGGGATCAAGTCCCACATCGGGCTCCCTGCTCAGCAGGAAGCCTGCTTCTCCTGCTACCGTTCCCTCTGCTTGTGTTCCCTCTCTCGCTGTGTTTCTCTGTCAAATAAATAAAAAATCTTTAAAAAAAAAAAAAAAGGAAACATTGTTCAGTGATCTTGAAACACTTTGTTGCTTGGCCTACATTTTGGTAGGAAATTTATTTGCATTACCATTGACTTAAGCTGCCAAAAATATTCTTTTAGAAAAAGCTAATAAATGTCTGTGTTCAGTCCGTTTTTGTTTTGATATTTGCTTCTATTTAATTGTAAATTAAGGATTTCTTTGTTGTCAGAAAATTAATCTGTAAGTTAATATTTTGTGTATGTGGTCACCAGTGCCATTTGGGTAAGGAAATACTTGATCTCAAGTTGAAATAAAATAAAAATCCTCTAGTTAATGACTTTCCTAATCTTACATTGTGACAGATAGATAATATGCCTTTAAAATACTTGCCTTGTATTTCTTGGATTTATATTTTTGAAATATCTTTTACAAAATGTGTAAGTGGATGCTCTGATATGCATTTAAATGGCAACCAACCATCTGTTACCTTAGAAACAACTTACACTAAAGAAATACGATTGTCTAGAACTCTCCTCACCTGGACTTAGATATTTAACTGATTACATATCCCAGTCTATATAAATGAGAGTCCGCTTTCATAACGGGAAAAAAATAAAACAAACAACTTCATTTTACAAAGGGCTTTTTGTAGCATTGGGGTTGTTTTGCTCATTAAATTAAGATTGAAATATTCAGCAGTAGTTCTTGCTGTGTGTTAGAAGTTCTAGAACTTATAGCCCAACTTTCCTTCTCTAAAATCCCGGCGTAAGACAACTCAAAAGCTGTTCTTCGGGGCGCCTGGGTGGCTCAGTCCTTAAGCGTCTGTCTTCGGCTCCGGTCATGATCCCAGGGTCCTGGGATCGAGCCCCACATTGGGCTCTCTGTTCGGCAGGGAGCCTGCTTCTCCCGCTCCCATTCCCTCTGCTTGTGTTCCCTCTCTCACTGTGTTTCTCACTGTCAAATAAATAAAATCTTTAAAAAAAAAAAAACAACTGTTCTTCAATGCTGTGACTATGTAATAGTGAGAAAGAGAATTCTGAAAAATGGGTAGGTAGACGTCTTTGGATTTTCTGGCTGCTTAAATTCAAGTGCCCTCTAGCCTATATTTATTTATTGAGCACCTACTGTATTTGGGACCTAGCACAGATCCATGTGAAGTTATGTAAGATAAACTAATAAGCAGAAAATCAGAAAACACTAATGGAGATTTTCTTAATTTTGTTTAAAATTGTTTTCTGAAGACTGCAGTTTCTCAGTTTTCTTTGTGAGCTCAATTAATTTTGTAAAAGAGGAAAGTTAAGTCTTTAAAAAGATCTCTGCCTTTACCTATATATCCTTGAAGATTTTTCATAATTCCCACAAGTTGGCATCCTGTTTCTGTTTAAAATTTTTTATAAAATTTGAGTCGGGTTTCATGAATCAGATTTGATAACACCCGTAGGCCTGAAGGGGGTGTTGTCCCTGCTGGGGGCGGGGAGCAGTTACTGGAACAGGAAATGAGAGCTACCAGTACATCCTCCTGTGAAGCCGGTTGTTCTAGGAAGACCTGGCCTGTGGTTGAGAGAGCCAGTCAACTGAGGTGACCCTACAGATGGGTGCCCGATACCCCCAATCTCACTCTTCTCTTTACTTCTTGTCTTTCATTTTGTTTTGGAATAATTATACCTTATTGGGTCAGATAACATGAGATCTGTCCTTTCATATGTCACGCATACGATACGTTGTTGACTGTAGCCGCGTGTTGTGTAGCAGGTCTCTAGAGTGTATTCATCCTCACTGAGGCTATATGCCCAGTGACTAATAACTCCCTGTTTCCCTCTCCTGCTAGCCCTTGGCAACCACCATTCCAGTCCTTGAATCTATGAATTGGACTGTTCTAGCTTCTTCATACAAGTGGAATCATGTGCTCCTTGTCTTCTGTGTCTGGCTCGTTTCACACAGCGCCATGTCCTCCAGATCCATCCATGTTGTTGCGTATTGCAGGATTCTTTTTCTTATAAGGCCAGATGACACTCTCTGCTCTGCGCATGGACCACATCTTTTTCCGTTCATCTCTTGGCGAACGTTTATGTTGTTTCCACATCTTTGCTATTGTGAATAGTGCTATAGTGAATATAGGAGTGCTGCTAATTTCTCTTCAGGATCCTGATTTCAGGGTTTCGTTTTTGTTTTGTTTTGTTTTTAATAAATATCCAGAAGTGGGATTGTTGGATCATGTGGTAATTCTATGTTGAATGTTTTGAGGTTGCTTCATGCCATTTCCCATAACTTCTGGGTCACTGTGCATTCCCACCAACTGTGTGCAGGAGTCCCAATTTCTCCACATCCTTGCCAACACTTACTGTCTTTAGTTTAATAGTTTTGGGGGATGGGGTCGTTCCTTTTGGGGTCACCAATGCATATTTTCCCTTTGAGGGGTATTCTTTGGAAATACTTCTTTTTTTCTCTGGTTGGTCTTCCATTAACTAGAGAGTATACTTAATGAATAGATAAAGATACATGTGATTTAGCTAACTTGTTTTTCATGCATGAATATTTCTTCCCTTTTTCTTGAGGCGAGGGAGAGAGAGGGAGAGTGAGGAAAGGCAGAGGGAGAGGGGAAGAGAGAGAGAATCTTAAGCAGACTCCACACTCAGAGCAGAGCCTGATACGGGACTCAACTTGACAGCCCTGAGATCATGACCTGAGCTGAAGTCAAGAGTCGGACACTTGATTGAGCCACCCAGGTACCCCAAGAATGAATATTTCTTTATTATTGCGGTGATGAGCCTACCAGTGACCCTTTCTTTTCTATAGATCATTGCTTTCCTACAGAGATAGGTAGGGAAACCAGTCATATTCAACAGGAGAGAGAAAAAGAGAGAGAGAGAGAGAGAGAGAATGGTAAATGACCACATTTCTCACCCTGCCCCTTTTATTTATGACCAGGATGCTGAGAAATTTAATCTCTCTGTGCTTTAGTTTCCTTAATTGTTTGAGAAAAAGAATTCAGAGCACAAATAAGAGTTCTGTCATGGCCTATATTTCTAGTATTCCAAAATTCTAATGTAAGAATATATAGCTTTTCCCAAAGTACAGTTTGAGGCACTGGCCTTCATCACAGTAGATTTTTCAACAGCATCATCTGTGTCTCCTTTGAAAATCTTTTGGCAGAAAATGGAAGTTTTCAAGAAACTTGTCTGCTACCTTACATGAATAGATTACCACCAAGAGGGCCAGAGAGTATTGGTTCTTTTTTTCCTCAATTTAATCCCAACACATTGTTTTTCTGGGTTAATATCATTGAGAATTGATGGAGGATTGCCTCTTGTATTATCACAAATAGCTTTACCTCGACTAGAATCTGTTTTTGTTGCTTTAAAGCAGAAGATTTCTTTTAAAAAAACAAAAAACTGACCTGAAGGTCTAAAAATACTTGAAATGGTAACAGACTCTTTAAGAAATCACTCTTTGGAGAATGAAAGGAAAAATTTTGATGGAGCTCATATTCTGGAATTGTCAACCAAAGTCATCTTGTTTAATAGATGCTATAAGAGCTCCAAGATTATCTTTTTTTTGTTAAGATGTTTTGCCAACTCATGATTAGACAATGGAAGTGAGACAGTTCCAGTTGTATGCCAGACAAGATTGGCTTTACTTACTAAAAACATACTTTTGCATAAGTCTGAAAGTATTTGAAGTCAAGAAAGTTTGCCTTCCTTTATTACGAGCCCAGGGCATAAGCAGTGGAATTGTACTGGCAAGAAAGGAGGTTAATCAACCCTTCTGATCTACTGCGCGCTCTGTTCTTCCTGGGAAAGCATCGCTTGATGAAATGGATTCCTGAATTGGATGTTCTTTCCCAGGAGAAATAGACGTAAATATTGAGAATTACTAATGGTAATGGATTGCCACTTGGCACTTAGAGCTAGAAGCAAGAATTCAGACATATGTGTTTATATAAATGACTTAAGCTAATACAAATAAATAGCCTTTGATATACACTGAGAACAGCTGCTCAGGTTGAGGGAAACATATTATTCATGAATACATGACTGTGGATTTAGTCATCTTATCACTATCCTAAAGCTCTGTATGTAGGAGGGTTTATAAATAATGTTCTTTTTCATTAGAAAGTTTAGGCAGACTTTTGCTCTTTAAATTGAGTAATCTTAGTAACAAGGGGTATTAAAATAAGAAGTTTCAACTTTTTTTTTAAAAGAAAATTCATAAAGGCTCCTGTTTCGGTTCTTTGTTCCTCCCTACAGGCTTGTGTCTCCAGAGCAGCCGCCAAAGGCCAAGTTCCTGACCTTGGGGTCCAAATTCCGCTACAGCGGCCGTACCCAAGCCCAGACCCGTCAGGCGAGCACCCTCATTGATAGGCCAGCGCCACACTTTGAGCGGACCTCAAGCAAACGTGTCTCCAGGAGTCTAGATGGAGGTAAACACATTTTCGATAGTTTGGATTCCTTTAATCTTTCTCTAACCCAGTAGGGTCAGAAAGTGTTGATGTAGTTAATGAGGTCCTCAGAAACATCCTAGAGAGGTAGCTATTTTTTCTGAGTAAATAAAATGGTATTTCTTATACTCACAAGAGAAGTTTTATAGTGTTTTGCAGCTGTCGTTCTGAACCTAAATTTTCTTTGTACTGTCAGTGTATGCAAATATCGAGAACTCTCGTGGGTAAGATGTTGGACAAACATACAGTTATTGATCTGACTTAATTGGGATGTGTTTTATGTGTTTTAATCTCTTGAACTTGTTGATTAATGGCAAAAGTGGAATTCTAAGGGTTTTGATATGGTAACATAAGAACCATTATTCAAAGGAACTTAAAATGTTCTAATTTTATAAGTTTAAAAACCCTTACTGAAGCTTACCAAACTTTCTAGCATATGAGAAACCATCCACATCTTTCAAAGATTAGTTGAAATGTAGTGCTTTAACAAAAGAAAAGGAAATACAGTATAATCACTAGTTCTTCAGCCGAGGCCAGGGTTAGGGGAGGACAAGGGTGATTTGTATAAATTTCTATATCATTTTATTAGAATTCTAATTAACTACATATTGGCAGTTTTATATATTTTACATATGGAAATAAATTGATATTCCTTCCTTTCATATATGTATCTTATCCTAATTTTGGGTTAATAGCAGGTTTTCTGTAGAGGAGCTAAAGTTAAATTTATATTAGAATGCTTTATAAGAGACTTCATTTTACTTTGTGCCTGGAAGAAAGTAATTGATGTGGATGACTTTCTCTCAGAAGTAATTTTCCAACATTTTTTGGTTGATTAATCTCAAAACATACACAAAAATAGTAATATTAAATTTAAAAAATTTGTTTCACCACTGTTGATCACCTAAAACCCTTCTTGGTTGCTTCTTATTACTGACATTTTTCTGAGATACGAACTAGAACAACTTCTGTTTTAAGTAGCTGAAATAGATACACTAGTAGATAAAAATGCACTCGTGTGTGTGTGTGTGTGTGTGTGTGTGTGTAATTTGAGTTTTTGAGTATAATTGATGTAACAATGTTACATCAGCTTCAGGTGTATAACATAGTGACTCAACTTCTGTGTAATGCTGTGTTTACCACAAGTGGAGCGAACACCACACAATACTATTACAATATCATTGACCATGTGTTCTCTTCTATATCTCATCGCTATGACTTCTTCATTCTGTAACTGGAAACCTGTATCTCCCATTGTCCTTTGCCCATTTTGCCCCTCCCCTGCCCCATTTCTCTCTGGCAACCATGAGTTCTCTGTGTTTATAGGTCTGATTCTAAAAATGCGCTCTAATTAATGAAGGATTGACACCCATCAGCCTTGATCTATTTTTCCCGGAATAAACTTGGAAAAGAGATCCAGGCAGATACACAGAGATATGTCCAGGGATTTGTTGGGCATTTTGTATATATAGTGATTGAATCTTGACTCTGTAGAATCTTCCTTATAATTTTGAAATGACAGGTATGCAAGGGGGGGTCATAAATTGTCATTCAAGTAAATGTCCACATTTCTAAATGTAGTAATTTAAATTTAGTGAATTTTTAATGTGCAGTAGCTATCAGTGTATCTTTTAGCTCATTAACAACTGATCACTTTTTTCAAGTAAAGGTGAAAAATGTGCCTGCTCTTGGAAATATTTTACCAGCCTTGCCCCTTACCACAGAGAATTTAGGGAAGTGCTGCCTAAGTGCAGTCAGTGTTGGTTAGTACCCTGAGAGAAGTCCTTCCTTCGGCTGGAACACTGCCTCTTTCAGCCTTTGTTTTAAACTCTGAGGCTTTACAACTCTTATATTGCAAACTCTAGAGTTTAGAAGGAACAGTCAACCACTGTGTTTTGACATAGATAAACACGGCTCAAGGAAACCCACCATCTTGTATGAGCGGTGAGTGCACAGGGTTATAGTGGGTCTGTATCTGAAAACAATGATTTTTACAAGTAAAAGCAACAAACATGGCACAGTGATCCATTATTTTTCCTTTTGTGTTTTGGGCACTGTAATTCATCAGATGGGCAAGTCATCAAAAGGATTATTGTGTTCTTGTGAAAAATAGAAGGCTTTTCCTGCTGATACATGACCAGACAGCCAGTGAACTATTTGGTGAGGGATTCCAGGCCTTTTCCCTCCCAAAGCAAAGCGAAGCTGTAACCTGGTACTAAACTTTATTTTCACCACCTCTCCCCAGCAATATTTTCTGTTGTTGTTGTTGACATGTGTTGTGTTTTCTTGTCCCTATTTAGTTCCCAAGTTAGACCAGACTAATTTAGATTCATAAATATTCCTTACTTTAAGGTTTGACAAATGAAAATAAATCTCCCAGTTCTTGCATGCAGTCTATAAGTGTGATCTCTAAGATGAAGCATTAAAATAAAAATCAGTCTAGAACAGCTTTTTTAGAACAGTGGGATTCCTAGATTGGAAAATCAAACCCAACAGGAGGCGAGTCGGTCATTTAAGAGAACAACTGAGATGCATCCGAGATTGGGAGAGACAGTGATGGCCTGAAAATGGAGAATGTAATGAGCAGTGACCTGAGATTGGGCCATGGGAGAAGGAAGGCCCACCTGGGGAAGAACCATTTTGGTTGAGACTTGAGGGATGTGGGGGGAGCTAGCCATGAGTAGAGCAGGAGACGAAGCATTCTGGGTGGTAGGAGCAGCAGGTCTAGAGGTTGTAAGATGAGGGAGAGCTTGATACAGGCCAGGAACAGAAAGAAGACTAGTTAGAGCTTTGTAAGTGACGGGGAAGGGGCAGGCTGCCGGCAGGTCATACAGGGCCTTGCAGGCCATGAGAAAGAATGTGGTGTGCATGTATGTATGTATGTATTTATTTATAAAGATTTTATTTCTTTGACAGAGAGAGAGAGCACAAGTAAGCAGAGAGGCAGGCAGAGGAAGAGGGGGAAGCAGGCTCCCTGCTGAGCAGAGAGCCCAACGAGGGGCTCGATCCCAGTACCCTGGGATCATGACCTGAGCCGAAGGCAGAGGCTTTAACCCACTGAGCCACCCAGGCGCCCCAAGAATGTGGTTTTTATTCTAGTGCTATTGAAGTGCGTGCGTGTGTGTGTGTGTGTGTGTGTGTGTTACATACATGTGTGCCCACTTACACCAACCTGTAAACGTATGGTATCACCGTTTTAAAAAAAAAAAAAAAAAAAAAGAATCACTTGGTACAATGTTGAGAGTGATAGGACAAGAGAGGAAGCAGGCAGGCTGGTTAGGAATACTCCAGGGGAGATGAATGGGGATCTTGCCTTGGATGATAGTAGCCAGTTGGCCATTTGGCACCATAAACTGAGTGCCTGGGGCCTCCAGGCTTCTCAAGGGTTCTACAAGTGCTTAAGACCTAGAAAAGGTTATTTGTTTCAAAATGCAAAAAAAAAAAAAAAAAAACCACCCCCAAACAAACAGCCTGCCTTCCTGCGCACTGAAATTAATAAGTGTCTAAAAGCGTGCAAAATAAGTATTTTGTCAACCTCATTATATAACTTTAAATTTGATATTCATTAACATTTTGATATCCTTATGGGTAAAACCATTTGTAGGTCAGAGTTTCCCATTTTGCAATAATTTGAGTATGTATAACGTGTGTTTAGAAATCATAATCATAAATTAAAAATCATAGTCCTAGATTTTCCAAGGGAAAGCTACTAAAATCTTGTCAAAAGTTAAAAATGCTGGGAAGTAATTATGCTTCATGTAAGATGTGAGCTTATTTTGTGATTTTGGTGTGGGCTTTCAAAAGTGGGAGTACTTAAGGACTGTCAAAGTCTTAAAGTGGCCCAGGGTGGTAAAAATAGAGGACGAAGAACGGGCCACATTTAGATTCAGTTGGATTTGATGTGTTGAGGGATGAAGGCTGAAGGCATTAAGGTTTCTGGCTTGGGTAACTGGTGCAGGTATGAGTGTGGTATCTGGTGAAAAAGGCAAGGCTGGGGAAGAAAGAAGGTTTGGAAAGGGTACGTGAAGGGTGTGGGCCAAGAGCTTTCTTGTAATACACAGATTAGAGGTGCTTGATGCCCCCTCAGTTCAATATGGCAGATCACACAATCCCTGCCCTACAGTAGGAGCTTGTGGCCTATATTGCCTTTGTGTTTACTGCTTCTGGGAGGGCGTAGAACCAACGTCACCCTGTCAGTCAAGCACTTTTTATACAGGTGAAATAACCTTAGCCCTTGGGGTTTGGGGGAGAAGCTACAGACGGACAGAGACTTTGTCATTGCTCCTCACTTGCATTTGTTGAAATGTGGTGCCTTCTTAGGTTGATCTGCCCTGTGACAGAAATTTCAACCCAATGTATGTTCCTGTTCATCCACAAGAGGGATGAAGGAAATACATGAGGGCCAAGTTTGCTGGGTCAGGAGGGTGTCTATGTATTAGATTTACTGTAGGTCAAGTTGAGGCATTCAAGGGGGAGGTTAGAAAAATGAGAACTATTAAACATACAAGTTGTTTCTATAATACCGACCTTTACTGTCTTGTCACAATTTTGATTGGTACTCAAATTAAGGTTCTTTTATGGAAAAATTCTCAGAAATTACTGAAGCAAGTCATTTTAATCTCTAGATAATTATTTGTTGCAGTAAACAGATTCAGAAATAAGTTCAGGCAAGATCAAAGAGACCCTAAAGAATTCAAATATTGTTGGTGTTGGGATTCTGACATTTTGCACCATGTCTGTTTCACCCGGTCTTAGAGCTCCTCCTACTGGCCAACGTTCAGACTCTACATCCTTCAAAAATCGGATTCGAGAGCCTGGTGTAGTTGAATGGTTTAAAATTCAGAATGTATTTAGAATTTGGTAAAAGTTTAAAAATGGGTTTGATATGTTGGTATCTTCGGAGCTCAAGCAATGTTCCTGCTGAATGTCTGCATGCTGCCTGTTTCTCAGTGTAAGTTTCACTGTTGAAATGTCCTTAAGTAATCCCAAGTGACCCTTCTTTCCTAGCTCCAGTTGGTGTTGTCGATCAAAGTCTTGTGAAGGATTTTCCTGGTCCTACTGGGGAGGTTTCAGCATATGGCCCCAGAGTCGTCAGCCCTGCCGTGGTACAAGATGGGGACGGCAGGAGGGACCTCAGAAGCCCTACTAAAGCCCCACACGTGCAATTCATTGAAGGAAAGGTATGGTAAATTAGCAGAAAATGTGATCTTAAATGTGTACTTCAACTGGAGGCTGTTAACATTTGTTGTTTCAGAACTCAGGTATCATTTAAAATTAGCATATGTTCTCTGTTGATAGAAGCTCTCAGTATGTAGGCTCCTGCTGGTTTGGACAGGGTCCTGAACCTTGTTCTAATTATTGTTCAAAGCAAAATGTTGCAATATAAATTATATTAATGCAAGCAAGTAATTTAGTGGCCTAAAATTTTTGACTGCAAAATCATCCTTTTTATTTAAATCCCTATATTATAGGAGCTGTGGTGACTTGAAATTTATATTTGTTTGTTACAAGTAAATTTTGAAGTATAGCCTCTTGAGTATTTTAATTATGTTGACTTGAGTTTTTTTTAAAAAATGGATAAAGATGATTTTTATGAAAAATGTTATTTTTCATTAATCTCTAAATGATGAAGAAATTCTTAAGACAAGGGTGATTATTTTGTGAATAGTGAATGAGAAGATGGTGTGTTCCTTATCTCCTTATTTGGTGCATACACTGTAGTGAATGGAGAAGTAACTTAACACTGTGTTTTCAAGTTTGTCACTATTATTTTATGATACCTTTTTACCTTGGGCAAGTATTTGGAGGTAGATTTGAAGAGGCTTTGAGTTCATCAGATCTCTCATCTGTATCTGCACAAAGCACCTTTTTTATGGATAACATTGGAAGTGAACACAAGAAGGGAATGAAATTCTGTATAAATTTATAATGTTCTCTAAATTTTAACTTTTGAAAAAATGTAAAGAGATGCAACATGAATTTATAAAATACTCTAGATGAAGGCCAATGGCTCAAGAATTCCTGCACTGACAACAGTCAGCATAGAAGAGGGCTCAGGGACCACAGGGAGGGTGGGATTTGGGGGGGAGGGGCTTACAGGAACCCCAGGGACTCAGCCATCAAGTCCTCCAAATACCTTTGTTAAAGAATTTGTGACTATCATACCAAAAAGAATTATTTGGAAATCATTTGGTTAAAAATAACAGAAATCCTGGCCAACAAGATATCTTTTACTGAAAAGTCAGAGTCTTATAATTATGCTAACGAGGCCCCCAGGAGAGTGGCTGCTTACTTCTAAAATGGAAGGGC
The DNA here is from genome assembly GCA_028646535.1 of Procyon lotor. Taxonomy (NCBI): domain Eukaryota; kingdom Metazoa; phylum Chordata; class Mammalia; order Carnivora; family Procyonidae; genus Procyon; species Procyon lotor. The sequence goes on from CM053608.1 coordinate 27,356,073, forward strand.
TCACAGCCTTTCAGAGTCTCCCTACCATTTTGCCTAGTTAACTTGATACATGCGGTTACTTTTAAAAAGTTACTTTAAATTCCAAAGGAAATTCTGCTTATCTTCAACAAATGACTGGGTGTGCTGGTCTTTCTGCTAAAGCTTTGAATGCTTCTCAGCAGCCGGGTTTAGGAGTAAGAATGTTGTTTGAGTTTCATTGGATCTATTTGCAATCAGGCAGAAAATATTAAATCAGACTTAAATCAGTCTTATATTTAAAATATTAAATTTTACATGATAAAAGTAGGCCAGTTTTTCTCTTTAAAAGTGGATCATTTAATTCGTGTTTTAACTGCACTTTGTTAATAACAATCCCTATTTGCAAGTACAAGTTTCCACTAACTGCCCATTTCTCCTTCTCTTTCTCTCCTGCCTTTGTTTCTCCTCCGAACATATCTGTTGTGCGATTTCTCACTCAATCATGGGTTTGCTCCCGAGGGTAGCCTGTTTCCACGTGCCCACCTTCACCACTCATTCGCTGTGTTTCATCTCTTTCCCCAAACCTTTTGCCAGTCCCTGAAATGGACTTGCTTTCAGACATTTCGGAGGAAGACCCCTTTGGGGAGGCCGACCAGGTCACACTAGACAGCTTAGAGCTCCCCTCCACCGGTGAGCCGTCAGAGCTGGGGGACTGGGGGACCCTTCATTCTGGCTCAGGTCCCTTTGCAGCCCCTCCTCAGCCTGACTATCCTCCCAGCCATGAGAAGCCTCTAAAAGAGGCAGACCACCAGGATTCTGAACTCGGGTACTTTTCCTTCCATTTCTGCAAATGCTTCCCACCTCGCTTCCCCTCCCTTCTCGATGACGATGGCTATCTTGCTTTCCCCAGCCTCCCCAAGGTCTGGGTCTCCTTCCTCCCCGATGACGTCCAGCACTACCTTCCTATTACCTCCCCTTCATTCCTTCCTTCCCTCATCCTCATCTTCGGACTCCTTCTCTCTGCTTCTCAGTCAGTGCCTTTTTCTCTCACTTTTTCCCTTCCTCTGGCTCTATCCCTCTGCTATCTGGAGGCTAAAGCCACTTCCTTCAATGTGTCTCGTGACCGTGACTCGAATGACAAAATGGAGGAAGAGGAAGCAGTTGCTGGCACTCCTACATAAGCTTTAATTTGTGGGGTCAACAAAACTGTATCTTCCTAATACAGAGTGTAAACATGTGCATAAATTTCACCACTGATTACTCTCAAAATAGTATACAATCCACACATTTTCACATACACCGTGTTTTAGTGCATGAGAAATACGTGTAAATAAGTATTTTGCCTTCATTGATTTCCATAGACCAGGTGCACACATTCAAAGTTGAGCGTGAAGTTATGGATTATTTTGTAAATAGCCAGACTAGACTAGGTCTTCAAAACAGTAACAGGAAACCTCCATTGCCCTTAACAATCCGTTTTGGGATTTGCAAAATCTGTTTTGCAGACAAATAGCAATTCTGTCAGTGTTGTTCCTGTAGGACAGAAGCTTGTTTCCATATAGAACTTAGACGCAGTGGACATACCCGTAATTGATTTGTATTAGTAGAAATCCTTAGTAGCGTTATTTCTCGTTAGAAAGCCAAGCTCGTTCTTGCATTTATGAGGATTCATCTGTAACCTTTACTCCTGACATTTATAGGTCTAATCTCAGAAATTCTTTGTCTCCCTGTTACTGTAGCTTTTGGGAACCAGATGAATTTCAGGTAGTTTTTTTTTTTTCTAAACTCTAAATCACAATGTAGTTTTGGGAAAAGAGTCAGTGTCAGGTATGAGTAAAGAACATACTACTCTTTAAGAAATACATATGAAAAATAAAAGATGACTTTGAAAATTTAGATTTATTTGCTCTATGGTAGGGCCACTTAGTGTCCTTTTATTTAAGATTAGGTGTCCGGTTTGAGGATTTTTGCCCCTGGCTCCGGCTGTCTCTGCACTACTAGGTTGGTGCTAACGTGTGCAGGATGTTTTGTTTTGCCAAGTGTGGTCTGGTGACTTCCGTGTCTCATATCCTGTGCATACTAGCCATACATAGAGAAAAATCGCCATTTAGAGCAAACCTAAAGAAAAATGTAAAGATGATGCCATGATTAGGCATACTGGGAGAAACCACTATTCCGAGAGGTTACCTGACGAACGCCAAAGATTGGCATTTTAGAGAATTAAGTATTGACCAGGGAATTGGAATGTGATCCTTAATAGATCGTTGGATAGCTCTTATTTTTCCTTCTGATAAAAAGATACTCTGAGCTCCTGATCACTTCAAAAATACTTAATTTAAAGGGGAAAAAAAAGCATTTTGAACGCTCAGGTTTAACCCTATCGTTCTAGTAAAGAAGAAAAGGGATATGTATGATCCTGCTATAAATTAACATGTGAAGGTACACTATTGTCTTTTGGTCTCAGAATAATTATTTTTCTTTTTTGTTATTCCTTTCCTTGAGTCAGTGGTTATCAGGATTTATGCCTTTTTTTTAAACATATTAAAGTATAATTGGCAGACAGTGTTACATAAGTTTCAGGTATAACAATTCAGCAATTTTATAATCTGTCACCATATGACATTATTAGAATATTATTGACTATATATTCCCTATGCTGTGCTTTTCATCTCTATGAGTTAGTTTTCAGTTTACAGGTCTTTTTTTTCTTTTGGGTCATTAGATACTGAGAATTATCCAACTATGAAAAACTATTCTTATTTAAAGAATTTTATGAAAGAAAAGTAGCTATAAAATAGGAGTACTTTTAAATACAATTTTAGCATGCAGGTAGCAAAATAAACCAATTTTCCTCCCAAGGAAAGAAATCTCTGTTAAAAAACTGTATAAGAGGGTGAATATTTGTCCCTGAGGTAAAATTTGGTTTTCACTTTACATCATTCAACTTTGCCCTTATCCCAAGTTGATTTAGACCATTCACATTAAGACAGATGGACTTATGCCATTTTTACACTCTCCCATTTTCGTTTGAGTAAAAACATTCAAAAACAGCACATAATCTAGGGACTGAGAAAGAGTGAAGCTTCCATTCTCCATTCCACCTTTGCAAAGGATCCCTTCCACCATTTGTTCGACACTGTAGGTGAAGAAAGACCAAAGGGGCTTTATGTTCTGCATCTTCCGAGGGCCACACAGGAAAGGTTGGTAATTCTAGTTCACCATTTCAGTTCCAATACAACATCTTTGCATCCCTGGGTAGAGTTTCCACCACTACTCCCCTTCTTTCTGGCCATATGCTGTACAACTTTCAGGTGAAGACGAAAGAAGAGGAGACACAGCTGGAGGAGGTGGAGATTTATTCCCCCCAAATTAGATGCCTGGTGGCTGCTGCCTGCCGTAATTGTGGTGTTTGCGCACGCGCGGGTGGGGGAGGGAGCGATGCACTTTCGGGGTTGATATGTGAGTTTTGCTTGATATGTGGTGGCTTTTAGATTCTTAAGAGTTTTATTCCTCTTGTATTTTAATATCGTGGACTACCCAACTCGGGGTTGTTTCTGGTGCTTGCTGATTGATACACTTATGTTTATTTGCCTTTCCCCCCCTGTGTGTGATTTAATTTCACAGAAAAATTCCCTGAGAGTAGAAGGGGATAATATTTATGTCAGACATAGCAATTTAATGTTGGAGGTTTGTATAATTTAAGAAAACAACTCTGTCCTGATGGCTGCCAGGCTGCTGTGCACGGGAGGTCACGCACAGGCTGGCTGGCAACTTCCTTCGAGCACATTGCATGAACCGCATGGGGGACAGTTCAGCCTCGAGTGCATGTTAGCTGTCCCACTCTGTTCCTGTACAGTGGCTTAGGTAGGACTATATCTACTAGAAGTTCTCAAAGTGACAACTGGGAAAAAAAAAAAAACCAAAACATTTCATTCATTCAAATGAGTAAAATTTTACTCTATTACTCTTGAAGTCCTGCAGGGAGATCTTTTCTCTCCTCCTGGGTCATCTCCAGGGGATGGAACCGGAATAGCATCCCATCCTTAATATCTGTTTGTTCACAATTTTGGGGGGAAAGTTGCTGAAATCCATGAGATTAGGAATGTGGTCCCACTTAAAGTAATTACCTTTAAGAAAATGTGGATTCACGGGATTGGATTGCTTGGATTAAAAAGAAAGTGAGAAAGAAAGGAAAAAAAAAAAAGAAAACCTAACCAATCAGGTGTAAAGGTATATTCCCCGTGTCACAACGAGAACGTTTTTTTGGTTTGTTTTTGTTTTTCCCTTTCTTCTTTGATGGTAGTAAAATGGTGATGTATTCAGTGGAGAACCGCACTTCTCAGTAATCTGACTAATCCGGTTGCTTTTGGCAGCTTTGGTAACTATTGGAAATGTATTTTGCATAACTTACTAAAATGCTCTATGATGTAATATGTAACTTTGCTTTGAACAAATGCAAGAAATGTGCCTGATCTCAAGCCACAGTCATTTTTCCATGCCATGCAAAGAGTTTTAGATTATCATGAGTTTTTGCAAATGGCTCTAGGAGCTCCTAGAGGAGCTACTATGCTTGTGCATGAATGTGGACGATCTAATTTTATCAGATGCATGACCTGTTCCTCTGGGAGTGGGATGAAAGTTATAATCCGCAGGTGGCCCCGTGATTTTGAAATGTAAGAAAAGATTTAAAATTCACTTAAAACCGTTTCCTGAACATTAATTACCTTTTGGTCCTACAAATACTATTTATCAGGGCCAATCTAAAAATTCCCACAAATACCATTTGTCAGGGGCTAATCCAGTGAAAATTGACCTGGTAGTTTTTCTTGCGTCTTTGTCTTGTATAAGGACCATTTGGTATGTGGGGTGGCTGGGCCTCACAGCTGTGCTTGGCAAGTTCATGAAACCAGTATACAAGGTTCCCCCTTTTATAGAGAGGCCAAACAGAAGGAGCCTCTGGAAGCCAGTATTTTTATTCCTTAAGAATTAAAAGCCATTGCTGAAAATTCCTGGAAAAAGTCAACCCTTGGTTTTCTCCCTCTCTCTCTCTCTCTCTCTCATGATCTTGGGGTCTGGCTTTCCCACCAGGCCAGATGTGCTTCTGAGTACCTTTCTCTATTTTTGCTTCATTTACTATGTTCACAGAATGCAGCTGTAGTAATAGCCTTAATGAGAAAGGTAAATTTACAGGAACAGAGTCGTTGGCTGCATTTTAAATCCAGTTACTAGAAACAAGGTGATTAGCCATTTCAAGTGCTAGTGATTCCACGGCTTCCTTCTAATAATATAAGTAATTACTTCTTTAAAAAAAATTCTAAACTGAGAAACGAGAATCTTTTAAAATGAGAATCATAAAAAAATATGCGTTTACTCTATTTTCAAATTTTGATGAACTATTTAGGTGAGAATATGGCTTTTGAGACTTGGCATTTTTCTTGCTTTACTATGTTTTTTTTTTAATCATAAGTTTGCTTTGTCTTATTTTTTGGTTTTTTATTTTTGTCCTGCTGGGATTTTTTTTTTTTTTTTTTTCTTTTTGGATTTCTGCCCTTTGTTACGTTACATATTGCTAGGACCTCGATAAGGCCCAGGAGGACATACTGAGACATCAGGCTAGCATTAGTGAACTCAAGCGCAATTTTATGGAATCCACACCTGAGCCGCGCCCTAATGAATGGGAAAAACGACGTATCACACCTCTGTCCCTACAGACACAAGGGGTATGTCAATAGCTATTTGTTGGCTGTATGTCTTGCTCCAGCTCTTTGGTAAAACTCAGGTCGCTAATCTATGATGTTGCTTCTCAGAGGGTTAGACAACGATCCCTTCTTTTTAATGTAATTGCTAACAATTTTTTAAACACTAAATATTAACAGTGTAATACTTATTGACATAGTTCTTAGTAAATTGTGTGAGTTTCCAAATATTTTCAAAAGTTGCGGAAAAATTTCATGATTTTACTCAAGTAAATGAGTAGTGATGAAATGTTCTATAGGGTGTCTTAGAAACTGGTATTGTGTTGTATTTAACGAGGTTTTAAGTTACGGACGACTGAAGTAATAGAGTTTACTTGATAATTAATTAATGATTAAAGGGATATAGGAATATAGATCATATTTAGAATGGTTTAAGGTAATTACTGTGAGGATAAAGAGTTAAACTTAGCTTTGAAACTAATAAGCCCTGTTGAAAATTTGCAGAATTTATACAACTTAATACTGAAACTTCTTAGTAATGAAACGTAGACTACAACTGTCTTAAAAGGATTTGCCACCATAACTTCTCTCCGAACTCATTCTTTTTCTTTCCACGGTTTATTTCTTCCCACCACCAATGTAAGTGTCGCCTTTTGAGGATATTCTCAGTCTATTTCTCTGTTCATTCTCATCTACATCTCTTTTCTTTTCTGATGCTCCAAAGTCTATTATCAGCCAAGAACTTTCATGGGCTTATTTATCATACTTGAGGAGATAATGATCAAACCCTATTAAATATGCTGTTTTAAAAAGCGTATGAAGGTGTCACCCAACCATTTCGTCTTTCCCCTTTTCCTTTCAGCCCTCTCTTCCCCCAAAGCTCATCATGTCTCTCGCCTGGCATGAATGTTACCAAATGTGCATGCACTTGAGTCAGTCTCACGCTATTTTTATGCACTTTTTCTGTAAAAGGCAAAACTGTTGGTTGCCTTAAATTTGCAAGTTTGTGACAGTAAAAGGGAAATAGCTCTTTGAGAACAGAAGCAAAAATAATCGCTGAACCGAGAAAACCACGGATGACAACATTAAGATCGAAAACACTGGGGTCTTACGAAGTTGTATACAGCTTACGTTCTTATTTTTAGATTTCCCGAAGATATTAATGCGCCCATGTCAGCAGTCAGCTCTAGAGGGTTGTGTTTTCTAGAGAAACCATGTCTAATGACGTGTTAAGGTCTTGTCCTCCCTTTATGTCCTGCTTTATCTGGTTCGTTCTGCTGACTCACACAGTTGTTTTATGTTTGCGTTGCTATAGATGGAATGTACTTGTCTTATTTGTTGATTATGTCTATTGTTTGAAACGATAGAGAAAAGGAGACCATCTTTTCAAGGATATTTTATCCATGAAGGAGAAGCATCAGATGGCAGCAACACGGACAATTGAAGAAAAAGTCCAGGAGGCAGACAAGGTGTTCACCTTGCATCCTTGGATCTCCTCTTGCTTTTCCCCCTTTTCCTTTCATTTCTGTCCATAGCCATAAGATACTCCTTTTTTCCCTATGTAGTCACCCAAGATTTTGTTGAAATAATTTTTCGAGCATTTAAAAAATTAAATTTCCTTCAAGAGAAACGTAGATCATTAGTGAGAAACACCATATTGCAAGAGGACTAGATTTGAAAATCCGCAATTTGAAATGCAGACCTATCAGCCAATGTAGGTGATAAATAACCTTGAGTTTTGACGTATGTGGCTGACAGTCGGGAAACCATGATCTAATGTGAAAATGCACCATTAGTACAATGCTTGTGTGCAGACAGTGGTGGCATGAAAATCACAAATGTGCGTGGTGTGGATAACTATTTTTCTAATTACATTTGGAAACCTTACGAATTTTCATTTTTAAGATTTTTAGTGGGAGAAAGGATTTGGTGTGTGTCAAAGCAGCCCCTCAGATCCCTGTGCTCTCTGCATATGTAAAATATCTGATATTACCAGGGAAGTTAGCTTTCCATTGCTCTTATTCTTCAGTTTCTGCTAATTTTGCTTTGCCAGCTGCCTAGCCTGGCATTTGCTAGGACGAGAGTGCTTAGAGTCCAATGGGGGAGATAGCAGACATGTTAATTAGTAAATAAAAAATGTGGGATATTAAGAAAGAAGGGTCAGGAAGTTGAAATACAGTGTCCTGTTAGAGGGTAATAGGGAAGGCGGCTTTCCCGTTGTGCTCAGGAAACTTCGGTCCCATTGGCATTGACGTTGAGACCTTAATATCTTGAAGAGGAAGAGAGAGACATGTGAAGATTCTTCCGTGTATAAAGAAGAGGAAATGCAACAGCCCAAGACAAGAACTCGTTCAAGGAACTGGAAGTCCAAATGACAAGGGTGTTGGAAAAGTCAGAGAGATCAGAAGGTCCACTCTGGATCTTCAAGACCAAACTAACAGCTTGGAATTCTATCGTGGCAGGAAGGGGAAGCCATTGGAGAGTTTTAAGCAGGGTAATGACCTAGTCCCACATGTCAGACAGAGATCCCTCTGGTGCTGGATGAGGAAGGGGTACTAGAAAGATGTGAATGAGAGCAGAAATCAGTGATAAAGAAAAAGGTATCCATGCCATGGAGTCTGGTTAATCAGTAGACAGCCGCATTCATCAGAACATACAGTGGGGTGGGGGCGGAGGCAGGATAACTGGAAGATGAAGCCTTGCCCTAGAGGAATTGGCGGTGTAGCTGAGATGGGATATTTCCAGAGCATTGCAAATGAGAAAGATAATGTCATAAAGCTAAACCAAGTGGCATATTTATATACTTTAAAGGTTAGCCTGAAATCCAAAGCCTGTCAGACTGTGTGTAAAATGACTTATATTAATATAAGTTTTGAAATATTACATAGTTTTGAAAATTTATCCTCCAGAAGCATGTCACATGGCAGCATTTGATCAATTTAAAATGATGTCTTTGTACTTTTTGCATATAGGAGACCTTGGGATTTGGGTGACGATGTTGAAAATTCTCATTTTCCAGGCTGTCATGGGTTAGAATTGTCCAACAAAAACCACATATAATAGAAATAATTCATTCACTCATTGTCGTAGAAGTTACATGAAGATCCTCATGTGAAATTTAAATCTGGAATTGACCTCCAGTTATGCTCCTAAATGATCTATCTATACTTGAAGTGGCTGCTTTTTTCTTGTTCTTTTCCTTTCCAGTATCTGCAGGAAAATGTATTCTTAACTTGGCGTGTACGTGGATTGTGTAACTGCAGTCCTGCGTCCTTTGCCCATTCACCCAACATTTATGGACCATTTACGGCGTAACCCCTGCCTCCCCGCCAGTAACAGTTCACTGCCATTAGTTGAAAGTATGTGAGCAGTTAAGTCTACTGGAGTGTTTGGCTTTTAACAGAATATCTTTAAAATTTATCTTTGCCTTATCTACATTTTACTACTGATTTTGTAGGGTTTCTTGATTATCTTTAAATTGTAAGCCTTAATTAATGTAAATGCATGGGAGTCTCATTTGACCAAAGTTTCCAGATTTCTATCATATGGGTTTTATAGATTAGAATTAAAAGTGGTTCTTCTTTCTTTTCTTATCTTTCTTCCCTCCTTTTTTGTTTTGTTTTGTTTTTAAAGTAATCTCCAAACTTTAACCAAATGCGGGGCTCAAACTCACAACCTGGAAATCAAGAGTCCCATGCTCCTCCTACTGAGCCAGCCAGGCGCCCCAGAACAGTAGTACTTTTTGTTTAAATACACCGAACGTTGGGAAGGGCTTCAGTGTGAATATGATTTTGAGAGAAAATTGGAAACAAAATCATTTAGTGTAATACATTTACATTAATTAAATAACTATTGTATAGCTTCTTCTGTAAGAATTATGACATACCTGTAGTCTCATGAGTCTGGTAGAGATTATAAAGACTGTGGTTGCAAGGTACGTTTGAAGATGTTTTATTGAATAATTAAACACATGGCACTTGAACACCCCCCCCCGCCCCCCGTGCTCTCTTACCGGGGAGGATACTCTTTCCACCCGCCCAACCCAGAGGGTTGGTGTAATTGTGGAGGTCTTCATTTAGCTGAATTAACCCAGAAGATGTTTCTTTTCCTCTCCCAAATATTGCAAGTGCTTCTGCACCTCACCCATCTCATTTGTTCTCCCTACTCCTCACCCCCTTCCGGGCCCCGTTTCAAGGGGCATCTCAGAAATGCCATTCATTTATTCATTCATCTTTAAGCTCTCTGAACACTAGGGGATTTTTAGGACGTGTTCTTAACACAGTTTTGACATTCGCTTTATGGCGACCCTTTCCCGTTGGCATTTCAGGTACCTGGGACAGTCCCTGGCTTTCCCGTCGTGCCCTCAGGCAGGTTGGACACTGTCGTTTCAGGGCCAGAAATGGGAACATGAACTTTGCCATCATGGTTTTTCAGGGACAGATGATTTTCACATTGCTCACTTGAGCTTTTCACCTCTGAGTTTTGTCTTCCTACTGAGAATGTTTTTCTTTACCTGTGTCTTATTGAGCAAAGAAGAGCACTGTTTCTTCATTCCATGGCACCTTCAGCATGTCTGAGGGAGTGCCTGTGGATTGCTGTCAGAGCGCTCGTTGCACAGACCATGCAAGTGGTGTGGCGAAGGGAGGAGGCTGGAGGAGCTGGAATAGATAGGCCCGTATACAAAACACAGACTATTATGTGGACCTCAGAGAGGTGCCACAGTTGGCAAGGCCCAGTGCGCCTGGGGAAGGGCACTGGAGGCAGGAGGCAGGAATCACTCGAGCGCTGACACAGGAATTAGCGTGGCGAGAGTGGGGGGCCCTGACGAGACCATCCTGTGCAGAAAGAGGCTGAAGGCGAGTAGCTCCTTCAGGAATATATGAAATGGTGTTTGATGTGTGGGTAGATCAGCTGTGCTCAGTTTGTAAATAAAGGTTCAGTGATAAACTAAGGCACTTTCTTCAGCTGGCTCCCGGAGGTTAGAGCGAGCTATCGGATTCTCAGGCGGAGTGGAAAACTGGCCTTTAGGCAAAACGCCACAGACGCCTGCTCGAATCTTTCCGACTCCTCGCCTTTCTCTCAGTTTATGCTGTTCTGTGATTCCTTCTTGTGTAACCTTTCCTTTCTCTCCCTAGGTCACTGCTGTCTGTTCTGACTCATTGCTAATTCTTTGCTCTTCCTTTTCTGACTTCTCTAGAGCCTAGAAGAGGAGATAACGTCCATTTTGTTTAGTGAAAAGGGCTTTTCTGATAGCTTGAGAACCACCTTCACCTCAGCCACCACTTGGACAGCAGAGGGCACTGTTGGGAACTGTAATGCACCTGAAAAGCTTTCTTCCTCGCCCTTCTCACAGTTGCCTGAGGTGCATTTTACTTTGTTTCCCCCTGTTTTCAAAAGCCACATGATTTTTTTTTTGAATATTTAGGAACCCCTCTCTCCAGTGCTTTCATTGGTTAAAATTAACGCTTCCTGGGAGAAACATGCAAGAAACAATGACTGAATTTGGACACGAGGGAAAACTAGAGATTGGATGTTTCTCCTGTTGCTTTTGGTCCCCCTTCCCACCCACAAAATCTGCCTAAATTCAGAGAATCATCTAAAGCTGTAGTTGTCATGGGAAAGGAAGCCCTCACTCTAAGGGAAACAAACTATGTTTGGCAGAAAAGTTTTTAAAGCCTAAATGTCTTTCGGGCATCTCTTGATGCCTGCTTGTTTTTAAAATGCCACTCATATGTAAAAATATGAAGTGCCAGCCATGCCCCATGAAATAATTATTTTCATGTCTTGGAACAACCCTTAGGGATTCCCTGAACTTGGGCAGAGCCCATCTGGCCATTTGGGGTTAAGGGATAATTTACTGACCTGGAAAAATAATGATGGGATGTCTTCTTTAGAAATGTTCTGACCACTGGATATCTTTATTTATAAAGAAGTTCATAGGTAAATGTTACTCATCAAAATAGTCTCAGAGTTTTCCAGTTTAATATCAGAAAGCTCTAGGTTTTCAGTGAAAACTGGAAAGATCTCTCTCTTGTACTGATATACATGGCACTAATTTGGAGCCGTGAAAGCATGGCCTTACCACGCACCCGAGAACGACAGCACAGGTCAGAGAGAGAGAGTTCGTGTTGACTGTCAGAAGTGTGCCCTTTGAGGGCCTTTTGCTCACTACCGCCCGCGTCACTGGTGCAGGTAAACGGGGGACGCTGCTGTCTGATCCAGGGCCCAGCAGCTCCAGTCTGTGCAGGCTTGGCAGGTCTGTCGCAGGCTTCGTTTCTGCCCGCAGGGTTCAGAAGAGCACTGCCCCGCTCCACTCGGCATGGAGATGCCTTCCTGAAGAAGTAGGGCTACTTACCTCTAGCAGTTATTTTCCGGTGAGATCACCGGCTCTCATGTCACCCAAATGTTAAAAAGTTGGCTAGGCTTCATTTTTATCGATGTATAGTCCCGCCCCTCCTTTCAAAATCAGTTT
>CM053608.1:27368298-27387940 GCA_028646535.1 Procyon lotor
GGGGGGGGGGGGGGGGGGGGAGGAATAAACATCTCAGATAATAAACTTGATTTCAGTTTCCAAAGATGCAAGTTGGAGGGGCTAAATTCTAGAAGAAAGCACTTGGAGCTATTACTGACATCCACCCGGATGTTAAACATCCCTTTTGCCGATCTGTAATATAGCCTGGAATGTTAATAACCATTTCTGAAACAACATTTTTATGTTAATAGCTATCCAAGACCAAGTATAATTTTGCCATTTACAGCTGTTTTTTAAATGAGCCAGCAGAAAATAAAGGTGCCATCTCATTAATGCTATATTCACTTAGAAATCAGGGTTTCAGGCTGAACTTTATAGTCTGATTCAAATCAAAACCATTTATTGGATAAGTTAAAAGTTTTGCAATTTCAACTTTAGTCAATAAGCTTTGGTTTAATTCCATTTTTTCCCCTACCCCTTCAACCAAATAAGGCGAGCAGCTAGGTATAACTGCAGTAAAAGTGTTCTATGTCTTTGGGAGGATGCTGGCTATTTTGTGTTTTTGTTTCCTCTCGTAAGCTCTTTGCATTTTTGTCTGGACTGTCCTCCATGTGACCTTGAGTGAAGATGTTCGTAGATGTCAATTCTTGCTGTTCTGTCTTTGCAGTGTCAGATGTTTGTTCTGGTGGGTGTTGAGCTGTAAAACTTTATTGATTTGTGTCCTCGGTTGCTTTTTGTTCCGCAGAAACGTGCTCCCGAGTCAGAAGGGCCTTGCACTGGAGCCAGTGATGCTGTTAAGGTTCTCCCCTTTTCCATGTTAACACCATCGCCTGACGTTTCTGATCCCCTCACGTTCTCCCCGCTTCCCTTTCAGTCAGCCATCACAATCATCTTTGTTCTCCTCCATGACATGAACCTACCATCATTGGTTAACTTTGGTTTCCGTCGTTTTTTGTTTTGTTTTGTTTTGTTTTTAATTTATTCATCTATTTTTGTTTTCCCTCATCCATTTTTTTTTTTGTGCAGAGTTCACATGAGACTCTGAATGTAGTGGAGGAGAAGAAGCAGGCAGAGGTTGGGAAAGACGAAAGAGTAATCACGGAAGAAATGAACGGTAAAGAGCTATCACCTGGGAGTGGTCCTGGGGAGATGCGGAAGGTGGAGCCCCTGACCCAGAAAGACTCCACCTCCCTGTCTTCTGAGAGCAGCAGCGGCAGTGAGAGCGAGGATGAAGACGTGGGCGAGTACCGGCCCCACCACCGTGGGACCGAGGGCATCATAAGGGAAGAACAGGAGGAGGAGGAGGAAGAAGAGGTGGAGGAGGAAGCCGGCCGAGCAGCCAAGGTAGTAGAGAGGGAGGAACCGGTACCAGAAGCCAGCCCAGTCAGACAAGCAGGTGCCAGTGTAAGCACGGTAGAAACAGTGACCCAGGAGAATGTAGTTGCCCCAAAGATACCTGCAGAGAAGAGTGTAAACGAAGGTGCTCTTAAGCAAGACGTGAGCGAAGAAGCAGAGGACGAGCGACATAAAGTTAACGGAGAGGTGTCTCATGTTGACATTGATGTTTTGCCACAAATTATTTGTTGTTCCGAGGTAAATGGGAGACCCGAGCGGGAGCTAAACTCTAGAGCTTTTTCTCAGGTGGAGAACACCTGCCTTCCTTCTCCTGTCCTCCCGATCCTCCTGCAGCTTTTTCTACTCGATTCCGGTCTTTCTCTCCCGCGGGAGGAAGGGGAAAAGGCCCTGCTCTGTAGATTTTCTGCCAGCCCCGTTCACGGTTCCTGGCTTCTTTCCTGCACTTGGATCCACCTGACAGAGTAAATTTGCCTTCAGCAGCCACACCATTTTTTCCCTTCTCGTTTCACACTTCAGTTTTTCTTTGCATGTTTTGGATGTTTTCAACTGTTTGTCTTTAGTGGCACTGCTTCCTCGTGCTAAATGCCTTTCTCGTTGGTTTAATGAGAAAATTGTATCTGTATTGTTGGCAAACGGTCAGTGTGAGTGTGTGCGTGTGGCTGTTTTCATGACTGGGTTTGACTTTTTAGCCGATTCTCCCTCCAGCTTTAGATGTTCAGAAATGGCAGCCGGTTCTAGTTACCGTGGTGCTCGGAGTCCAGCGTCCGGCAGTGATGAGAACATATTTCTCGAATGCCGCTGTGATTGCTGTTTTTAGATTCCAGAGAGCGTATGGATTGGTTAAGAGCATTTTCTTTCCTTGCAAGCAGCCAGAGGCTAGCCTGCGTGATAGGAGGACCCCCTTCTCATTCTGTCCTCCATCAGAGCTGGATGATTTGCAAGTTGATCATCTCTTTTCCGAATTACCTGTATTGGATGGGAGTCTTTACCTTTTTCTCCTCAAGAAAGAGAACTCTCCACACTCCTGGTAAATTAAGTCTTGGCCACGAGGTGCGGGTATCTCTGAATTAGGAGTCAGAGTTGTGCTGAGTGAGGTTATCTCAATGAGACTTTCCTGATTCTAAAAGTAAATGCCCATGATGTAGGCATTATCCTAATATTTGCTCTCTTTGATGAGCTAGAAAATCTTGAAGTGACTTTGGCTTGAAATAATTAAATGAATTTTTACTATATTTTAAACTTCCTGTTTCACTTCACAGAAGACATTTCAAGAGTCTTTGAATGCTCTGATTATTTTCTGCATTTAACATATGGTTTTTCCTCTTTAAATAATCACATTTGGGAGTTTTCTCTCAAAGTACTGTAGTATTTTGGTAGTGGTATGGTCTGGTGTTGTATTAAACCTACACGCTCAGCAGACTGCAATGCCGACAGGCCGCGACCCTGTTCTCCATTGTTCAAAGCCTTAATGCAATGTTGGTGGAATGATTTTAGATGTAATATTTTAACTTGTGGAACACAGAAGAAGCACTCCAAGTTTTAGACAAGTACAACTGAAAAAAATCATACTTGAAGATATTCTTAAAGTAGAATCTCTTTCTCAGTAGGGTAGAAGAGTCTTTTTGGGGGAAAAGCTTGGTCTCCTCAGCTGATGTGCCAATTAAAGACAATGAGTCTTCATGCAAACCATGTGGTTCTCTAAACTGCAGCAAAAATTGAGACCGGTCACTTCACATAGTTCATTCCATTTGGTTTTCTTTTCCATTTTGTTATAACTTGCCCCAAAGCTAAAGCTTATGTGTCACTGTGCACCCCACATTTGACATAGAATTGGGAACCTGGTAATAATTTAAGTGTACCATAATTTGGGGAGCCATTATGTTAGCTCATTCTTCATACATTTGTACATGTGTATACACACACACACACACACACATATGATATTTGAAGGAGAGCGTTTTTTTGGTGTGTCTATTATTTATCTTTACTCTTGTGCATGAGTGTGTGTTTGGATATATTATTTACAATTATTTTTGAAGGCTCCATTAAACACTTTTACTTCATGACCTCTAGAATTTATTTTTCCCTTCCTTTCCACCTCAGCCACCAGTGGTAAAAACAGAGATGGTAACAATTTCTGATGCCTCACAAAGGACAGAAATCTCCACCAAGGAAGTCCCTATTGTCCAAACTGAGACCAAAACCATCACATATGAGTCTCCACAGGTACAAAAACTCTAGATTTGGACTACTTGAGTTCTTTCTTTACTTCTTGTCTGTTTTTGTCTTCGAGTTTATGTGTTTCTGACCTTGATGTAGCTTTCTGTATCTTGGTGTCCTAATTGCACTTGAACCTGCTATATTGCTTCTTCAATTACAACAGAGAGCTGCAGTCAAGTTGGCAGCCCAGCAATGTCACAGGATTATTTACACAGGATCATTTACGACAGGCAGCAGCAATCTTGTCCATGTTATAAGTCATTCTGGACACGTTGATACACACTTGGGAATCAGATCATCTTATGAAGTTTATTGGATCTGATGTAATTTGCAGAATAATAAGATTTAGGCCCCTCCCACCCCCAGCTCCGTGCTGATAGATCCAGTCAACTCACTCCTGCTTGCCGAGTGTACACACACACACACACACACACACACCTGTGCTTCTCCTTCACGTGGGATTTTCTGAAGACGTGTTGTCGATCTTATGTAAATATGATACTGTCAAAATAATTATCAGATTTGTGTGTTTAATTTTAGACATTGATTTAGACATTATTCAGACATTGATTCTGTAAAGATTTGAAATAAGTATTAAGATGTCTAACCTTAAGGGTAATAAAAAGGGGAAAGTGTTCATTATTTCAAAATGAAACTGTTTAGAAATGTATACAATTATTTTCCCAACTGAGAAATTTCGTGTCCTGTAGTAGAATTATACCATGTTGGAGGGGGGGGTGGATGATTGACCTCTCTCAAAATCATTTTTAAAAGGTTTAATGTGGGTATGTTTAAATACTCCTCAAAATTATTTTAGACATGTTATCCATGTATGTGCTTCGATCCACCAAAACAGGTTTCTGATGAATGGTTGTGGTTGGAGAGCATGTGCTCATGGGTCTATAGTGTAGTAAGTGCCCCAGTAAAGAAATACAGGTGCATGACGCAAATTTAGAGAAATTTCCCCATAACTTAGTCCAAAAAGCTCTGGGCTTTCTGGTTATTTCCTTGTTAATGACGGGAAATGGGAGATAAGTATGTTTGGTGATCTTCACATATACTCTTAGGCTATTAATCTGTGTTGTATTTCCCCTGATCAACTCTAGAACTTTCTACCTTTTTTAGTATCAAAGCAAATAAGTCAAAACCTATTTTCATATATGCATGGGGTTTATAAATGATATATGTAGAGAGAGAGCACATGCTTGCATACGTATTAAAATCTTTGTACCCATATATATGCTCATGACAAACTATTACAGGAACAATGTTATTTAAAAAAACATCTATTAGAGATAAGCAAATTACCAAAGCACGTAGGTTTAGACTATCCTAGTCAGGTTCTGTGGCTTCGAGAAAACATTTATCTGTTTTTACCACCTGTGCTTAAAAAACAATAAACTCAGCCTTTCTGGTCGCTGTGGAAACTTCTCTGTCTGGTTCTCTAGTTTCCTTTTCTAGCATCTGTAAAAGGCCTTCAGTCAAATTGTCTCATGACCCTTGTAGCTCTCAGTCCCGTTTTCTACTTGATTCTTCCTTTTTTTCCTCCCTCCCAGGGGGTTTGCTTCTCCACGTGCATTTAGCCTTTGCCTTTACTCTGTTTAAAGGCCAGCCGACCTCCTGCTCAGTAAATCACTGCTACAACCATGCAAAGCATAGGCAGATAACATCTGCTGACCTCGAAGATTTCAACAAGATGCAGAGTCGGTGGGGAGGGGTCGTCTCTGACAATGTAATGGAAATTAAGCATTACTTTGTATTTTTCCTCCATCTATCCAGATTGATGGCGGGGCTGGAGGTGACTCGGGGACATTACTGACGGCACAAACCATCACATCTGAGTCCGTGTCGACAACGACAACAACGCATATCACCAAGGTAAAGCAATCCAAGGTGGGACCTTGCAAACAGAATCTTTTCTGACCCGTTTCTTTGTTCCTACACAAGGTTCAAAGTAATAGACTGTGCCAGTGGAATAAAAGGGGCCAGACTTAAAGTATCCAAGAAATTGGGCTCCATTGACAAATGTATTTTCGTAAAGAACAAGGGGGTAAAAATAGGTCAGGAATAACTATATGTCAGCCAGTTAAAGGAGGGAGAGAGAGGGTATCATAGAAGTGGAAGCATAAGTTTGGTAAGTACCAATGAACCCTCCCAACTGAAGCAAGTGAATGAAGACCATCATTCAAAATTTTCAAGTAATTGTTCAAATGATATAATTTTCCCTTCGTTGTTTTAAGATGCTCATATGTTGGGTAGTGGGCATTTTCCCAGATCATTCTCTCATCCTCTAAAATTTTAATACCAGATGACCAGTGATTCTTGAAGTCTGGTCTCCGGACTAGCAGTAGCAGTCCTTCCTGGGACTGGTTAGATGTGTGAGTCCCGTGGCCCCACTCCAGATCTCCCGAAACTCTGGAGTGGTTGTAGGAGCCCTCCGGGAGGTTCTGACACATGCTGCTGTCCTCAGATTTACTTCCACCTCTCACATTTCGTTGGCGCCTGAAGGTTCAAAATGTATCCTTCATACCCACCTCACACTGTATCTCAGCCAGAAACTTTGTGAATTAAAAAAAAATGCCACATAAATGCAAAACGGTATCGTGCTCATTTTAAAAGCCATCCAGTTATCCAGGCTCGCAATAATCCTGATTTCTTACAGAACAGTTCTCCATCAGCTGGGACTTAGCGTGTAGCTTATCAGAGCTCTGCTTTCTCAGGACTGGGTGGTATTTGCTCATAGTTCAACGTCACAGCCATATGATCCCTTTGGCCTCTTGCTCCGAGCCAGTGACTCTGGGTGGTGGTTTGTGCCGGAGCTTCTGCCCCTGGTCTGCTCACGCGGTCTCTGTTGGCAGCACAGCAACATACCGAAGCTGTCACTGAGCAAAAATCTTTATATCACCCTCATGTATCTTCTGTATGTTAAACCAAATCCAAGTCTTCTTTTATCTTACTGCACTAAACCAAATAAACGAAATTACCAGTGGATTTATATGAGAATCAGGCAGTCAAAACTATGACATCAAGCAATTCCCAAACCTAAACCAGGGACCTAAATTGTTAGAATTCCTTGTAACTCTACATAAACCAAAGAATTAGTTCTTCTTTCCTCTTTTAACAAATTGGCCAATTGGGAGTAAAGAAACTCCAGGAAATTGTAATGGAATGTCCCAACGGAACTATTCGGATTAAATGGCATCTGTCTCATCTTAATTTCCCTTGAATCTCAATGAATTAGTTTTAAAGTTGCTTTCAGTTAAGGAAGCCTGATGGATGCTACAACTTTAACAAGAATCTCTGCTGAGCTTAAACATAGTTTCTGGAATGTCTGTCTTATCCTGTCAGTGCGTGTCGCCTTAATGATCAGAAGGTCTAGATGTGCTCCCTTTTCTTTGCTCTCATCAGGTATACACTTGCTTTAATGACTGCTGTCTCCCCCCTTTTGTTTTCTTTATAACCTTCAGACTGTGAAAGGTGGAATATCTGAAACAAGAATTGAGAAACGCATCGTGATCACGGGAGATGCAGACATCGATCATGACCAGGTAAAGACTTGACGTTCTGCTTCGGAGAGTGACCATGTCTCTAAGTTGGGCATGTGTCGTCACGTCATATCCCTGGGTCAGACTCCTTCTCCCAGGGCCTCCTGGACGAATCCACCTCCTAAGTGTGGCGTAAAGACACTTCCCAGCGTAGACACAGTGTCCTTTCAGCCTTCCTAACACCGAACTGGCATAAAACGTGCATTGCTGTTCATTTCCCACTGACTTCAGGTGCACTTTTGAATCCAAATAATCGAGAGGATTTCTGGTGACCATTAGTTATTCACATGGGCCTGACCTATAAGGCATGTCGTGGATTAAAAAAAATGAATGGCAGTTTAATGACACTGTCTGGCTTCCAGTTTGACTTATGCCTACTTTTAGGAACTTAAAAAGTGATTTTTTTATAACATTAAAAAAAATTGGGCTCTTTACCCTTAGGTGTTTTCCCCTAATTATTACTATTATTGAGGAGTAGGAGAAAGAAATCTGAGGTCTCTTACAAAGCAGAGAATTTACGTGGATTCGGAAACATGATTAAAAGAATTATGCTTCCGTTCTAATGTTAACTTGAGCAGAAAGCCTGACTTTAACAACCAGGTGATGAGTGGAACTGCTGGTGACTTTGAAGGTAGCTTTAATTTTTTTTAAGATTTTTTATTTATTTGAGAGGGAGCTTGTGCTCACAAGCAGGGGCGGGGAGAGGGAGAAGCAGACTCCCGCTGTGCAAGGAGCCCAGATGCAGGGGCTCGATCCCAGGACCCTGGGGTGAGAACCTGAGCTGAAGGCAGACGCTGGACCCACTGAGCCCCCCAGGCACCCCAAAGGTAGCTGTCCTTTTAGGCTGCAGTCCCAAGTGATGTGAATTTTTTGTTTTGTCATTTTCTGAGTGATTTGATCTCTGCTCTAAAGGAAACCAAGCTATTTTCCTTTATAACAACTTGAAGGAAAAGAAATGTTCAGTTGACCATCTCGGCTGGGTAGTCAAAACAGATGAGAGTTACCCAGCTCTAAACACAGCACTCAACTCAGGAAAGAGAATTTTAGGGAACAGAACTTCTCATTTAAAAAAAGAGCTCACTCTATGTGACCAAAGAGAAACAGATTTTCTTCTCTGCCTGAAAAGAAAACTAGATTCGGTAAACCTCTGGAAACATGATTTTTCTTCCATCTTTCCTAATGTATTCTTTTCATTCCTTGAGAGCTATCAGAGGCCAAAGGGTTGCCTGGACTCTGAATTTGGACTTGGTAGTAGAGATTCCCGGTAGTTGACTAGTACCTGTGTCTGTTTGCCATGGGAAAATGAATGACCCCATGGAAACCAAGCCTCTAGTTCCCCATATAGAGGATTTCTTCTCTGCTGGGACAGTTTTGAGCTCCTCTGACCTAAGTCGGAGCAAACTCTGTTCTTTATTCCCTCTGGGACTCTAGCTCAGGCAGCATTTATTGAATTCCTATGGCGTGGGAGGTGGGAACCCACATTCTTGGGCATGATGGAAAATGAAAATCAGGGTCTTCTCCCAGCCTTTGATTCTCCCACCTTGTCTCGCCACTGAACCTTTGCACTGTCTGGCTTTCTGATGTCATGTTTTCCTTTCACAGATTACTCTCAGGTTTTACATGTTCTCTTGTCTTTTGACCATTTGTAACAATACTGCCTCTGAATAGCAAATAATGAAAGCACAGTTTGAAATATAAGTACCAGAATAACACATATTCCTGACTCTTAGGAAGAAACCTGCAGCTTTACCTGTGACTGCAAGGACATGACCTTGTCTGTGTGATGTGGTACTTCAGCCCATTTTCAAACAGAGGGCAGATACCCGCATGACAGAAGGGATATTTAATGCTTTCATAACTTTTTCATGTTTAATTATAAGAGGCATCAATTTTTTTGAGTCCATTTACTTGTGGCCTCTGGCATGCTCGTACCAGGAGCTTGTGAACTCCCTTTCTCCTTACAGCCTGTAACCAGACCATGGAAGTATTTAAAATTCAAGGGGAAATCACTTCCCTGCCAAAAACAGAAGCAGATCACGTAGTGACTTGAATATTATTGACCCCCTTTTCAGCTCCTTGCCCTCCATTAAAAGAATTTTAATAGTGGAAAGAAACCGTTCCTCTGAGCACGATAGGAAAAAGGGAATCATGCACGGAGAGACCCTGGCTTTGCAGGGGGTTCACCCTCTGTGTGCCCTGTGGCTTCGCTCTTACACCAGGGATGTTAGGACATTGCAGTAACTCCCCAGAGTGTCTGTTTCTTTCCAGTAAAATAACTTCTCAATTTGGCAGGAGGATGTGCTGATTTTCTCACAGTCTTTACTGTTGCTATCATAAATTAACATTTCGCAGTATTTTATTTCATGTACTGATATTAAGGAGTGATCAGAACTAATGGTACACAGATTTCAAATGTGTTTGAAGACAATTAAACGGTTTTTGGTTTTCCCTACTTTTCTAATTAAAGCGTGTTTCACATGTGTTCCCTTCCCTTGGGCATCATTTGTATTTCCCCTTTGACATTTGTACTGGTTTAATGTAGGCAGATCTTTGTAATGAACATGCCCATAGCTGTGTTTGGCTCCTAGCAGAGCTATCCCTTTCCCAAACTGGATTCCAGAAACCAACATGGAGCAGTCCGTTTTGATTGTTCGGATCTCTCCCTTCCCTCTGAACACACACAAATCCAGAGCCGCTCTACTATACCATCTCCACCACAAATACCTGCAGGCACTTCCTGACCTCCTCTGAGCTAAGATGGCGCCCTTCTCCCCTCCCCGCTAAGATGGCGCCCTTCTCCCCTCCCCGCTAAGATGGTGCCCTTCTCCCCTCCCCACTCCAGCCCGCCCACTCCCACCACCCGACACACAGTTGTGCTACTCTAATGGGAGAGTCCCCTGTTTGAGCTCGCTCTTGTGCTGACACCGGTGGGTCACCAGAGTTCATTCCCTTGTGGAAATGTAAGCACCCTCAAGTGTCTCCCAAGTTTCTATGTAAAAATTTTTAGTATAAAACCAATTTCTTTCTCTGTGGCTTTCCCTTTTTGCGTGTGTGGACTCAGGCTCCAGGTTTTGTTCAGTAACCTTTCAGCTGACAGGAAGCTTACCGCAGATAAGAAATGCGGTCGTCCCCTTAGGCAGATGACCGAGAAACAGGAAAAATTATGCTGCTGCTTTCAGATGCGTAGTTTCCATATGAGATCTGGTGCTGTCTTTCCTCGAAGACTTTTTGTTTTAGACATCTTTCCTAGATTTTGAGTGATGTTCTGTGGTATTTCGCTTTCTCCCCAAGGCCTTGAAACCTCTTTCCCCTCAGAAAAAAACAGGATCTTTCCACTTTGTCACAACACTTGTACATAGTTTACTTTCTGATGAAACACAAAGAAACTTTGCTTCCTGACCGTCTGGTCTGGGAAGAACCCATGAGGCAGTGGAGGGGACCCCGGGTCCTGCTCCCACCCAGCAGCCTAGCAGCGGGATGGCCTTGAGCAAGACTTGTTGACCTTTGCACCTTTGGTGGTTTTGATTGTAAGATAGAGACGGGCACTTGCTAAAGAGTCGTCTCTCTTCCTTCACTTTGCTGATTGTGTGTCCCCATTGCTGCTGCTGTTTTTATCGTTCTGGGCCCTAGAAGTTTATAGATCTTTCTTCTGCTGCAGCTCAGCAAACATTTTCCCTCCCACAGTTAGTGAGAGCACACGAGGGTAGGGCTGAGTAAGGCCCGGGCTCGGGCCGAGGTCAGGGGCAGTGTGGTGAGGCAAGTGCCCCGTGAGTGTGTGGGGCGGGTGCTGTGCTGGCTGCTTGGCTCCGTCCCTCCCATCTGTACGCGAGCCTGATCCCACAGCCCGAACATCAGTCTCAGGTTACAGGTGAGACTACGAAGGTGGGAGATCTGCTTTCTCCAAGGCGAGTGCAAGGCTGGGGTTCAGAGTCACGCGTTTCCTTTACGTGCATCGTTATTTGAAAAGACTGGAAAATGGGATGGGGGCAGGGGGATGAGAAGCTTCTCTAAAATGAACTATGAGCCTATTTCACATCCCTGCTTCCTCAAAGCAATAAAACCACCTTTGCCGGAGATGGGGTCCTGGTTGAGCGGTGTCTGTGTGTTTCACCATCCCCCTAACAGCCTGTCCCACTGGTGTCCTGCTCACGTCGCTCTCTCCTGACCCTGGCAGGCGCTGGCCCAGGCCATCCGGGAAGCCCGAGAGCAGCACCCGGACATGTCGGTCACAAGAGTGGTGGTGCACAAGGAAACGGAGTTGGAGGAAGGGGAAGAGTAAGTAAGGTAAGAGAGTCCACGTCGCCTGGGCGTCTGCCTGGCAGTTCCCGAGCCTTGCCCTGCCGGGGGATGTGAAATGCACTCCTCCATCACGGTGTCTGTCTCCTGGGGCCCGCTTGTGGCTTCAGACTTCATTAGCCCAAGTTCCTCTGCTCACGTTCCCTGCGTAAAATTATAACCCTTGTTGACCAATGGGCATGTGATGTTAATAACCGCCATGTTTTGAGAACTGCTAATAATTGGCATTTCTGTTGTTTTACTACTTACCAAGTACATCAGTGTAAGTTCTTTTTATTAGCGTTTACAGTGACCCTTTGAGGAAGGTGCTATTGCCTTCATTTAGATGAGGCATTTTTGCTGTAAGGGACACAAAAGGGAGATGAGTTAATTCCCTTAAATACACACGAAGAATTGTATATCAGAGAATGAACCATAAAGGAAAAGATTGCTTTGGTTACATACAAATTTAAAAACTTAAAGGATAAAATAAATAAGTTCAAGATACCTGGCAGAGAAGGAGTCAGTATCATGAATCTGTGACTAACTATTCTGTCTCATCAAAAAATTCAAGCACTTAAGTAGAAAAGTGGGCAAAGGATTAATCCAGTAATCCATAGAGAAGCTAAGTGAACAATAAGTAAAAAATGTTTAGCCTCATTATGCCTTAAATCAGTACAAATTAAAAATTCAGTGTATAAGTCTTCACTTCTAAATCTCACAGTTTTTGTTTGTTTGTTTGTTTGTTTGTTTGTTTGTTGTTTTACCTTGTGTTGGGGAGGTTGTGAGAGAGAAAATGATACTCTTCTGCTTTATAAACTAGTAATACTTCCTGGACGACAGTTTGGCAAAACCCACACTAAGTGTGCCTACCATTTAAACCCCTGTTATCAGAGATGTGTACAAAGGCTTGCAAGAGTATTTCTCACACTTTTTCAGATTTTTTGCTAAGATGCATAAAAATCTAAACGGCCCACCGTAGGGGTTGGTTATGCCTTTATGTCGCTTCCGTGTGATGACTAAAATACAGCCATTAAAAGTTATGCTGAAGAATTCTTAGTGAAATGAGAAATGTTCTGAATTATGTGTGTATTTAAAAGGTAGGTTTTATTGCATAGCACGTATACCAAGATTGCTTTTTTGTTTTGAAAATGATCTGTACGCTGGCTGTTTAATAGCCCACAAGCAGGGCTGGCCTCAGAATACACATCTTCCAGCTTGGGGTAAAGCCAAGTGCTTTTCCGTCACAGGAGGTCATGGCTCCCACCGTTGCTCTGCCTCCTGTCTGTTTTTAATTTATGCTGAACTGATTGATATGAACTGACATCTGACTTTCTTGCTCTTACTGATCTTGATACATTCTGCATACTAGTCCTTTGTTAATTTTTATGTGTTGTGAATGTCTTCACATCTGTTGGTATGTCTTTTATTCTCTATAGGCAATATAGTTATTGGTATACTGAAATGTAATTATTAACGGAAGCTTATATAGTTTAATGATCATGCTTTCCTTTATGGCTTATGCTCTTTCCATACTCTGAGGTGTTAGGGATACTGTCGATCCAGGTATTTGAATGTTGCCTTTCACAGATGAATTCTTAATCCATAAGAAACTGTTTTTTTCTGTGTGGTGAAAAACATCACTGTTTTTTACTTTTGTTTCCTGGAAAAGTAGCCAGTGGTCCAGGTCTGTTTATTGAAAAGCCCATCCTCTCCCCTCTATTTGGCAGGTCATATATCCAGTTTCTTGTGTGTTGTGGGGGTTTCTGGGCACTTTAGTTTCCATCAGTTCGTGTGTCTGTCCCTGCTCTAATGCCACACTAAATTACTATAACTTTAAAATGAGTCTTGGTATCTGGTAGGATGTATCTCCCCAGCTGTGTTTTGTTTTTTTTTTTCTTCAGGAGTGTCTTGTCTATTCTGGGCTAAAGCTTTCTGTTCCATATAAATTTCAGAATCAGATCGTTGGGTTCTAAGATAACCCTGTGGAATCTCAATTAGAATTGCATGTAGTTTGTAGCTCACTATGGTGAGAATTACATCTTTATGGTGTTAAATATTCTTTTCTACAAACATAAAATATCTCTCTCCATTTATATAAGGTGTTTTTTAATGGCTCCCAATAAAGTTGTATAATTTTTTGCCCAAAAGAGATCTTATAAATCTTTTCTAGCTGTTGCTGGTATAGGAAGATACCAATGACTTTTTAATATTTGTCTTATATTTAGCAACCTTACTCTTTATATGTTAGATGTTGTTTTGAACACAGGGCAGAAATCATTTAAATCACTGTGTTTTCAACACAAGCAGAAATCATTTAAAATTTGAGCACAAGCAAAATATCCATTTAACTGAATAAATGTGCTGTGTTCTGTGCAAGCCTGAGCACTCTCTTAGCTGGCCGTCAGAAGATCAAGTGCTCTATTTTAATCTTGCTGGATCGCAAACTATGTGACATTGGGCAAGTCAGCAGGGCTGGTTCAATCCACCTTTCCTAATTCATAGGACTTTTATTATAAGAATATAATAAGGTAATGAATGAGAAAATTTAGTGTTACAGAGATAAAAAAATATTGGATATTTCTCCTGAGTTATATTAATCAGGAGCATGAGACAAAGGTTAGTGACCAGTGTGAGCATTACCAATACCCCACTTTCATCTGTGGCATTTTAATAAGCTTTAAAGTGAGTTAGTTATATCCGTTATTCCTAGCTACCCTTCCATTTTTTGCAGTGGGCACATGTGTACATACAGGCATGCGTGCGCACGCACACACACACACACATACAGCCTTTGAAGTTTGCCTATCTCAGAGGACATCTTTTATAGGCAGCCCTGTTAAACAGATTTAGTCAGCTAAAATGTAAAGTCACATGTAAGGTGAGCAAACTACATAAATTTGGAAAGCTTCATTGATCCACTCCAAAAAATATGAGAACCCAAGTGCGCTAGGGCACTGAGCTGGGCACTGAGGATTCAAATGATCAAACTGGTAAACCGAACAAACAGGGTCCTTTTCCTCGGGAAAGGATCCGCTCCAGGAGGGGAGGTGTAAATATTAAGAGACAAAATGTAATTTGCAAATGTGATAAATGCTCTGAAGGAAGTAAAGTGATAGGAGAGAACCAAATAGACTTACGCTGGCACGAATATAAAGTTTCCCTTGAGAGAGCGAGTTTGAGTCGAGACCTGAAGGACGAATAGGAGTTACCCAGTGTCTGAGTCCGTGTAGCATGCCCGCCTCCTGCCAGCTGTGGCTTGTTCTCGAAGACTTTCCTTCGCCGGTGCCTGTCTGGGCTGGGAGGAGGAGCGCGTGTACCGCTTCAGCTACCCTCCAGCTGGCCCGCCGGGTCCCACGGAGGCAGCAGGTGGGCCCGGGGAAAGTGCAGCACGGTCGCTGGATGCCGGAAAAGAAGAATAAATACCTCTTGGTGATGTAGCCGAAAAGCTCTCCTCCTGATCTGACCTGACCTCTTCCTTTGGAAGAGCTCTGAGCTTTGGGTGAAGCACCGAGAGCAGGGGGCGAGGGGAGCGCATGGAAAGATGGTGGAAGAAGAGCCCATAGAGGACCGAGCCGGGTGCCAGCCGCCGGGAGGCCGGGGGGAGCTGCACACAGACCCCGTGAGGAAGGAAACACTTCAGAGCAGTACTTGACTGAACTAAACTGTTTTTTTCTGTGCTCTGGGAAGGACTCCTCCCGCCCCAGTTTATCCTAAATGCATGTTTCCGAGCCCTCAGATAGACCCGACGTGTCAGTGGCCTTGTGGCCGCGGGCACGGTGTTCCCTAAGAGCCCCGTGAGGAAGAAGAGTCCTGCTTGCTGGTTTGGGCTGTGCGGCCTCAGAAAGAAGGAGCCCCAGGAGGGGAGCTGGCGACTTTGCTGCAGTTGGCTCCGTCCCCTCTCTGAACCCAGACTTCAGACAAGTCCCGGCGACTCCTGGAGTCATCACTGATGTGTAGGATAAAAAGCAAACTGTGCCTTCTTTTCAGCCGAAAGCAGTGAGCAGCCTGAGGAGGAAATGTTGGAGGCACAGCCTTTCATCTGCTCCCGCGTTTTACTCTTGTTGTTGTTGATTACACCGGTATATACGGAATGCCCATTGGGTGGCATCTGTTCACCCGGAAGGTTCAAACCAATCGAGGTCTGCATTCAACAGTGAAATCATGGTAGCAGGACAGAGTCTCTGCTTTGAGGATGTGTTCTGAGCCGCGTTTGGTGGGAACAGAAAGGCACGATCTCTGCATAAAGATGGGCCGTCGGGTGACTTCTCACTGAGCCCCGAGGGGAGTAGGAATAGCTCAGGGAAGAAAGGCACGGAAGGGGGCACTCCAGGCAAGAGCTGGTTCTCTGAGCCTCGCCCTCCGAGAATGGGGCAGAGTCTGGCGTGGCCGGGCTGCAGGACGCGTGTAGGAGGACAGCCATGGGAGCTGAGCGGGGCACAGAGGCCAAGGCCCGACCGTGAAGAGTCTTACAAACCAAGCTAAAGAGGCTAAGCTCTGTTTGGAGAAGTGAAGGGGCGCATACACCTCGTGTATTTGAGAGATGATAAGCGGGGAGAGGTCTGTGACTCGGTGACTGTTGGCACGGGGATACGGAAGTTCGTGATTTGGGAAGATGGCAGAGCAGGGGAGAATCCCGGGCTTCTGGCACGAGCAAGTGAGTGGGTGTGGGAGCTCTGATTTCAGTCCTGGGATACAGGCATTAGTTTTCACAGGTCAGGTGCAATATGGCCAGTCTTCCCAGCTTAGCTGTCTCAGAGCAGAGGTGTATTTTTTGTTCTTGGTACTGTAGGAGAGCACACACCCGCCATAGGCATTATGGAGGAAGTTTGGAAGTGAATCTGTAAGGCCCTGTCGTCTGCATACACACGGCAGGGTTATTTGGAAAGTTACCAGATAGTCTTCAGCGTTAAGAGGAAACGCAGCATTGCAGATCTGCTGGGTTCAAATCTATTTCATAGTATGTGACCTGCCAAGTTCTTCACATTTCCATTTCTCAGTTCTGCCATCTGTGAACCGAAGATAATAGAATTTATAGAAGAGATTGTTTCCAAGGCACGTTGGAGCGTATCAAGTCAACTATAGGAACCGTTTTTGCTCCTAAGAATAAAATAAACATTGGACTATCCTTCCCCAGAGATGCTGAGTTTGAGGTGCATGGGAAATGTCTACATGGAGAGGTCCAGGAGGTCACCAAGAGCTATGAGAGAAATCACAACAGGCTTCGGAGCCGAAGGTAGAGGGTTTTGAAGGTCATCTGAATGTGTCATCTAGTGAGGAAACCTTTGGTTTGAGTGATGCTATTCTGGGCCAGGTCAGAGGGGATGCAGGAGGGGGAATGGGAAAATAGGAAGAAAACAGGGAGGAAACCATGTCCCCAAAGTTGAGAAAGATGAGAATTCCAAGAAGGAGAGAGTAATTACGTATTGAATATTAAATCGAGTGAACACGTCCCCTGGAATTGTTGGTATAGAATCAGCCTGGGACTTGGTCAGAGCCTCGTCAGGCAGGTGGTGGGGATGGAGCCCTGTCACGGGCTGAGGAAATAGGGCTTTTACACGGTGAGTGCTTTCAGGAAGCTCTCTGTGCTGTCATGCATCCACGAATACCAGTTTCTAAATAAGATAATACTGTCTTCAAGCTAACATTTCCGAGGCAGGGTGATATTCAGAGTTTCTTGAACTCAAGAGCCAAACAGGAAATTAGCGTTTGCTGTCTAACTGACTCGCAGGAGAAAAGAGCCATGTTGGCTGAACTGAGTTCTTGCTCATCACGAGCTGCTCGTTCACGGGTGGGCCCTGATGAGCCTCACCTTGTCTTTGAAGGAGAAGCCACAGCCTGTGGACTTCCACATGACCACTTCCAGTCAGGAGCCAGGAGTTTTTCAGGCATATCCCAGGTGTTGTTGCATTTTTACTTTATTCTCTTTTCCTAGTTGTACTAGTTTCATACCTAAAATCAGCATTAGTTTTCAATGTAGATTAATCAAACCTAAAAGTGCAGATTTATACATAGGCCCAAAAAGCCATTTTGGATTTAGTGGCCATCAGACCCAGCCAGTTTTCACTTTGGAATGCTGTGGAATGTTCTGCTTCACGTTTATAAATCTGGCAGGTGCTTTCCACGGGTCTGTTCCAATATATTTGAGCTACCCCACAGAAGAGGTGCAGGACGCCCCTACCGTTGTGCATTCATTCACACGAGAGTCACTAACTCCCCAGGGTTTGCTCTTGGACGAGATTATTATTGACTCTTGTTTTTGCAAATGGAGCTGTTGCTATTGGGTTTTTTTCCCCTGGTAATAAAAGAAGCGATTATAATTTTTAAAAAGGGAGAGCTAGCGAAAAATGTAAGTGATCCATAATTCCTCTGCTCCTAGAGTTAGATGTTCCCTTTTCACAGTGTACGTATGTGTGAACACATACACACCCACGCCCGCCTCTGTAGACGGAGGCCGGTGCTGTTGATTCTGGGCTGTAGCCTGTACTCTTTTCCCCCAAATGGTGCATGGGATCTAACCCTCCTTGGCAGCCTCTCCTCATTCTTCCTCAGCCATTGAGCAGACACGTGAGGATTTACGTGAAACCCGTTAATGGGCATTTAGGCTATTCCTCCGTTCTCACAGTTCAGTGCACAGCTGCAAAGGTCATACTCGTGTGTACGTTTTGGGGGCACCAACTTCATCGTTTTCTGGGGCGAATGTTTCCTCCTAGAAGGTTCGGAGAAGTTGCAGGGCATGAACATCCTTGTTGTCCCCACACTTTTGCTGACACTAAAAATTGTAAAACAGTTAAAAAATCTTTGCCCATCTGGTGAGGAAAGAGCATGTGTTCCCCTCCCCCTCTTTTTTAATTGTGAAGAAAGAGCATTTTGTTTTCATTGCTAGTGAGCTAAAATACACACACACACACACGCACGCATGCACAATTTTATTTCTTTTTAAATTGTCAATTCTTTCCCATTTTTCTACTCAGGTGTTTATCTTTGACAGATTTATTAAGGTTATTAACCCCTTCATCCCAAATGTGGCATATTTTCTCTCGTTTTTCATTATTATTGAGAATTAAACATAACACCAAGATGGAGGGGGGTTGGGGCACCTGGGGGGCTCAGTGGGTTAAGGCCTCTGCCTTCGGCTCAGGTCATGATCTCGGTGTCCTGAGATCAAGTCCCGCATCAGGTTCTCTGCTCAGCAGGGAACCTGCTTCCCCCCCCCTCCGCCCCTCTGCCTACTTGTGATCTCTCTCTCTCTGTCAAATAAATAAATAAAATCTTAAAAAAAAAAAAAAAAGATGGAGGGGGGAGGGGGAGACAAAATCAACAGATTGGAGGCATGAAGGTCACATCCAGAGTTTTGTTTCTTTGGCCCAAACAATATTTTCTAGAATCTGAATTAATGAATAGTGCCTAAAACGGGAAGGCACTGAGCAATTTCAGAAATGTCAGAAGCTCCAGCGGCATTGAGCCTGCCCCCCACCCCCAACCCCCGGCATAGGCATGGCCGAGGCACTGCCCTAGGCCGAGGGGAGAGCCCTCCGAGCCACCTGCGTCTCCTCACATTGAGATCCCAGGTGCCCCTTCTCCCTGCTCACACGTTCACCCGCCTGGCCTCTGAGAGGTGGGCGTGTTGATTGTGACTTTATTATACCCCAGACTGGACTGCAGGACGCACACTGGACGGGGGCATATGGAGGGGTATGAAAATCAGAACAATAGTTTATAATAAATAGTTTAAAATTAGAGCCTCTTCTCTCCCCCCAACCCTTGTCAATGAGGAAGTAGAATCCTAGAGAATAAAGTAATGGGCATTGGTCCCTTATACTCAGGACTCCTAAATGCCATCCATGTGCAGAGCTAAGGAGAGTTTTATCTGTCTGAAGAACCTCAAATGTCGGTCATCCCAAATACTATGTTCTAAACGTGTAAATTTGGGGGCGCCTGGGTGGCTCAGTAGGTTAAAGCCTCTGCCTTCGGCTCAGGTCATGATCTCAGGGTCCTGGGATCGAGCCCCGCGTCGGGCTTTCTGCTCGGCAGGGAACCTGCTTCCCCCCTCTCTCTGCCTATGTCTCTGCCTACTTGAGATCTCTCTCTCTCTGTCAAA
Organism: Procyon lotor; assembly: GCA_028646535.1. Taxonomy (NCBI): domain Eukaryota; kingdom Metazoa; phylum Chordata; class Mammalia; order Carnivora; family Procyonidae; genus Procyon; species Procyon lotor. The sequence goes on from CM053608.1 coordinate 27,387,757, forward strand.
TAAATAAAATCTTAAAAAAAATACTTTAAACATGTGAATTTGTAGGTAGCATTAGGAGGGAATTTTGTTGTGGTAACCAAGTAGTATGTGTGGTTAAGATACTCCTGACCCCATGGAGACTACATTGGAGGACCTGTTGGCCTTCTGTTTATTTAACTCTCATGCATCAAAATAATTCTGTTAG
>CM053608.1:27388040-27403598 GCA_028646535.1 Procyon lotor
GGACAATGGGGAGGGTATGTGCTATTAAGTCCTGTGAAATGTGTAAGCCCGAAGATTCACAGACATGTACCCTGGGGCAAATAATACATTATATGTTAATAAAAATTAAAAAAAAAAAAAAAAAAAGTATGTGTCTGGCCTTGTCAGGTATGATAGCCAGTCCTCACCTGTGGCTATTTGAAATATGGCTCTTACAAACTGAGATGTGATATAAGTAGAATATAGCATGCTGGATTTGAAGATGTTAGAAAAAAAGTGTAGACTAATAATAAGCTAGAGATTTGGGTCTAGAGAGAAACTCTTATGAGTTCCACTAAACTTCCTACTGAAGGAAAACTCAGGACGAACATTTAGTTGAGTTCTGTTCATATATGGTTTCAAAAGTTTTTTTTTTCTTCTCCTAAAAGATAACGGGTTTGATACTGATTTTTTTTTAAGTGTAACTTTTATTTGATGCTACAGAGAAATGTTTTCTCATCTCCTTATCTTATGAACCTGAGATTGATACAGGCTTAGCTAGAATACAGTATACTGAGTGTAACCTTATTTTAGTCCATTTGTTACTTAGAAGAAGCTTTAAGATTTTTTTTGTAAAATGCTCCCATATCAAGTTCCCACAAGATTTAACCCTACAGAATGACCTAGAAGACCTTATAGCAGCTATAGAGCCAAATATTGACCCCGCATAGAAACCTTGTCAGAGGTTTTCTGACCTCTCCCAAATCTCAGAGATTTGGGAAAGCCATTTTAAAAAAGAAGGCAGAGTCCTCCCAGGATATGATAGATGTAGTTATTTAACAAAAGAACAGAAAAATGAAACCGCAGACTTTCCTCTTTAATCAGCAGGTGCAAGTAATGGGGAAGACAGGCAGTCGTGCTTTCTTCCTAGCAGTGAAATACAATTCTGTTTGTTTCCTCCCCGCCCGAGCCCCTGCTCTTCGTTCTTCCCTTTGCACCACAGTGCCATTCATCCAGAGATTCATCAGTGTTTGCTATCATGACAGCGCTCTGCTTGGAGCACCGCGATAGCTGTTGGGAGAAAGAGGGAAATCCATAAGAACCCGAATGTGAATAGCATATAGAGTAAAAAGTCGTGTTTTAGGAGAAGCCTCGATAAAGGGCTGTCCAAGTTGACCGAAGAAATAGTTTCTGATTGGTAACTCTGAGACTTCCCCAGAAAGGCATCAGGGAAGCCTCTCTGCAGAGTGCTTGGAGGGGATTTGAACATACGGAGGTGAGCAGAGAGGAAAAAGTTTGTGCACAAGCAGGGGGAGGAGTGTCAGGAAGAACAACTCCTACAAGTGGCTGTGTGTTGAGTTCCCAGCAGAGCAGTAAGGACTTGTCCAAGGCCTATTGCAGAGGGTATGAGATTCTGTGTCAGTACCTTAGGTTAGACTTGGCTCTGGAGGTCACCTATAGAGGGTATTGGAGTCGGGGAGGGACCTGCTCAGCACTGTCCTTCAGGAAGATTAATTTATCAGTAAAGCATAGGACTGGTTGAAAGCATGCTAGGTTAGATGAAGTACCTAGTAGGGAAACCATTATACCCAATCAGGCAATTATTAATGGGGAGGCTGTCACCTGTATCTTTAAAAAGAGCAGAACTGAACTTAATTTGGAAGCAAACTGAGCAAAATTTGAAATATCGTAAATGAAAATCTATAAAAATCTTACTAGCTAACATTCACTGAATGCCTACTCTGTGCCCAGTTTTGAGGACTTTGCCCTCTACTATTTCAGTTAGTTCTTACCGTCATCCAAGGTGTCGTTGAGGACGCGGGGGCCTAGAGAGGGTCAGTCCCTCACGCTGGTCACACAGCTGGTGAGTGGCAGAGCTGGATGGCCCCGTAGTCAGCCCGAAACCACACTACACACCACCTGCAGAAGGCTTCATGATGGGTATCTTTCAAGTCACAAACTCCCACCAATGTAGTTGAAACACAACTCATTTTAGAAAAATTAATTTTGTACAAAATGTCTTTGAAGTTGCAGCTAGGATATAAAGCTAAGTGAACAAATAAAACCATAATATAAAATAATCATGTTTTAAATGAGGTAAAAGTGATGTTTCCATTTGACAGAGTATTCTGCAATTGCTTTGTGGTAGTAATTCTTTAAATTAAGGGACTTGGAGGTACCACGTATAAAGATTCTAATAGAAAAGTTACTGTTAGCTTTAAAAAAAAAAAAAACCCAATTAATTGGCCTGATGTGACTGACTGCTCACCCTCTCCTCAAAGGTAAGGGAATGTGATTGACTTAAAAGCTAAGAGATCTTTGACCATCCCAGGGTGGGAGGGAGGGGGGGGTGCTCTTCCTCACCTCTCCTCTGGAAGGAAAGGAACTATAGTTGTGCGAAAGGTAGACAGTTTTGGGGTTTGTTTTTTTTTAAACAAATGGAAATTTGGGGACAAACATCTCAAATTGACTCTTGAAAGCAAAAATACTTAATTGATGTGATTCTAGCAAACTCTGAGCTGAACTTTTATCTTTGAAGTGAAATTGTGTCAGTGTGTATGTTATGGAGCACAATGTAGTTGGCACTCAGAGGAGGCCGAGACAGGGGCTCGGGCAGGGGGAACCGGGTCCAAGACCTGCGTGTGAGACGGAACCCACACGAGGGCCCACGCAAGAGCCTCTTGAGACCAGAGGGGCACCACCACAGCCTTAACGCGTTCGAAAAAACAAGCAGAGCAAAATTATTTCCCTGAACTATCCGTTGAACGGGTGCTGTCTTTCATTTGGCCAAAAAGAAAGAAAACACTAGATTGAATGTTTCCCTCTGAATTCAGCAGGCACACAAATCTGTGAGAGAAGGAGAGAAGGGTGATGGGTTAGGGATAGCAGATTCTACACGAGCAGTTCCCAAGCTTCATCATCTCAGGAACACGTCACACTCTAAAATATTGCTAAAGGGCCCAAAGAGCTTTTGTTGCTGTGAATTATACTTATCAAAAGTTGCCATAGTATAAATAAAAATTATATCTACTGAAATTTACCAGATTATAAATGAAATGCAACAAGTTAAAAATAGTTATTAACTTACTAAAATAGTTCAAAATAATCAGTGAAAGAAGCAGAAGCCTGCCAGAAAAGGCTACATGTACTGTGTAGTTTCAATGATCTGAAATCCTGGCAAAGGCAAAGTGATTGAGACAGATCACTGGTTGCCACTGAGCTCTAGGAAGAGTCTTTAAATATGGGGAAGCTGTTGGGGCACCAGGGTTGCTCAGTTGAGCATCTGACTCTTGATTTGGGCTCAGGTTATGATCTTGGGGTCATGGGATCGAGCCCCACTTGGGGTTCCACGCTCAGTGTGGAGTCTGCTCCAAGATTTTCTCTCTCCTTTGCCCCTGTCCCTCCCCTGGTTCACCTTTGCACACACACCCATGCCTGTGCTCTCCCTCTCAAAATCTTTGAAAAAAAAAAAAAAATGTATATATATATATATACATACATACATACATACATAAAGTTGTCAAGCTCATGGTGGCCAGAATACAGTCTTCCAAGATTCCAATTTTCACCTGAATGCTTGAATTTTATTGCTGGCCACAAGTCTATTGTCAATTGTTTTCCTTGAAATGACAGGCTCCTCTCATTGTCAAGAAAATGCCTGCCAAGTAGAATAACAGTTTGCCCGTCAGTAATTCTCAAATACAAAAGGTGTTTATGAAAAGGCGGCTTCTTCAATTCCCAACTCGAGCGTTTCTTTCTTCTCTAGCCATCCGTTGTACTTGTGTGTGCAGCAGGAGTATGCTGTGCCCATTTCCCATTTCATGACCCAGAACATTAAAAAGACACAAACTCGTCAGTTGTGATGTAAGACAGTGATTTTCTGTTTCATCCAGGACACCCATAAGTGAGGCTGGCTTGCCTTCTTTGTTTCTTACTTCACTGAGAGTGTGTGGTGGCAACAAGTCCAGTGACTTCGGGTACAATCTGGGGCCACTGCCCACCTGTGCCAAGATGCTAACAGGTTGTGTTCCCCTTTGTCGTTGCACTATCGGTGAAAATGTCCCGACTGAGCCACCCAGGCGCCCCTGCAAATAGAAATGTATCCTACTTGCATTTTTGGCTCTAGGACTCCTATCTTATCATGGAAATTATTTAAAAAATGAAAATCAAATATGCAAATTGGAGACCCAAGGAAGAAAGCTTCGCATTAGGAGTAACTGACGTCCATAACCGTAAACTGTTGTATTTAAAACTTAACACTTGAGTGCATGGATCTCGTTTTTATTTAGGAAAGAGTTGGATTGTCTGTCACATAAATATTCATATTTTCAAGATCCCTGACTGTACTGTTGCCCTGTGGTAATTGAATCTTACTTAATCCAAAGACAAATGTTGTGGTTTCTTGCATTAGTTTAATTATTTTTGGATAAAAACCGTATTTTTGCATTTTTATTGAGACTCCCTTCTGGATAAATGCTTTACCACTTACAGGCAGTATTTCTAGTGGTTTGGGTCAAATGCTTTTTTATGGGTGCACATTTGCAGTTTACTGAGTCAGTTTCTGGAGAAGAGCGCTCTCAAAGCCTGAGCCCCATGCTGGAAGCCCCTGTCTCTGGAAACTCTGATGCTGTGCTTTCCAAAGGAAGTCATAGAACCTCTGTGCTTGAATGTGATTTCTCACTGCTCCTCGGGCACACTGAGATAAACCTGACTGTTCTGGAATTCTCTGTGAGGACTTAAGGCAAAATAGGCAACAGGCACACGTCCTTGAGGAATTTAGAGTTAGAGCCGGGATTGGATGAGACCGCCAGGCTGACCTATTCCCACATTGGCCAAAAGAGGGGGACAGAGGCTAGGGAACGGGGCTGTAGGAGTTAGAAATGTTCACTGACATTGTATGTAGTCTAGGGGTGGGACTGAGGCACAGAAACAGTGGTTTGGGCTTCTGTTTTTGTATAATCGACATACTTCAAAGCTGTGATCTTATCCGATCTTATCCAGACCCAAGGTGAACGTTATGATGTTGCCCAAAGGAAAAATCCAGTAGTTAATAATAATACCTGCCCATTTGTACCGACAAAAAAAAAAGAAAAAGATGTTGAGACTATTGTGACTATGAGGTGGAATTCAGGCTTTAAAAAAAAAACAACAAAAAAACCCCACGTTCTTGCATGAAGTGCTTACATGAAGAACCAGTGTGTGGTTTTCAGTTTGATTGGAATGGGTGATAAATTATCTGTTAAAAAAAAAGGCCAAATATGAAGGTTTTGGGTTGTTTTTGTCTTTCTCACAGATACATGCCGGAACAAAAAAAATGTCAATGTCTGATGCCTGTGTACCAATGGCACTGGGGGTTCCATCCTTATCTTTTTTCTTTCCCGATTCAAAAGCCTAGATGTTTACTACTCGGAGGAATATATTTCTATATGTGTTTAAATACAGAAAGCAGTCAGAAGAGAGGTGGATGTGTCAATTATAAACTTCTTATGATAAATTATTCCCTATTCATCCAGGACATGAGGAATTGGGATGTTCTGAAATGCTGAATATCTAATTAGCTCAGAGTTACACTTGATTTACTGCTTCTTAAAGAACCAAGGAAAAAATGCACTCGAACGAGGGGGGAAAATGCACTTAACATTAAAATTACAATAAATGTAATTTTCTTTCACTTTGAAAACTGGAATTCTAAGAGTATGTTAAGGTTGTCATTTGTAATACTTATTAGCAGAGAAGGAAATTGGTTTCTTTCTTTCTAGTGGTTTGATTGCGAATAAATGAAAGTAAATGACATTTGAGTTTACATGGGTAACTATGTCTTTTTCTCCACATGTATTTCAATAAATGTTGGAGCTCTTTGAAATCAAGATCTCTCATTCAGTTTCTACACACTCCTAATTCCTGTTTACTTGTCTGCTAATGACTTGGAAACAAGTTTAATTTTAGCTTTCTTTCCTAAATTGAAATTTTTATTTTTGGTGAAAACAGATTCAGTGAAATAACGTGACATGGAATCTAGAAGAAATGGAGAATAGGATCCTAAACCTCATTCTCTCGGTGGGTTTCCAGGCACTGGTAACCTGAGAGACTCCTTTTCTATAATAGAAGTTGGGCGTCCGTTCATCTCTATTCAACAGATAATGCATATTCCCTGAGCGAAGAGGACCCAGCAACCAGCTTGCAAAGAGCAAGAATAGATCTGTGACTGAGGTCACAGCGAACCCCCAAATCCAATTTGATTGGTAGTTTAATCCATCCCGATCACCATCCCCAAGTTTCCATTCATAATTACTAGCCTAAAAAGAGACAACTTTGTCTTTTCTCCATTGACTCTCGGCCCACCACCCCGTCTAGAATCAAGCAGAAGTCCTAATGAGTAACGAAATAGCCTAAAGCAGACAACAGGTGAGAGACAATAAATGTGATTAATCAATCTGTCCTGTATAATGAAGAGGCCAAAATAATATCTGTGATAAATCTCAACGGTGGGCAGTTTTTCTATGAAAACAAGACTTGATTTTATCTAACCAAAAGAATGTGCATTCTAATTGACTCTGGGGCCAGTGTCTCTTGGAAAGGACCTTAATTACCACTCTCCACTGTCTTCTCTAATCACCTACCGTATGCCAAAACTTCAACTAAAAAGTGAAAGTGAAAAATTACCTTCTCACAACCCTTTTCTCTCTCTGAGATAATGCACCCTCCGTATTTTTTTTTATCTCCCTCCCTGTCCACTCCCATTTTAGACCTCTCTCCTCCCCTCCCGCCCTCCCTCCCTCCAATTGTGGGCTTCCTCCGGGGCTCACGTCTCTCATTTTTACTTATACCTACAAAGGCTAGTTCACCTGTGAGTTTCACCCGCCCTCTGCGCCAGCCTGCAAATCCACATCCCTGGTCCTAAGACCTCACCTGGGCTTTACGCCTGTTCTGAGGTCCCAGACCCCAAACCTGATTGTGCTCCCTGGTACTTTCTTGCTCGTCCTCCCCCTCTGATTGTTCTCCAGGGCGCCTCCCCATCCACTCCTCCACCCGGTGTTGCTCAAAGTCTGAGTCCTCCTCACCGAGCCTGCCTGGCCCTCCTGTCTCTCTCGTCCCCACCCTTAGCTTCTTCATCAGACTGAAGCGGCAGCCATGTTTTCAGAACATAAATCAGGCCACGTCAAGCCTTCCTCAAAACCAGCCTCCTCCTCTCCTGGGCCCGTCATGCACCCTGTGGACACTCGCCACCCCCTGGCTCTCTGCCCTGTCTACACTCTATCTCGGGATCATTGCAGTGAACTGACAGCTGGTCTTTCATCTGAATGCTCTTTCTGACTTCAGTCCTTTTTCTGTCTGTTCAGTCAAGTTTGTGTTCCTCAGTCTGGTATTAAAGAGCAGACCTGCTATTTTTCACTCGACCTTCCATTCTCACCCTTTTATTACTTCTCTCCAGTAACGCCCATTTCCCCACTATCCCGTTCCTCACTCATTCTTGCTCGCCGCTCCCCATGCTCTGTATACCCCCACTAGCACCTTGCGCTGTCTCACTTCTGGCCACTTGTCCCATTCTCTTCTCACTGGCAGCCCCTTTTTTGTTCATTTCAAAGAAGTCAGAATGGACTGTGTTTTTCCTCCTTCCTTGAATCTAACGTTAAAGCCTACGTTGGTTTCTCTGGATGGTGAATGTATGAGTTACCTCTCTTTTCTAATTAACTCTCTTAATGTGTGTGTTCTTATTTGACAGTTTGTTTCTAGTGCTTGTCAGTTCTCCACATACTCTAAGGCCCCAGGGGCTGGAATAGACTTCCGTGCTTATCTTCTGGTCAACATGCTATTTACTGTAGAACTAGGCAAATGGTAACTGTTGGTTATTTGAATTGGAATTGGATGGCACATTACTCACACTGTTTTTCAAGCCTCTGTCCTGGGAATATTTAACTCTTCTCTCTTTTTTTCCTCCTAGAAGTTCCATTTTTTAAAACAACACTCAACTTTGTGAACCTGAAGAATTTTGACCATTCCAAGTCTTAATGCCACACCACTACTCCAGCGAATTGATACTACGACTGGTAACAATGACCAGGAGCCTGAAGAATTAAAATGCCAACACCCAAACCTTACCTTAACAGCTCTGGTCTATACTGTTCCCTCGCATTTTAATACATTATTTTGTTTTATAACCACTTCTAAATATTCTTGATTCTTTCCTTCTTTTTTTTTTTTTTTTAATTAGGGAGTTTTGTTTTTGTTTCCCGTTTACTTTGTGTACAACTACCTGCATTTTATCACTCATTTTGATCAAATGATAGTGAACAAAGCCAGCCCCACGCTGGTAAGGTGCTGTTCGCTTGAACAGGTGCTGTTGTGCGGAAAGGAAACTCTGTGACTAATTTCAGTAGTGGCTTTCCTGTCTTCCAGAACCTTCCCCCTGAATCCTTACAGTAAATACTTGCAGAGTATTCAGATTGCAGTAAATATACTGTATGAGAAAATATTAATACAGATTAAAAGCATTTCTTACATCCTGAAAATTTTCTAATGTTCGAGAATTTCATCGGGGCTGTTTTTTATATTGAACCCTTTTTGACTTTCCAGTCCTCTGACTTTCCCCTGAAAGTCAGAGATGCTCCCGACTGGACAATTACAAAGAAGCTCACTGACCGCGCACTGTGTTTCGAGACCCTATCTCACCACAGGGCCAGTGCTTCCAAGACACATGCTCTTCGGCAGCATTCCAGAACCCGGAGGGAGGAAAAAGAGAAACTACCGTTTCTTCCCTTCTACTAAAAATTCAGGCAGCTTAAAACCTTAGTGCTTTCTTTCTTAACATGTCCAAATTCCAAGACTTTCCATTATTTGAACCCTTTGTGTAGAACACTTGCTTTGTATTAAACTTCCTTGTCTACTTGTAAAACTGACCTTTTGTTATTGAGCAGGTGTATCTCATTCAGATAGAGTTGGATGATTCACACAGGTTTGAGGACACTGGGGAGAGGAGCAGGGGCTGTGCTGGTGTTTTTGATGGTTGTAAGGAAGCGACACCACTTACAGCCGACACCAGAGACCTGATAGGGGCCTATTAACGGTATTGAACATGTTTTCTTTTGCTTTTGACCCTATGTATAGTTATGATGCCAGATTAGATTTATAGTAGCTTCAAGTTGTATTAAATGATATTTTGCTTTCTGTAATACTGTTATAAAATAAAGTTTGTTTATTCTCTAAACTTGCCGCTTCTCTTTTTTGTAAAAGTTTAAAAAATAAGCTGGACTGATCTTTTCAGGCAAAAGTCTTACCATACGGTGAAATGCAGCATTTTTTACAATCTGTTCTTCAGATCTTTTCGAATTTGCAGTTGCCACCCGCATCACCCATGTGAAATGGCTAAGGCCGCTTTGAAGGTTTGGACATCCATTGTTCGGAATGCTAGATCCCTCCTGTCTGCCTGCGTACATAGCCCACCACCGCCTTGCAGATTGTCCAAGGGAAAATTCCACTTGTTTTCTTCGTGTATTTTTTGGTTTCATCTTCAGAAATTATTTTCGTTCCACCATCTGAACCCTTCCTCTGCTTCAGGTTTTGCTCTACGTCCAGTGGGCCTCAACATAAGAAGCAGAATGAGTTCTGCCAAGGGGCCAAGTCCGTGTCTAGTCGGGGTGGTTCATTATGAAACTCGCCAAGACACCTCGGATTAAGTGCTCCCTTTTCTTCTACACACTGAAAACATTACTCACCAAATGACCAACAAGGTCTATTCCGTTTTAAAATGTTAGGTAGAGTTTCTCCAGTCATTTAAAGTGAGCGCGTTAAATACAATGTACATGACTGTCTTCTCTGGGATCTGTCCCCACTGAATTATCTCTCACCTTGTGAAAGGTCTTTGTCACTTCCTACAGAAGTACTACAAAAACCAGTCCTCTCTGGAGCAGCCAATCTCAGCAAGCTGGGCCTTTGTGACATTAGGGAGCCAAATGTGGTTCTGTGAATCTGTTTCTCATCACAAAGCTTGTATGGATAGCGTTCATATTTAAAGCAGAGGTTGGATTTACTAAGGGTTCTTTTCGAACCAGATCCGCCCATCCTTCCAGTGATAATTACCCTGATAAGAAGCGTCCATGGATGGGGCACCTGGGTGGCTCAGTCGTTAAGCATCTGCCTCCGGCTTGGGTCGTGATCCCAGGGTCGTGGGATCGAGCCCCGCATCGGGCTCCCTGCTCGGCGGGAAGCCTGCTTCTCCCGCTACCATTCCCTCTGCTTGTGTTCCCTCTCTTGCTGTGTTTCTCTCTGTCAAATAAATAAAATCTTTAAAAAAGAAAAAAAGAAGCGTCCATGGCAGCTCCCAGTGAATAGGAAATGCTGTGTTTGATTTGGGCTCAGTTTTAATCAGCTGAGATAGCAAGGACAGGGCTTAGCGTCGTGGAGACACCTCAAGCATTGGTGGGGCTTAGGACCCAAAGAGCAGCTGGGAACCGTGTTGGTAAATGATGGCATGTGTAGCTGCCTCCACAAGACTGCAGTTCTTAATATTCTGTAGTTCTTAGAAAATATTTCCCAGGATATTCCTTGTTCTATAAACTGAGCTTTCAGAACCTCAGATGATAGAATAAGAAAGTAGGTCAGCAGTGTTCTCCAAGATGAGAGGCGTCTAGCTGTAATTGCTTATCTTAAAAGCCATATAATTTCGGGGTGATAAGCAAAAATTCCTTTTGGCTGCATGGGATTTTTGCAGGTAACATTTTACGTAAGCCTTATAAGCAGTCCTGTGTGGGATGCAGGAAACAGCAGTGAGATTTCCGCAGGCCACAGCTGGATAAAAAATAAGGTTATTTTTAAAATATGTAGAGTTGGTAGATGTTTGGTATTTCACCATCATGAGTGGCTTCTGGTTTGTAATACATTGTACATTGCATTATTCATTGCATTGACCCAGAGTTCATGGAATGACTATCACCAGGACTCCAGCAATGAAGCAAACTGTAGCCACAACAACTGCCCAACATGGACTTCATTAAGCATTCCCCTTATTTACGCACAAAATTATTTGGTATCTGAACACATAATTGAGAATCAAGTTATAGGTAGGGAGGACTGAGTTGTGGTTCAAATGAAACAAGATTGACCATTGGTAAGTGATTGGTAAAGCCAGGTGATGGTATATAAGGGTTTATTATATCATCCTGTTAAAATATTCCCTAATAAAAGGCTAAAAAAAATTCCCTAAAGCCCCATAATTTTTTTAAAAGTCCTTCCTCCATATATGATTAGTGAAGAATACATTGTTGTTCATTGCACGGTGCTCTGGTCAGTTTCCACCTGTCTTCCGTGCTTGCATGAGAGACTGGGACACTGGACTGTTACTGCTGGGACAGTAACCAGAGAGAATGTACCTTGATGAGTTTTGCAGAAGCCAGCCCGGAATGATCCTTGCACGCACCCATTCATGTGTCTGCTGCAATGAGGCCATGGCGTAGCACCGGCTCCAGAAGAAAACACCACCAGCTGGCAAACCCGAGATGCTACTCTCCTGACCCTTGGCCCCAGGGTCAAAAACACCGACCCTGTGTAAAGCTATGGTGCTAGATTAGATTTATAGCAGCCTCAGGTTGTATAAAATGATACTTTGCTTAGAATATGAAGGCCTCTGAATCCTGCAGGTGGACCTTGGAATCCCCAACTCAGAGTATCTGAGCCATGTGACTTTAATGAAGGCACTTTATTCTCTCTAAAGTGAGGGTACTTCTATGTCTCAATGCAGGGATATTCTGATAAAAGTGTGTACAATGCCCATCAGAGCTCCTAGCACAATACTACCCTCCCAACATGGTAGGCATTGTGAGGAATAACCCCACTGTGCACGAGGTGATCCACCACTGGCAAATTTATGGAAGATCATGCCATTCTGAGCTGTGTTGAGGGCTTTCCCTGGTAGAATTCTGTGCTATTCTAGGGTTACTTGGGCAGCCTGTTGAGAAGATTTTCGCTTTGAGTGTATGTGGACCTCACTTCCCTGAGAGCCCCACAATGTCAGGGACCTCTTATGGTCTACTCACAGTCTTCCCTGTGGAGGTAGCACAAATACTTGGAGACTCTGGCTGTAGGCTTCCTAACCACAGACTCTGGGATGAATTTCAAGGGTCTGAACTTTCCCTCAAATATATGCAAAATTGTGGGCATACGCATGTTTCTTAGGAATAAATTCCTGGCTTTCATCAAATTCTCAAAAGGCTTCTTTATTATCTAAATAAAAGGAAATTCTGCTCTTAATAATCTGGGTTTGGGAATGTGGGTTTGAATAATTAAAGAAAACCACAGTGGAAGGAATTTTTGAATTTCCAATCTGTTTGGTGGCAATTATAAATAAAATATTTTGAATGCATGTTTTCTGTTCTGTTGTTTGTCACTCATTTGCCAGGGTAATTACCATTGTGTAAATTCTGATAAACTCAGAGGTCTCTTCAGATTAGCACACTAATTATAAAGTCAGAAAGCAAGAATCTCCAAAGAGTATTTGTTCTAAAAATTGTGTTTCTAAACAAGTTAGAGAATTAATTTCCAGAATGTGCTTTAATAGTTATGAATTCTGATTTTCCCTGAGACACAATTTGGCCAAGGAGCTTAAGATTTCAAGGAAAAGTTGGTTTCAGTGTATGGGAGTGTTTCTCTGTTCTTGATTTCCTAATTGCTACTAAATTCTAGAAAACACTAGAGGCTATTACCTGGTCGAATTAATTATAAGTAAGTTTCCTTTTTAAGGATTCCGAATAACATTGTGGGGGGGAGGACATAATGTGTGTCCTTCCTTGCCCCATTTTCTGTTTAGTCAACTTGTATAAGTCCAGGATGTAGAGGAAGGGTCATGGGTTGCAGTTTCCCAGCACTTAACAAGAGAGGTGGGAAGTTAGTATTAACCACTTTATTTAGCTCTATTGGAAAAAAAAAAAGTATATATATATATATATATACACACACACACACACACATACATACACATATTTTTTGAATATGTATATTATATGAATATATACATATATACCCATTCTTTGGTGAATTTTCACTGAATACCTGACAACGTAACAAGAACATTATTTTATTGAAGGTCTCAGGTTGGGGAAACAGTTGGGAATTCTTTCAGGTACTAGAACATTAGAAATAAGATGGGGACCCATTGTGAGACCGTGTGGGGCTGTGCATGCATTTGGGGCCCTGGGTTTTGGAGCAAGGGGTGGAGAAGAGTGGGGGCTAGTGTACTGAGGCTGCAGCCTGCTCTAAGTGGCAGGAGCAAGGCGGAGGAACCGAAGCAATCCAAGACGGAAGATCATCCCCTGGGCTGTGAGTCTCCGAAGAGCAAGTGTAGCTGACGGGCGGAGCTCTGGGAAGGAGTTGACAGATTGAGTAGCTGTGCCTTCAAGCAGCTTGTAGCAAAACCCTTGGGACTTGGCCTTTCCATGGGAAAACATGTTTCTGTTTCTCTTTACATATAAAAACCATGAATCTGCTCAGGATTTCATTGGAAGTTATTCTCAACAGCAACAAGAGAAATGGGTCTTGCTTTAAACTCCTTGGTTATGCTTATCGCTGAACATGTAGGTGGAGCTCATCCGTTATCACCATAGCTTGGACGCATTTTCCCTGAACAGGAAGGAGCCGTGCCCTTGCCTCCACCAGAACCGAAAGCCAGGCTCCCCTCTTTCCAGAAGAAGGTGGAGCCATCCCTGGTGGGCAGCTGGGAAGACGATGCATCCGTTCACGCCTTCTGTTAAAGAAAGCATTTTTGCATAAGCTGATTTCCATCAGGGGCTAAAAAGAGATCCCTCCCAGAACTGATAGAATATTATTATTCCTTCCATATGGCATAAACACTTATTTTAAATTACCTCCGTCTGAAAGCCCCAGCAGACAGTTCCACTGTAATCAAATGCAATAAAACACAGAATGAGTGTCTTCAAACACGGAGTTTTACATGAGGCAAGAAGGGCAAATGGAGACTAATGACTCTGGATGCATGTGAAGAATTTGGAGTGGGGAGAGGGGTAGCTAAGAAAATACCCAGCTCTAGTGGTGCGTTCTGGTTTTTGGTCATTCACACAGTCCTTCATAAGATTATGGATCACTACAGAAGTTGGTGCATTTCTTACAGGTGACCAAACTCAGGAGGTTTTATAAAGTTAATCACACTAATCGCCTGTTAGATTCACATGCAAAGATTGGAATATAACCACTCACACTTAGGACAGGGGAAGCATCTTTCGTTGGTCTTCACTAGAAAGCTGTGGAGAGCACAAGAGTACTCAATCTATTTTAATGATTACTTTGAATTAAGTGTTTCTTTTTTGTTATCTATGTTGGCTCCTTGGGGCTCCCGCTGAAAAAAAAAAAAAGAATTCGGCTAGTGAAATGTTGACTTCTTTCTGTATTTAGAAATAGCTCCCTAATGTTTTGGTTTTAGAGGCAAATGCTTGAGCTCTTCTCTATGAGCTACATGAACCTGCTGTTCTTCCCTTTGCCCGCCAGCAAATTGCCAGTATTCCCACGCCATTTCTTGCTGGAAGCTGCCTTCATCGGTGATGCATATCTAGTATGGAGAGACTCCACAAGTTTTGTGGGTCATCGCAAGTGATGTGATTTGTGAAGGCAGACGGAAAAGGGAGACTCAGGCAAACTCAGGGCCGGAAGTGATGCCCGGAAGGACGCCATTTTAGAGTTGCGGCGCGGCTGGCGGAGGAAGTGGGATACTCTCACAGACGGAACCCACAGAGCTCTCAAGGCGCAGGCCTTGCTGACAGTTTGCTCTCCACCGGAGTTTCTTCACCTATAAAATCAGAATAATGTACACTTCCATGGGATACGTAAGAATTTTATTTAAAAAATAGTCCTTCAGAATAGACAGGGTCCTGTAAAAGTTAAAAAGTTGCCGAGCGTCCAGTCCATCGTGCACATCCAAGAAAATCTTACATTCTCGGTCCTCTCCGATGAACTGCTATTTAAGTGAGTCTCGTAAACGTCCCCCTGGGTAACAGCTGCCACTTTGCAAAGTGGTTCGGAACAAGGTTTTCAGTATTCTATTTGTGCTGTTGTTCGAGTTTATGAACTTATTTTATTAGCTAAGCCTTTGACCGGTGTTGCTCTCTGCCCAGTAGAAAGTTGCTGCGCTTTAGCCGTGGATCAGTCTCCGAGTCACGTTCTCCTCCTCGTCTGGTGCAGGTAAGATCCAGCCTTGTGTTTGTGCCGGTGATGGGGGGTCTGCGACAGTTCTGCATTAACTGAAAGGAAAATTATCAGTTAGTTCTTTGGAGGCGGCTGAGTGCCTGCCAGTGATCACGGACAACTCATGTGTGGGTGTTGGCCAAAGTTTCTAGAAGTTACTCAAGGCCGGGGCCCCAGAGCAAGGTCTGTGGCAGGGTCTCACCTCCCTCCCCAACAACTTTCAACAGAAATGTAAATGTTTATTATGAAAGCATGGCCTGGATTGTAGTGGACAAATTACTACTGTAATAATTGTTACATGCTAAGTATATTTAATATTTAGCAGATTAAGTGTTGAGTAAATGTATTAGGACTCCCTTATTCAATAAGCATCAATAAAGCATGTCTGTAGGCCACAGGCTGGGATGTGGAAATGAG
>CM053608.1:27404098-27464015 GCA_028646535.1 Procyon lotor
GGGATCTGGGATCTTCCTGATACAGCAGAAAAGATATATCTCTCTTCTTGACCACCACCAACACACACCTCTGAACTTGCTTTTACTCTTACAAGTTTTCTTTTCTGAATTATAATTATTCATATCATCCAAAGCCAGAAACCAAGACCTTATAATCTTATGGGAGGTGGTACATGTTTATAGACTTGAGCCTGAAAATCTTCCCTTTGGCTCCTGTGTCAAATCCAAGCAATTTCCCCCATGCCAGGTACTTTATATGCCATGTGCCCCAGGACACATGCACTCTCCTCGACCCGAGGTGTAGGCCTCCACGATGGCTTGCCATCACAGTCAGGAGGTGTTACATATGCATTGGATGGTGACAAGTCATAGACTGCATGAGCCTCAAGATATAATAGCTAGTATTTATTGAGTACTTGTTATGTGCCAGACACTGTGTGAATCCCTTTGTGTGTCTTATCACATTTAACTCTTGCAATGGCATTACGTTGTAGTCATGCTTGTTAGTCTTACTTTACAGATGAGTAAACTGAGGCAGGGAGCATTCCAGGCAGTCTGGTTCCAGAGCCCACACTCTCAACCACTCGGTTACACTGCCCATCAGTTAGATTATTGCTAGTTCCAAGGTGTTGCTTGAGATGGCCCCTGGCTTAGATACCAAACTCATTGAAATGTGAGTAGTTTCTTCCCTTTTATTCTTAATTACCAAAGACTAACTACACGACAAATGCTTTGAGTGAAGAACCAGAATATAAATTGTAGAACTGAAAATTGGTGACCTGAGTAACGGGATCAGAGGAAGAGAACTCTAGGAGTGGAGAACCCGAATAGAGAGACCAAGAGGAAGGTCATCCATCCACAAGGAGTTAGCTCTCCAGTACATGGTGTCTGGTGTGAGGTACAATGCAGAGAACAAGAGCAAGAATTCACCCTTCTCCTGAAAGAGCTTGCGACCTGGCCACCGTTTTACTTCATCAGTCTATTAAGGAGCATGTTGAAAGGTACTAGACAGGTGAGATTGGCAGTGGCCTTGAAAACACCTGAGTTCATTATTATGGACATTCTGCAGGCATCGAAGTTCTCCTGTGGGGCCGGGAGTGACCCAGGGTGACATCTTTATGCTAAGGAATCACCATCAGAAATAATTACTCCGGTTACATAAAGCCTCTCAAAGCTTTTCTAAAATCCTTGCCTTGTTTAAAATTCTCCCACAGTTGCTTTCCGTGTTTGTGGTATATTTGTTTGCCTGGGCCAAAAGGATTCTTCCATTCAACAGATACCTATTGAACATGTCATCTGTGTTCAATACTCCAGGAATTGTGTGTTGGCTGAGAAGGCTCGCTCTAGAGCTGGTCGGCCAGGGTTCAATTCCTGTCTCTACCACTTTCTAGGTGAGTGATTTGGGCAATTAATTTTTACGGAGTCATTTTAATAATAGTTATTATTATAATGATAAAACACGGCTTCTTGGAATTTATAAGCTAGCAGGGATAAAAATAACTAATAGTTTTTGGAGGGGTGCCTGGATGGCTTAGCAGGTTAAAGCCTCTGCCTCCAGCTCAGGTCATGATCTCAGGGTCCTGGGATCGAGCCCTACATCAGGCTCTCTGCTCAGCAGGGAGTCTCCTTCCCTCTCTCTCTGACTGTCTCTGTCTATCTGTCATCTCTCTCTGTGTGTCAAATAAATAAAATCTTTTAAAAAAATAACTAATAGTTTTTGGAATAGGCATTGTTAAGAACCTTTTATATATCACCTCATTTAATCCCCACACCAACCTTATAGCTATTACTTGCTATTATTCTATTTTACGGATGAAGAAACTGAACTTTAAGAGATTGAGTGGCCATTGTGACATCAGGAATTCAAACCCCATTTGGTTTGATTCCATGGTCTGAGCTCTTAACAATTTCATTCTACTAACCTTTATGTTATTCTGATTTTTTTCCAAATACTTTTCTTTTTCCCTTTTGATTGCTGACTACCAAAACATATAGGAAGTTCAGTGAAAGATGTCTAGCCACCTGCACATTTTCAATACTTGAGATGTTTGTTTTAGAATGTAAGTTTCTGGATCTAACCCCATAAAAAAACTTTTAAGCATTCAATAGACATTAAAAACAAAAATGATTATCTGGGCAATGTTCGTTATTTAGAGAGCAGTTTGTCCTTGATCAGGGTGATGGTATTTTGGGGGCAAAGAATAACACTAGAAGTAGAGGTTTAGGAATCTCAGGAGTTGGGGAGATAAGATAGTCAAAACTTCTGCTCTAGAAGGTATGAAATGTCCACAGGAGTGATGGATGAAGGGTTTTGCTGATGGAAAGTTCAATATTCAGACCTCCACCTGAAGAGCTACTCTCCGAGGCAACTGACAGAGATTGAAGAGTACAGGATGCTAGAGAATTTTGTATCTTCCTTTGTGAGAAAATTGATGTTGTCTACATACTAATTAAATGTACATGCACCATTACCGCCCAAGGCTTCAAGTGTAGGGATTAATGTTGAGTGATTACAATACCTCCACATGCTTTCCATCACATCTTAAAATGCCTCTCTTAGCTAATGGACTAGGTAGGATGTATGGGGCAGGCAAACTAATTTTCTGTTTTAGAACGTCGGACTCTGGGGTTCTGTGAACACACTAGTTAATCTGTCAATGTCCCTTTCTTTACAGGAACAAAATAGGAATGATTACACTTGCCATAACCCCGGTTGGAAGATTAATGACATGACATTTGACCATCTGGTTACAGTTTTTAAATGGGAGCTGCTAAATAAAGATACAAACTGGTGATATTTTATTTGGGACCAAGTGATCTCAGTTGCCCTCAAACTATAGAAAAGATATTACTACTTACACTTAGGCAAACAGCCAGAGAAAGACCTACCATTTAAAAATGTTCTTAAAGTTTTTTTTTTCTTAAAGGAAATTTTGGAAAATAAAGGGAACAGATTTACATACAAATGAAAATATGTTTAGGCCAAGGCTGTCTGCTAACAGTGGAAAATGTAATTAGAGGAGTTATTCCAGAAAAGGATGCACAGTTCCCATCGGGAAGAAGAGGGAAAGATAAGCAAAGCACGGTTGGAATAGAAAATTCTGGAGAGAGTAACACAATGCAGGGTGTCTCTCAGCTGCTATCGTGGCCAGGTACCTACAAGGAATAGTGCCCAGGGCCCTTACTAGTCTCACCTCCCTGCCCTTGGGACCCAGTCTAACTGAATGAAAACTGACAAGAGAGAAGCTGCTTTGGGCCAGTCAGCAGGACAGCGCTCTCTTGGTAGCCCGCAGATGGTTCCTTGGCGAGCTTTGGGCAACAGAGTACTCACAGTCATTAGTATTCTTTCCTACAATAAGCCTCACGTGGGACCCCTACTGCATTAAGTGACTGATGCAGAGTCTTGCTGTCCTCCCTGACCCTTCCTGTGCTGCTCACCTGTAGCCTAGAAGTTCCAGGCACACCTCCGTGAGAGCCAGCAAAAGGGGACCACGGAGAAGAACCACAGAACATGGAGGCTCATTACATCATTGTGGGGGCCCCTTCACTGTTTGGAGGGTTCTGCTTCTAGTGGGAGTGCTCTGTTCCAATGTTGGGACAAGACCTAGGGAGAAGGGCAGGTCATTCTTCAGGCCATTGACCAGACCTGTAAATGAGGCCAGGGCCAGAAACAGAGATATTTGCAATGTCTCTCCTCCAACTTCTAACAGTTTTGCCAGATGGGTTTTGTGGTTTTTA
The DNA here is from genome assembly GCA_028646535.1 of Procyon lotor. Lineage (NCBI taxonomy): Eukaryota > Metazoa > Chordata > Mammalia > Carnivora > Procyonidae > Procyon > Procyon lotor. Next base: position 27,407,837 of record CM053608.1, read on the forward strand.
TGGACCCAGGATTGTTCTCTCAGTTCTGAAAGCCCGTAGTAAGACTCTGTTCTAGAATCTAGGACAATCCCTAGTATGGGTAGCTTCTCAAATGTGTGTTGAATGAATGCATGAGAACTCTTCCACCCAGCAGTATGGTGCACATTTGGAACAAACCTCAGAGTTAGTAAAAGGACCTTGGTGTTGCAAAACGTGGAGGCTTTGATCTCTAGACAACTTACACAGGCGAGGATGTGTCTAAGAATGAAGGTGTCACCGTGCAATGATCCTAGTACTCACACTGAGCATGTTCTTGGGGACTGGCACTGTGTGCACACATTGCCTGCATTTTGTGCAGCGTCAGCCCCCTTTGCTGCCGGGCCACATTCTCAAGGGCAGGCTGCCTTCTCCAAGGCCTTCTGAAGGAATGTGATTGACACCTATACCTTGTAATTATCTCCATTATCTAAATAAGCAAAATACTGTAGACCCATTTAATTTTAATTTTTGCATATTATAGACGTTTTCCCCCTGAAGTCACCCAGGGATAAGTAAGTCTGTAAAACCAAGATTCATCTTTTTTTGAAGAAGAGTCTGTCCCAAATCTGAACCATCTGAACCATCTGACCTATAATAACTGATAAGAAGAGGCCAGTAAGAGACTTAGGAATCCATGAGGCTATCTTGGTCTGTTGCTTGCCTCATTTAAGGCTTAATACATTTTTGAGATACTAAACACTTATCTACCCAAAAAGGCAACAGGAGATGAAACTTGGGAGTGACATGAACGATTCAGGTCTCTGACTGTGACATCAGCATCCTGTCACTGCTCCACAAGGCACTCAGTGTCACTGGGGGCCTGGCATGCCTGTGAATGACAATGGCCATTGCAACAGATTTAAAAGACTTCAAAATGGAAATGTCTGCAACTGCTGGGAATTCAACCAGTCTGGAAGGCTAAAATCCCATAGTTAGGATCCTGGGGATTTCTTATTTTCTCTTCCTTTTTCCTAGGCTCTTTTCCAGGGCTCAGTGTTAATGAATGGCTAGATGGCAGAACGTCCAGTAGACTGGTCTTGAGGCCAGGGAGGATAAACTAACTTAATAAGGAAAAGAATTCATCACATGAAATGCTGTAAAGCAAGAGAGAATACAGCTGGGAAATTCAACAAGAGAGCTGTTGATAAAAATGAGACAAAAAATGAAAGGCTAGGGGAATATTTAAGTATGTTATGATTAGAAACTTATGATTCTATAGTGTGCTCTATAATGTCCTCTAGAATTTATGTTCTAAATCTCATCTTAGAAGTATCCCCAGGGCACTTGGGTGGCTCAACCAGTTAAGCATCTGACTCTTGATTTTGACTCAGGTCATGATCTCAGGATGTGAGATCGAACCCCGCATCAGGCTTTACATTGCACGTGGAGCCTACTTAAGATTTTGTCTCTTTCTCCCTTTACCTCCCGCCCCCCCCCCATAAAAGGAAAATATCCCTAGTTGTACTTATATTTGACTTTAGGTCGTATGTGATGACATTCTTCATTCAAGAGTCTGACTCTCTTTATAGAATGGCATCCATCAAGGCATTGCCTGGACTTGGCAAGTTTTTGTGGGAGAGGAATGATTTTCAAATTTGTTTTTATAGTGCTTTAATATGACACCATCCAACTTAATATTACTTGTTTTTGTTGCTACTGCTAAAATGACTATTAACCTCTATGATATTAATCTAATATTTGCTGGGCATATTATTAACATTTAGTCTATGAAATCACAGTTCAGTTTCATTAATTTAATTAGAACAGGATAAACAGTCTCAATCCAGGACCCAACTGCTTATGTCCACATCACTTGGAGCTCCTGAGTTTTTTTTGTTTTGTTTTGCTTTGTTTTTGTTTTTCCTTAAGACTATAGTCTCATGAAAAGCTTACACCAAGCCCTCAACTATCTGTTAGGGCTTGGCATTTGCCAAACACCGTGATAGCACAATGTTTGGCACATTTTCTTAATAGAAATTCCATGGGTGTGAAAGAAGTGTGCATGCACACACTCACGTCACATGTCTGTCAGGGAGAGAAGGCAAACCGTGATATATGTTTTAACATTTGTGGAATATTGCCCTGCCAGAGAGAAAAGCAATCACAGGTCAAAATTGCTGATTCACAGTTCGACTGACCAGGGTGGGTGGGGGAGGGGCTGCAGTTAATGGGTCCTCACCGCAGACCTCCAGAGCCTCGCTCAGGATCCACACTGCTGAAAGGATCACACTGCCTGTTCACCAATGAAGATGTCTTGAAAGAGCGCTTGATGACAAGTACCTACAGGTCACTACCAGGTATTGCCGGAGACGCCCCATCCCCCCGCCCGAGACACTGACCATGCATTGGCTTGTTGCAAACGCGTGCCATGGGAAAGGACTTCAAGCCACCACCTGGTGTGGCTTCACACTTACCCTCCACCAGTTTGATCCTGAAGTAGGCGATGAGAAGGAGCAGCAGCAAAGTCACAGGTAGGAAGACCCCAGCGAGCAGGAACCATCCAGGGAGCTCCCTCATGAATGCTGACATCACAGGGGTCATTGTCAATCATCCAGACCCCAGGGGCCAGTGGGTTCACCCTTGGGATGAGGGCAGCTTTGCTCAGAGTCTGTACTTGTTTCTTCTGGGGCTCCGGCCTTTGCTCAGCACATCTCGGTGGAAACCTTGTGGACTTTGCTCTATTTCAACAGCCCCATGAATTCTGAGAGGATTGCTAGCAAGTTACTCTGTAACTCAGCTACGAAGTGTGGAGGAATGGTAATGTGATTCCTCCAAACCATTCCAGAGAGAAGCATTTATCTGGCAGGGTTGGGAATGACACCAAGAGGCCTAGATTTCTTTGTATTGAGTTTATCTGGAATGAAAAGTACCTGACTCCAAGTAAAACTCATTGTTATAGGTATTTATATATTCCCAGACATGGGAAGAATTTTCCCTACATTTTCTAAATTTCAGAGTTGAAAATTACTTAGTAGCCATGTTCATGTAGCTATGAACCTGTATCTAGAAAAAGTGAATTTTCCTTCATATGTAGTTGATATAAATAATATCAAGGAAGGAGGAGCAATATTCTTTCCACATGTAAAAACTCTTCCTAATATGTCCTCCTCTGAATTACTTTTCTGAGAGGTGCACTGGTATATTTATTTATTCAATAAATATTTAATTCTACTAGAACCCAACTCCTTGGCTAGGTGCTGGCTGTACAGAGAATAGTAAGTCATAGTCCCTGCTTTCTGAGAGTAGAAATAGACACAGAAAGAGGTAATGGCTACAAGTGTTGATAGTGATGGAATGGGAATTATATAGCCCCATTTCCTTCTCCCCTTGATGTATCAGTTTTTGCTCACTGCTTTAGTAGTTTGTACTCTTAGCTGTTTTTTGCTTACACATTTCTGTGGTCCACAATTAGCAGGAGAAGGTGGGCCCTAAATGTTAGTGTTATGGTTTGTGCGGTAACTACAGTTCCTGGGAAAAGAAAGGGCAATAGGCAATCATTTTGACACTGATGTATTGACCAAGATCAGTTGCCACTGACTGCTTTAGTAAAAAAAAGTTCAAAGATACTGGTCTACTAAATTAAAAGCAATAGAAAGAATCATTTCCAAAATGAAAGAATCTTCTGAAGAATTTGGGAAATTTGGAGGGGAAATTGACGCCCATCTTCTTGGGTTCATGTTCTAACCTCTTTTCATATTCTAACCCTGTCCCCGTCCCCACTTGGCAGCTGTCTGGGTGAGTGGCTGGCAGATTCTATCAACCACATGCTGTTGTGAGTGCCTCTTGAATTTTTTCACCAGGGATTTTTCATGGCCACTCAGTCTTAGTCCCCCTTGTAAAGTGGCACCCTAATTTATAAAATAGGAAGAATGGAGAGCATCTCTGGGATGCTTGGCTCGCATTCCTAAGCAGGGAACAGTAAACAGCTTTCTCTCAGAAGAGAGACATCGTACTTGCAGAAAGAGCCATTTAGAATAGCCGAGATTAAGTCAGCATCTGTCGTACCTTATTTGCTTCTCTTCTTCCCCTCCACAGACCCTTGAGTGGTGTTGTTGCTTTTTCTCTTGAGTGCTTTCCAATGAGATGGCTCTCTGGTGCTCTTTCAGCTTGAACAGGATGCTAATTTGTAAAGTGTCAGGCTACAAAGAAACTCCATGAGCAGGTGACATTACCAAGGAGATGTTAGGCAGCTGTTAGGCAGACTGTCATGTTCTTTCTTTCCATTTCCTTCCATTCAGCACTCAGGCCTTCCCTGAATGCCTAGCAAAGGTAAGTAAGAGTAAGGCAAATAAATGACAATAATGTAAGCTCCTAACTTGACATATAAAGTGCAATGGAAGCACTGAAGAGAGACTGATTAATTCCAGTTAGGGAATTGGGCCAAGTTCATTAAAGGGATAACATTTGAGCTGAACCTGGGGATGGGGAGCTGTGGAATGACCTCCTTAGACAAACATGTGACTATAGGACAGGGCAGGGTTTACGGAGGACAGGGAAGAAATGAGAGTACCCAGATGATAGGGGGTTCAGACCAGAGATATGAAGGTGGAAAGGTGGGGTCGTGTCAAGGCATAGACTCTTGAATGCTAAGGACTGTGCTGTTTGCACAAGGGGGACCAGTGGAAGGTCTTTGATCATGGAAATGCATGAGCTGACCTGGGTTCACTTAGGTAACCTTTGACAGAATGGACTGATGGAAGAAAGATCAGAATAGTCTGTCTCAACACGGTATCAAGATATAAGGAGTCTGAGATGGGGGCAGCAGAGGGAAAGGAAAGAGGAAGATGGGAGGCTGTGGGAACAACATGAACAATTCTTGATGAATAAATAGAGAGGGAAGTAAAAGTCACCCATGATACTACTAATCACTGAGCACTTACTATGTATCAGGCACCTCATAAATACTCTATGTGTATCTTATTTAATTCTCAGAGTAACCTTATAAGGAAGCGACTCATTAGACAAATGAAGAAATGAGGCCCAGAGAGGTTAAATAACTTTCCCAAGATGCATATGCAATAAGTGACAGATCTGGGATGGTATTCCTGAGCCCGTGCTCTCATCCACTGTGCTATGCCTGGCGTGGGTGGCTGGGAAGATGGTAGGTGCTATAAGGGGAGACCTGAACACAGGCTGGGCAGCAGGTTTGGGTGGGGGAACATTTATAGTTTTGCACTCGCTAAATTGGAAGTAATGGAAGGGGAAGCCTGTGGAAATCTGGAGGTCAGGAGAGAGGACAAGTCTTTTCAGTGTAGACTGAGAGTTCTTAGAGTACAGATGGTGGCTGTGGCCGAGCGGGTGAAGAGATTGTTTTAGAAGGAGTGTACATGAGAATAAAAGAGAGACCAGCTGTGGACCCTAAAGAACATGCTCGCATAAGACATGGGAGGAGGCTGGGGCGCCTGGGTGGCTCAGTCGTTAAGCGTCTGCCTTTGGCCCAGGTCAGATCCCAGGGACCTGGGATCGAGCCCCGCATCGGGCTCTCTGCTCGGCAGGAAGCCTGCTTCTCCCGCTACCATTCCTTCTGCTTGTGTTCCCTCTCTGGCTGTGTTTCTGTCTGTCAAATAAATAAAATCTTTAAAAAAAAAAAAAAAAAGACATGGGAGGAGGGATGAGAACAAGGGAAGAAAACCAAAAGGCTCTGCGGTGTAGGAGAGGAGCCCACAGGATGCTAAGTTAGGAAATGGTCGCAAAAGAAAATTCCAAGAAGGAGAGGGTGAGAAGTGGTGTCAGTGACTGCCTCTGAGCTAATTCTGACCCACATGGAGAATCCTAAGAGGCGTAATCTGTGAAGTGGACTTAAAGGCTTACTCTTTCCTTAAAAAGGCTCTTTTGGGATATAATTGACATAATAAACTATACGACTTGGTAAGTTTTGATCTATGTTTATATGCCTTTGAGCTCATTGTCACAATCAAATGATGAACCTATCCATCACCCAAATGTTTTTTCATGTTCCTTTCCCATCTCTGTCTCCTACCCGTCCTGCTCCCTCGATGCACAGTGAGGCCCTGATCTATTGTCTGTTACTATGTGTTAGGGTGCATTTTTTATAGAATTTTATACACTTGAAATCATACAGTATGTCTCATTTATTTATTTATTTATTTATTTATTTATTTATTTATTTATTTATTTGACAGAGAGAGAGCGATCACAAGTAGGCAGAGAGGCAGGCAAAGAGAGACGGGGAAGCAGACTCCCTGCTGAGCAGAGAGCCCAATGTGGGCTCAATCCCAGGACCCTGAGATCATGACCTGAGCTGAAGGCAGAGGCTTTAACCCACTGAGCCACCCAGGTGCCCCTCTCTTTTTTTGTCTAGCTTCTTTCACTTCGCATAATTACTTTGAAATATATCTATGTTGTTGTGTGTATCAATACACAGCTTTATATTGCTGAATAGCTTTTCATTGTGTGGATATCCATTTTTTACCCAGTAAACTGTTGGTGGACATTTGGGTTATTTTCCACAGTAGGTTACTACATATAGAGCTGCTATGAACATTCCTATATAATTCTTTTGATAGACGTGTGCTCTCATTTCTCTTGGGGAGATACCTAGGGATCAAATGGTTGAATCATACGGTAAGTGTATATTTAACTTTTTAAGAAATTGTCAACCTATTTTCCAAAATATCTCTATCAACAGTGTTATAAGGATTCTGTTTTCTTTGCAATCTCACAAACACTTGGTATGGTCACTTTTGGCTATTCCAATGTTACTTAGTGGAATCGCACTGTAGTTTTAATATGCATTTCCCTAATGATGTTGAACATCTTTTCTTGTACCTATTTGCCATTTTATGTATCTTATTTCATAAAGTGTCTGTTCAATATTTTTGCATGTTTTAAGAAAATTAGATTATTTTCTTACTGAGTTTCGGGAGTTCTTCATATATTCTGGATATAAGTCAATTATCATACATATGATTTGCAAGGATTTTTCCCCCTATTCTATCTTTGTCTTTTCATTCACTTACCAAAGTGTTTGAAAATACAGATGTTTTAAGTTTTAATGAAGTCCAGTTAACCAATTTATTCTTTTACGGATTGTGCTTTTCATATCATGTCTAAGAAATCTTTGATTAGCTCAAGGTCACATAGACTTTCTCTTGTGTTTTCCTCTAACAGGTTTGTAGTTTTAGCTATTATATTTAGGATTCTGATCTACTATGAGTTAATTTTTATATATGATGAGAGATATGGGTTAGATGACTTTCTTTTTGCATACAGATATTCAATTATTTCAGCACTACTTGTTGACAAAGCAGTTCTTGCTCTTGAATTGCCTTTGGACTTTTGTCAAAAATCAGAAGTCCAATTATTTCTGCATTCTATATTCTGCTCCATTTATCCTGCTATTAATCTTTAAACCACTGTCATTCTGTTTTGATGATTGTAGCCTTAAAATAGGTCTTGAAATCAGGTATTCTAAGCCGCCAACTTTGTTCTTTTTCAAAGTTGTTTTGACTAGTATAGGTCATTTTCATTTCCATATGAATTTTAGGATTACCTTGCCAATTTTTATAAAAAGTCCTGTTGGGATTTTTCCTTGAGATAACATTGCATCTGTAAATGAGCAGAGAATCAATATGAGGAGAGAATTGATATTTTAACAATAATGAGTCTTCTGACCCAAGAACATCACACATGTTTCCCTTTTCTTTGGATCTTCTTTAGCTTTTTACAACAATGTTTTGTAGTTTTCAGTGTGCTAGTCTTGAACATTTTTTGTCAGATTTATGCCCAAGTGTTTCATATTTTTCATGCTGTTGCAAAGGGTATTGCTTTTTAGATTTTGATTTGTGATTACTGCTAGGATTAAAAGTTTTCTTAAATTATGAAAAATGTTACAGGACCAGGAACTTCTAGAAGATTAAATATTAGAATTGATTAAAACATCCTTCAGAGCTTGGGAACTTTTATTTATAAAGGCTCTTATCCCAATTTAAACTGGTTGCTTGGAGGTATATTTAGTAGGCATAGCAGCTATAGAAGGGTGGGGATGGTGAAAAGTTGGTAATCTATTTGATTTACTGGAATTCAGGGTGGGATTCCATAGGTAATGTGCAATTTCCTACCACAACTACAGCAAATTCTTTACGTGGCTCTTTACCATGTAGTAGGAAAAATCATTAATATTATTGGAAAACATACATCTGTGAAAATAGAGGGACTTAACTAACACATTGGGGATTTCCTTATAGAGGATGTGCCATTGTTGATTTTACATGATTATTTAAGAACAAGTGGCAGCAGATTTTGATATTTGGGAATAAAATGCCTAGGGACCACTCATACGTCACCTATTATGCTCTTAGTGAAAGCTGGGCAAAAGTCTTTCTTAGACAATTGTGACCTATTGCAGGTAATACCAAACCCACCAACCTCTGATTTAGATTCTGCATTAGTCTGCCTGAGCCATAAAGAATGACTCATTCTAATGACATGGGCAAGAGCCTACTTCAGGTAATTGTGGCCTATTATAGATAATATCAAACCCACCAGGGCCCTGATTTGGATTCTGCATCAGTCTGCCTGAGCCATAAAGAATGACTCATTCCAGTGACATGTCATAGGCTATTGAAAGTTCTGAAGTCCATCAGTGGAAGGTGCTCAAGTTCCACTGACTGATTATGTACTGCTACAAAACCAATACAAAAAATTCAGCATGAACAACTCATGAATTTCAAATAAAATGCTTTGATTTAATTATATGCATGACGTTTTGCTGAAATGAAGCATTGCCCACAAGGTAAATGCAGTATTGACAGCCCTTTTGAGTAGAAAAGCCTACATTCTTTGGCCCTTTATTAATTGCCCCTCTCAGCTTGGCTCATAACTAAGTACTATGACCCGGCACCAGCACTGTGGTCAGCACAAAAATGAGTGCTCTGAAGTCATGTGGCAATAATGGGTTATAAGGTGCTCATTCAATTAAAAAAAAAAAAAGATGATCACAGAAGAGAAAATACAGGATCTACATTCTGTGTGAACTTTGTGAGAATGTTCACCAGCTTTTATTCATATTTGCAGGCAACAAATATTTATTAAGTTCTTAACATGTGCCCTGGAGGCACTGATTTGGGGACTATGAACATACCTGTGGTTAAGACCAATTCCCTGTCCTTACAGAACTTACTACATTCCAGTGGAGAAAACAGACAGTAAGCGATAGTAGGTACCAGTTATCAAATGCATGTATTGTTCTGGGCAGTGGTTTAAGCATTGCCTGTGTTATGTCTCATTCCAGTCTTACATCAATGCCTTCGGAGGAAAGGCTGTTTTTCTCATCACTATTCTACAGACAGAAAAGCTGCTGGAGTTTTCATGACTCATCAAGGATTACACCACGAGAAGGTAGCAGAGCTAGGATTTGAACACAGAGCCCAAACACTTATCCACTGTAACTGTATTCTACTCTTGTGCTTCTCAACCTCCTAAAGACAAGAGTCTGGAGGCTAGAAATCCAAGATAAAGATGTTGGCAGAGTTGGTTTCTGTTGAGACCCTTCTCCTTGGCTTGTAGGTGGCCACCTTCTTGCTGTGTCCTCACTTGGCCTCTTCCCTGTGCACGGGCACCCCTGGTGTCTCCCTCTTCTTAGAAGTGTACAAGTCACATGGGATTAGAATCCCACCCTAATGACCTATTATACCTTAATTGCTTCCTTAAAGGCCCTAGTCACATTGGGCGTTAGAGCCTCAATCTACAAATTCTGAGAGGGGGCACAATTCAGAAGTTTCTCTGAAAAGCTGACTTTTGAGCAGAGTCTTGAATGAAGTGACAGGAGTCATGTGTGTATTTAAAGGAACAAAGTTTTAGGCAGAGGGAATAGGAAGTACTAAATTTCTGAAATGGAAATGTTTCTGGCACAAAGATATGTAATGAGACCTATAGTGCCCAGAGCATACTGAGAAAGAGGACAAGTAATAGAAATTATACTTTTGAGAAATAGGATCTAGAAACTTGACGGCACTGACAATAGGCCGAGAAAATGTGTCCATCTCTGTGTCTAATCTCTGAAACTCCAATTCTACCACAATTCATTAAACATTGCTTGGAAAATAGTTAAATATAGAAAATACTGGGGCAAGCAGGTTTCTTTATTGCAAGGTCTTGTAGAGCCTTTAATTTGGTAGGGTGCACTGTGAATTCCCATGAGCCGCATGAGCCTTTTCCAAACTTACTGGGCCATCAGGTCCTCTGTGCCAGGAGACTCCCAGGAGACTAGGGTCTATAGACCATGCTTTTGGGTAGAAGCCACTAGGTAAGAAGATTTGTCCTGGTGTTCTGAACATAAAGTTTGTCCCTAAACATCAATGTATATAGGTTTTAGATCCTTAAGTAGGTAGCGGTGGATAAGGAACAGATTATGAGAAATTATGATGGTGGGGCTTTTTGTTTTTATTTCTGTTTTGCTTTTGTTTTTGTAAATAGCACCAGCACAAAGTAGCCCCAACAATTCAAGAGGCATCAACGTTGTCTCTTTCATGAAGTTTTCCCAAATGTCAGCTCATTGCACTCTGCAAGGTTATTTTGTTCATTGGAAAATGATCACTAGAACATGCCCACCTGAGCATAGATTCTTGTAATCCCATCCCATCTAGGATGGCCTTAGATGTTTCTCATCATTAGCAATAAGCTGTAACAGAAGTGGGCAGCCCTCCGGGATGTGTATAAAAGTGAATATTTGCCCTCCAAATGCCAGGGAGATGAGGGCATTTTGACACACCAAGAAGTTGTTTGTTGCTTGAACACATTTGGAATCTCAGAGATGGAAGTCCTGCCAATTTAGGTTTTTTTCTCCCTTCACTCATTAGGTTTTGATTAGTCAATATGTTTATGAAATAAGAGATCAGAACAGAGACTGATTTATGCTAATTTAGGTTAATAAAGTTTCAGTGCCATCACTTTTCATCTGCTCTTCCAGACCCAGGAAAGGACACTGAAAATATATACACTTGGGTGTAGTTTTGTCAAGTTTGCAAAAGAAAGATATATTAACTGTAATTGATTAAGACCCATGTCTTTGTACTTCAACTTCCCTTCTGCCATGCTTCTTGTGTCATGTAGTATTGGAGAAGCCATAGACATATTTGGGACAGGTCTTGGGGAAGATGGGCTGGGGACACATTTAATTGGGTTAGTAGAATGTGGTTCGCAGTCATTTCTGTATATAGTTAAGTTGCATCTAGCCGTGTGTGTGAAGGGCTTCAGAATACTCCTACTATCCACTGTGCAATAACTCTTAGTGGGTGACCTACAGGTTCAGGGGGAAAAGGTCATATCTCAGTTTGAACATGTCCTATGGTACTCAACTTCAGAAGTATATGGGAAATGGAAGAGAAATAAGATTTGTAATATATGGAGCCTGAGTGACTCTGGAAAATTCTTCCAAATATCATACATGTAAAATTATAACTGGAAGATTTGATTCTGATTTGTGCTCAGTCAAAATGAAATGTATGTACCCAGTCTCTCCTACAGGGTACGTACAATCACAAACAAAGTATACACTTTGGAGTTAATTGGGTAAAACAGAATTTTTCAGAACTGTTGTGTCTGAGGACGACAGTTACCAATAGTCCTACAAACAGTAATTGTATCTTTGTGTGATTTTACAGATCCCCAAGTATTGGATTACGTTTTAGTACGTATCACGGATCTTGTCTTGACTTAGGGGGGCAGTTCTGGACAAAACAACACAGAACTGCGCCCTGGAGAGCAGGTACATGAAGAAGCCTGTGTTCTAATACCAAAGTATACGTCTTTATGAAAGTTCCATCTATGTAATATAAATTTTATTATATGTGGTGCAATATAATACAACGACAATTTTAGAAAACACTTACTTCTTCTTGTAATGCCTTGATTCCAGATTAGTTTTGTGTTTTTAAAAATTATTGATTGTACCAAAACTCAAATATGATAAGAAGGAAATTCCTAGTGGAGGACAAAATAAAAAACTGAAAGATCGACAAAAGCTCCAGAATGTTTAAAAAAAAATTGTTAGCTTTTTAAAATTAGTAACTTCTTTTGTTACAAATTTGTTATTTCTTTTCTCAGTCTCTGTGAATGTTCACTTTCATACAGAATTTTGTGTCTGCAACTTTGTCTTTTTTTCTCTGAAATAGGGACCCCTCCCCAACAAAATGTAAAGCTTCAGACCTGCAAACCTGGATCTGCTGCTGAGGAAGAACAGAAATTTTCCAGAGAAGAAAACCCTGAGAGAAGTACCAGACAGCGCTGCAGACCGTTTTGTGATTTCTAAATTCTCTAATTTGGGCTTCTTGCCATAATTTCAGAAGGATAATGACCCTTCTCCTTGGTATTTCTGGCTATTTGCAGGCTCTGGAAGGCAATTCTGACTTGATGGGCTCTCCTCAGAGGAACATCCATGGAAGATGGTCATGTTCAGTATTAAAGGGCAGGGGGTTGGGAAGCGGCCAGGGTGAGGGTGCGGGGGAGGGGGTGGTTTGAAGTGATGCCACAGACTATGCGACAAAGTCAGAGAGGAGCTTCCCCCTCCCGCTTTAGAACAGTTACCATTTTGTTTGTTTGTTTGTTTGTTTGTTTGTTTGTTTAGAGCCTGTGAGCAGAGAGTGGAGAGGGACAGAGGGAGAGGGAGAGAATCTCGAGCAGGCTTCACACCCAGCTCAGAACCCAATTCAAGGCTCGATCTCATGACCCAGAGATCGTGACCTGAGCCAAAATTAAGAGTTGTCGCTTAGCGACTGAGCCATGGAAGCGCCCCTATAATTACCATTTAAATAGAATTCTCCCATAGCGCATGCGCTCAGTGCAGAAGCGCTGCCGTTATGATTATGGCAATCCTGCTGCCCAATGCCTGTTCCAAGGATTACATTTTATATAAAGTATATATGCACTTGTACAAATAGAACATTTGTGTTTGGTAACATGTTTTTAAGCCTGTAACATGTGTCAGGTCGTGAAATCAATTTAGTGGGTCTCAGCCAGAATTCTATAAAAAAATAAAATGGAGAAAAATATTTGAATGCATTTCATGTGGAAAGAGAGAGTTTTGTGAAACTTGTTTCAGTGTTGTGAACAGGGTGTGTGTGTGGTGTGTGTGTGTGTGCGAACTGTATTTTTTACCATTAGTTGCGTTTAGAAGTTTGAAAGTCATTGTTACAAGGCTTACACTTCTGATGAAAGTAATGAAAACATAAGTATAAACGTCCGAGTGTAGCTAAAGCAGAAATGAACTCTAATCCATATATCATTGATTGATTTTACACTTTTTTTTTTTAAAGATTTTATTTATTTGTCAAAGAGCCAGAGCACAAACAGAGGGAGCGGCAGGCAGAGTGAGAAGCAGGCTCCCCACTGAGCAGGGAGCCCCATACAGGACTCGATCCCAGGACCCTGGGATCATGACCTGAGCCAAACGCAGATGCTTAACCGACTGAGCTGCCCAAGCACCCCTATTTTTGTTGTTGTTGTTGTTGTTTTGTTTTTTTAAATTGGAGTTCAACCTTTTCCCACTAAATAGTACTATTCCTAAATGTCTATCACAGAGAAGATAACCTAACACAATGCCATTACACGGATTTATAACTGACCTTTGAAATACAAGTTGGAAAGCTCCTTTTAGAAAAAAACATCATTTTATTTCTATTTCCCTTTAGAAAAAAGTCCTTATGACTTCTGCGGTGTCCAGTTTATCCATTGTGCTCTTTAAAGCCTGTTGGCAGAAGACGGACACCTTGGACTATTGCCTTGCACAGCGTGGACTTCTGCTAGAACACTGCACTTTAAAAACTCAGCCCTGCGATGGAGGCTAAGTTCTTCTGCGAGCAGAGTGAGTACAGTGCGCCATTCTGTATTAATCACTAGAGGTAAGCTACCAGGCCATTACTAGAACTTTCTGCCAAGGTAGTAACAGGGAAATAACAGCTGTTTGTATAAGAAAACTAGGAGCTCATTTACACAGCTACTGGAGGGGATGGGGAGATTAATGCATGTTGTCAGTTCTACAAGTTTAATTTGACTTGCACTAAAATAGCATCAATACACATTGCCCCTTACCATTCATTTCTCCTGAATGCTGATTAATTTACTCTCATTTCACCCTGAATGCTGCCAGGCAGTAATGACTTGTAGCCATCTGGCCGTCCTATTTTATCTTCCCCACTGCCCCTAAAAAGAAGCAGAGATGGGGACATTCTTTTCCTGGGCATCCATCCAGCCGCTCAGAGTTCCCAGTTCTCCTTTTGGGGAACGCAGGCTAGATGGCTGTGCAGACAGTGGATTCCTGAACTGGCACATAGTTTTTGTGTTGGAGCTGGAAAGCAGAAGCCTCCTAATTTCAGAATCGGGGGAGGGGAGTCAAGGGGGCAATGAGGAGTGCGAGGGGAAAGACCACAGAGCCTATATATCAGAGTTAACAGTTAAGCCTCGTAAAAAGAGATCTATAAAGTACAGCTACTGTCGCAGAGTAGTATTTTGTAGATATATAATAATACAAAGTACACAGGGAAGGGGCTCTTTACAGACATATAAAGCAATATTGTTAATATTGTCTTAACTCCTAGAAGAAGGGGAAACCATCTGGTCTCAGTAATTGCTTCCAAATATAATTTATTTTCTTCTCATGATATTTTCGGAATAATCAGACATATTACCTCATTATGGGTAAAAGAATAATAAATTAGACTGACAAAATTTGATTCTATTTCAAGGATACTATTTTTTAAAAATCAATTTTATTGAGGTGTGGCTTACATATAATAAATTCTGTCCATGTAAGTCTATATTTCATTGTGTTTTTGACACATTTATATACTCATACAATCACTACCACAGTCAGGGTATAGAATATTTCTACCAGCCCCCAAAATTGTCCTTGTGCCCCTTCCCAATCGATTTTTCCCACCTTCAGCACCAGGTAACCTCTGACACTCTGTTGATGTAGATTAAATTGACTTTTTCTAGAATTTCATAGAAACAGAATCTTAATGTTATATATACTCTCTAAAAAGATTTTATTTATTTGTCTTAGGGAGAGAGAGAAAGAGAGCACACAAGCAAGGAGGGGGGTGGAGGAGGTAGAGGGACAAGCAGGCTCCATGCTGAGCCTGATAGAGGGCTCGATCTCACAACCCCAAGATCATGACCTAAGCTGAAATCAAGAGTCAGATGCTCAACCAACTGAGCCACCCAGGCACCCCTGGTATGTATACTTTTGCATCCTACTCTTTTGCTTAGCATAATTCATCAATGCTTTGCATTCATTTTTCAATTGCTGAGTACTCTCTCATTTTCACTCCATATCCTTCCGTATCACCATAGATGTGCCATAATTTGTTTATCCATTCATCTGTAGATAATGGACATTCAATTTCTAGTTTTTAGCTATTATGAATAAATTTGTGTACAAGGCTTTGCGTGGACATATATTTTAATTTCTCTTGAGTAAAAACTTAGGAATGGAATTGCCGTGTCTTATGGTAAATGTACATTTAACTGTGTAATAAACTATCAAACAGCCTTCTACAATGATTACACCATTTCACATTCTTACCAGCAATAGATGTGGAGGATTCCAGATGTTCCACATCCTCACCAACACTTGGTCTTGTTATCTTTTAAAAATTGTATCATGTCAGCGGGTATATAGTGGCATTTCACTGAGCATCTAATTTGAATTTCCCTGTGTTTTAAAATGTAGGTTTTATTGTTATTTAGGTATGGCAGGGCCAACAGATCAAGAGATGACTGCCACTAGAGTCAGCAAGGACCCAAAATATTAAGACGTCAAAAATATAGACTAAAAATACATGATGAATACACCTGATGACTAATGATATTGACTATCTTGTCATGTGTGTATTGGCCATTCATACAGCTTCCTTTGTAAAGCATTCAATTTTTGCCTTTTCTAAAAAAAGAAAACTGTGTTGCCTTCTTACTGAGTTTTAACTAATTAATATAAATTTTTATCTAAGTTGTTTATCAGATACTCATACTGCACCTATTTTCTCTCAATCCATGGGAGAGAATTTAATTTTCTTTTGATTTTCTCAAAAATGTCTTTCAAGGACCTTAAGTTTTAAAATCTGATGACATTATCAATTTTTTCTTTTATGGTTCATGCCTTTTGTGTTTTAGTGAAGAAATCTTGGCCTACCCCATGACCATGAAGATATTCTTCTGTTTTTTTCCTAGAAGTTTAAATATTAGTTTTAAATATTACATTTAGATCTGTAGTCCATTTTGAGTTAAATTTCTGTATTGATTTAAGTAAGGGTCAAAGTTCATTTTCTTCCCCCAACAGCACCTGTTCAAAAGACTTTCCTCTCCCCAATGAATTAAATTGGCATATTAATTTTTATTGAAAATCAACTGGCCACCTGTTTGGGGGTCTATTTCTCAATTCTCTGTTCTGTCGCATTGATTTGTAGGTCTGTTCTTCAATGCCTGTATGACATTCTCTTGATTACTGTAGCTTTATAGCCTTGAAATAAGAAAGTGTGTCATCCAACTTTGAATTCTTTGGTTATTTTAAGTCCTTTCTTTTCCAAGTCATTTTGGAATCAGATTTATAAAAACAAACAGACAAACAAAAAACCTGTTGGGAGTTTGGTTGGGATTGTGCTGAATCTATGATTCACTTTAGAGAGAATGAGAATTTTAACAGCATTGAGTCTTGTAATTCATAAATATGTTCTATGCTTCCATTTACTTAGGGCTTTGTAATATTCTTTCAGGAATCTTTTGTAGTTTTGTGAGTACAAGTTTGCACGTATTTTGTTTAATTTACTTCTAAGTGTTTCATCTTTGGGATGCTATTATAAATGGAATTTAAATTTTTTCATTTCTACTTGTTAGTTTCTAGTATATGAAGTACAATTAATTTTTGTATATTGATTCTGTATTTCGAGAACTTTCTAAGCTTGTTTGTAGGTTTTAAGGGATTTTTTGGGTAAATTCCTTAGGGGTTTTTATGTGTCATGTGTACATAAGGAGTTTTACTCCTTTCTTTCCAATCTGCAGGCTTCTTACTTCTTTTTCTTGTCTAATTGTACTTTTTAGAGCCTTTAGTACAGTGTTGAACAAGTAAAAGAGTGGACAATTTTTCTTTTTTTGGAAGTTATTCTGCCTATTCTGGAGGGTTTCAATCTTGCATGCACAGATTTGTATTTGGTAAAAGACTCGAGGGGATCCCTATGCAGATTTTTGGGATTGTTTTTCTACTTAGCTTCCTCCTGTTGGAGACTCTGCCCTACAAATTCTAGCTGTTTTGTCCTCCCTAATTTCCTGTCTCTGAATCCTAAACTCAGCAAGATTCTCAAGCTCTACTTGTATTCCCCCTTTCTGTTCTGCAGTCTAGAGATTGTCAAAAATCCTGGGTAATGGTAGGAACCACCTTATTTTTTTACCCCATTCTTAAGGATCACAGTCCTCTACTACCCTGTGCCTGAAAATAGCTGTTCCTGTGTTTTATCTAATTTTCTAGTTTTTTATAGTAGAAGGGTAATTCTGGAGCCTGTTACTCCTTTGTGGTTAGAAATAGATACTATCCGGGGTAATATCTATTTACCAACCGGGTAGCTCAGTTGGTAAAGCGCCTGCCTTCAGCTCAGGTCATGATCCTGGGGCCTGAGATAAGGTCCCACATTAGGCTCCTTGCTCAGTGGGAAGTCTGCTTCTCCCTCTGCACTCCCCTCCTATATGTGTTCTCTCTCTCTCAAGTAGATAAATAAAATCTTAAAAAAAAAAAAAGAAATAGATACTATCTAATATTTAATTATCTACTGGTTGGTGATGATGATGATGATGATGATGATGATGATGATGATATTTGTTATGTGACTCAGCCAGTTTTGCTTTGGCCAGAAAAAGGAAGTTCTAACCCATAGTTTTTAACTTATCTCATATTAGGCTTATTTAAGTGCTCTTAAAGCACAACTGTGTTTCGGCTACTCACTCAGAAACTCTGATTTAAATGGCATCTATCTGTTTTTAAAGCTCTCAGATTTACTCTCAAGACTGTACAGGACTTGTCAGCAAGTGTTCCATGACATCCTGGTGTGACCAGGATGGCTTACAGGTGTCCTGGGTTACAGATCTCTGCATCCCTGGGGGCAGCCAGTCTTAGCCGGATGCCTCGCTCCAGCCCGAGTCAGCACCCTCAGTTTACCCCAGAGTGCCACACAGACACTATCCTTTCCTAAGGGTGCTGTGACTGCGGGCCATTGAACTTTAGAAGTTAATCCTCCTTTAGATTCTCCCATCTTCGTATCCCAGCTCAAATGTCATCAAACCTTTTCCTGTTTCCTTAGGGTCATCCTTTCTACTTCCTGCCCCTTCCCATTGCAGCACACATACAGCTCCGTGACAGTCATGTTCGAGTTTTAAGTCTGTTTCTACTTAAGATTTTAATCCCTGGAGGGTAGGGCCTGATCTCTTTAAACATCTCTTCCTATTATCAAGCAGAGTGTTTGGTACTTCATATTTATTATATTAGGTGGGCCATTCTGGGGTTTAATGTTGGAAAACGTTCTGTGACCAAAAACATTTTCTGTTCTATCGAAAGTCTATTCTGCGTTTTCGAGGCACCTGGGTGGCCCAGTTGGTTCAGCACCTGACTCTTGCTTTTGGCTCAGGTTGTGATTTCAGGGTCATGAGATCGAGTCCCCTGTCATGCGCTACTCTTAGGGTGGAGTCTGCTTGAGATCGTCCCTCTCCCAGGCGCCTGGGTGGCTCCGTGGGTTAAGCGTCTGCCTTCTGCTCGGGTCATGACCCCAGGGTCCTGGGATCCAGTTCTTATTGGGCACAAGCAGTGGGGAGCTGGCTTCTCCCTCTTCCTCCTGTCCCCCTGCTTGTGTACTCTCTTTCTCGCTGTCAAATAAAGAAAATCTTAAAACAAAACAAAAAAGTATCCCTCTCCCTCTGCCCTTCCCCACTGCACTTTCTTTCTCTAAAATAAATAAGTAGATCTTTAAAAAAAAAAGTATGTATTCAGATTTTCCATAAGTCAGTTGGGTGAGAGAGGAATTGTGTATTACATTACCCTGTATTTTGTATTACATTATTTATAGTGGGGCTTGAACTCATTTCAGGTCTCTAATCTTTTTTCATACTTAATTAATTTTGTCCTCTAAGGAGAAGAATTTGGTGGTGCCTTTCTACCTTTAGGCATTTGTACTTCAGAAATGAAATTGCTTGATTTTGATGAATTTTGCTATTTATACCATTTCAGCTTTTAAACCCAAAAATCTTTATTAGGTTAGGTTATTGTTTTCAAATTAAGCAATAAATAAATTGGATGGAAAATGAATTTCCATAAGGATAATATGGAAGAAAATGCAAATGTTAATTGCTATTATTATTGGCAATATCTGTTTGGCTACATAACACCAAGCTTCATATGTTTACTCAATTCTTCTTTTATATTGATGTGGTCAGGAGAAGAGTCACTCTGTCTGATATAATGCCTTTGTATAAATTAGGAAAATGCACCTCTTCTAGGCATTCCTTAGCAAACAGAACAAGGGAGATTATAACCCCACTTATTTCCTGAGGTAGGAATTCTCATATAGGACATGATTTGTACAACCTGACACAGTGGCTCTATGATGACCGTTTTACTTTTGGGACAATTGTTTGTTTCTATACAATTTGGCATGTTTCCAGGAGGTAAAACAGATTTGATATCCTCCATTGTGTATAAGACACATGAGTATGAATTGTGAAATTATGTCGGAGAGAGAAATTAAAGAGGATTCATTAGAGTCATCTAAATCTCAGTTGTGTCATTGCTCCCCTGGCAGGGGGAAAGAAAACTCAAAGGAAATTAAAGGGAGAAAATAAGGGAAATGAGTTTCCCCTCCCATGACCCATATAGTAAGGCAAGGGTGAGGGGATAGGAGCCAGGACACTGCAGATCTTTGGCTGATGTCTTCCATTAATGACACATTTGGGTTGGCTAAGACACAAAGGAAACACCATATTTGCCAGGCGGATGGACTTGCACCTGTTAACCTCTAGCCACAAAGAGAAAGGCAGAGGCTGTCAGCTGTCGGAGAGGAAGAGCCGAGGACAATGCCAGGTAGGGCCAGAGTTGTAGTAGGAAAGGACCACACACTGAGTCCCTCTGTGACCTTCTTACTCTGAAGTCTTGCATTTCTCACCAGCCAGGAAATTTAATTTTGGTGGAATGAATGTATCACTTATCCATTGACCACATACTTGATGACTTTGGAGTCCTTCTTAAATTGCATGCAGGGGAGGAAATGGAACACTAACATTTACTGAATAGCCCCATTTGCTCTTCAGGATGTTAGATGTTTTCACGTACACTGTCTCATTTACAACAATCCTAAGTGGTTCCATTTGACCTAAAGAGGAGGATGTTGTAATTGGCAGAAAGGACGAGTTGGCTGTTTTCATTACAGATTTTGTTCAATGGCAGTAAGGAATTTCACTTAGTGTTGATTGTGTTTTCTGGTTACAAACATGGGGAGTGAAAGTTGGTCTTAAATGAATGACCTCAATCATTAGTGCTAGTGTTTCTTTTTTTCCACTACTGGTCCTTGTTCTGTTTTCTCTCCCCTCATGGGTTTCTTGATCTGTTTTGCCCCATTCTCCCTTACTTTTGGTTAACATCGTGTATCACGAACCTGCTGCGTCCTCAAGTCCTCAGACCTCATTTATTGTATATTGCTCTCCTCCAATCGGGGCCTCATCAGAGACACACACTGCTCTCTGAGGTTCTTATTGAATGAGCTACAATCAAGGACATTAAGAGAGATGTACTCTGTAATTGCTTTGCATATTTTTCCATTTTGTTTCTTAAAGGGGAAATATCTTCACAGAAAAAGAGGAGTCTCCATCTCATCCTGTCTCCTGGTTTATGATTCTTGTGAAAACCAAGTGTGGGCTAATGAATGTCCATTTGCAGGATTGAGTGAACAAGGGAAGGGAGGAATATAATTTGCTGTCATGATTGATTTAATCCATATTGAAGAAATAGAGTAAATATAAGGTGCTATTCAGTTCATACAGATGATGGAAGACCCAGTCTGTAAGCCCAAAGGCACTGAAATCCTAAGGAGTGCTTATGTAGGTCTTGGGATGCGGCTGGAGTGGCTCACACCTGTCCTGGACCTCCAGTGGATGACTCTCCAGACTTCATATGCAAATACTCCCAGTGCCAAGTCATCAATTTCAACTCGTGATCTTGAAAACTCTGGGAAATTCAGCATTAGGAGATTATTTAAAGTACTCATCTCTGGTTCTCTGTCAAAGATTATCTGCCTTCATTTTTTTTTTTTTTTTTTTTTTGCTTAATTTTAGATCTTTGTGCATCCAGGTTCCAAAGGTGAAACCTCGGTTCTTGAGAGACAAACAATTTAAGTACAAAATGTCATAAAGGTATCACACGAAGTATACTCAGAAGGGGCCTATTAATCCAGTCTTTTTATTTTCCATAATTCTGATGCTTTGACAGCTTGAGGCTTTGCTGACCCCAGGAAGACTGCACTTCCCAGAGCCAGCCAATTCCTAGAGACAGTGAACATCCTGCCCACCAAGGAGCGTACCTTTCACAAGCAAATTAACTGACCCAGAACCCACCCTCCCCAACAACTCCTCTGTGGGGCGCTCTCCCTCAAGGGCTAGTTTTCCTTTGCCCGAATCACTCCAGGGCCAGACTCTCGACAACCAAAGAGAGCCCCTGCACACGGGCACCTGTTGAAATTGTTCAGACTAACCAAACCTAAGCTGGCTCGCCTTGGCTTGGCTTGCCTTTCCTGCAGAAACCAAAATATGAGGCTTCTGCCCATGTTTTCTCCTTCGTCCCTCTGTCTGCTGACTGACAGTGGTGCTTCCCCAGGTAGCCTTCAGGGGCACTGCCTGCCTCCTCCCCTGGGGAAATGTAAATAATAAATGATCTTTTCAATGGCAATCATCTCCTGATCCTGGGCCTTGCCTGAATAATAATAAACCTGCACTTTGGAACAAGGGGTTACATGGGTCTAGAAGTTTGGAGAAAGCATCCCCAATGCAATCCAGGGTTTGAAAGGAACTTGAGTGTCAGAAGGCTGTCCTGTGGTCATGGAGATGCGGGGGAGGGGAACAGAGGGGGTCCAGGCTTGGGTCCATCTGAAAGCAAGAGGGTGGTGTGTTTAGGGAGTGGGGACTACCCTGGTTGGGACAAGGGCAGGGGTAGAGGGTGAAGATGGGAAGATTGGTTGTGTCAGATTATCAAGGGCCTTGTCAGACCTGCTCAGGAGTTGGATTCCATCCTATCTGATTGAAGAGCAAGTTTAATGATGCTTGTGAACATAGGGATCAATGAAAGCTAAAGATCAGACAGGCCATTAGGAATAGAATCAAAAATAGTATTTAAACCTCCATACTCTTCCTTCTATTGTCTAGTGCCCTATTATATGTTCTGGCTTCAGAAAAAGACTTCCCCCCAAAGAGTAAGTGTATTAAAAGTGCCCATAAGGCTACTGTAGCACATTACTCGAGTACCTTCTGATTTTTCCTTTACTTGTCTCCAGTTGAATTTGGAAAATCATGACAACCATTTACACGAGTAAAGTTAATTAGAAAAATGGGTTTAAAAATGTTTATAACTTGATAACCTTAACTCTCACCTAAGACACTATATTCTTCCTTCCTTTTTCCCCTTCTATTTCTCATTTTCCCTTTTTCTCCTGGTCCCTCGCACAGAAAATATTTATTTTTAGTCCCATTTTCATTTGCTTTAGAGAAAGTTGTGTTTCTTTTAAGGTATAAACCATCTTAGTTGTATATATTTGATGAGCTTAATAACACTTTCTTCCAAGCCAAAAACATTTCACAGCCAACAGGAAAAGGTTTGATTGTCTTCATGACAAATATTTAGGACTGTCTGCTCTTACAAGTATAGCATCGGGTGCTATGACCAGAAAAAGAAAGATCGATGAATAATGATCATTGTTTGCCAATAGAAGGGGAGAGTAAACAACAGAATAATTTAATTCTCACTATCACCTTGTCTTATTCAAAGCTTTCCTGGCTGAGGAAGGAAGGGCCTATCAGGGTCTTTGTTATAGTGCAGATAAAATGACATACTGGATTATTCACACCAGTGCTGAAAATTGATTTTATTTCTCCTACTTGCTGAATTCCAGACTAATGAGATTTGACTGTTATTCAACAACTATTGTCATGTAGCTGTACAATTACCAAAGCTAGACTCCTTTATTAAAAAACCAAGTGGAATGCTGTTCTTTAATATTTGACACATTTTTCTTTCTCTGGTCACTTTTCCTTAACCTCCTCCCGATTATGTTCTCTGTCTTCATCCATAGTACGCCCAATCAGTAAGAAGAATTTTCCCCACAAGAAAAAAAAGTGGGGTGCCTGGGTGGCTCAGTTGGTTAAGCAACTGCCTTTGGCTCACGTCATGATCCCAGAGTCCTGGGATCAAGTCCCACATCAGGCTCCCAGCTCCACGAGGAGTCTGATTCTCCCTCTGACCTTCTCCCCTCATACTCTCTCTCATTATCTCTCTCAAATAAATAAATAAAATCTTTAAAAAAAAAAAAGTGGGGGCGCCTGAGTGGCTCAGTGGGTTAAAGCCTCTGCCTGTGGCTCAGGTCATGATCTCAGGGTCCTGGGATCGAGCCCCGCATCGGGCTCTCTGCTCAGCAGGGAGCCTGCTTCCCCCTCTCTCTCTGCCTGCCTCTCTGCCTACTTGTGATCTCTCTCCTTTGTCAAATAAATAAATAAAATCTTTAAAAAAAAAAAAAGTGAAGCATTAAATGTTGATATTACAAATGTGAGAAGACCAATGTTTTCCTTCTGAAAGATTAGTAAGGATTAATCCCTTTATGTTTTAGATTGAATTAGGCTAGTATAGGACAAGCCTATAATATTTTCTGGTGTCTACAGATATTCTGTTTAAGTGCAAAAATTCTCAGTCCCTGGCATAGCGAATGACAGTGGCCTGGACATTTGGGATGCCCTAAGCAAAAGTTTCTTTGAGGCATTTTAGTCTTTTGTTAATTGCAGAATCATCCTCTCTCCAGCTTGATTGCTAGTTTCTCTCTGTCTCATTCCAACTCGTTCTCAACAGCAGTGATACACTTTCTCTTTGCAGGACCTCAGCTGTGTGGATCCTTTACCTTTGTCATGTGTGGCTTGCTGACTTTCTGCAGAGCTGGGGTTTGACTAAATAAAGAATTTTCTGCCCAATATCGTCAAGTCATCGAAGGCCAGGACCGTGTTTTGAGATTCTTCAGATACACATACTCTGTCTAGTACACAGGTCATGTAATGTGCAGTGAAGATGGATATGATGGTCGATAATCCTGGTAGATTAGGGGACCTTGCGAAAGACCTATGGTTCTCCGTGATTTGAGGGTTAATCTTGGGGTTGTTGGACTCTTAAATCTTATAGGGCTACTTTAAGGTAACTAAGTATTTGACAAAAAAGGTTTTTTAAATAAATATTTTTAATTCCAGTATAGTTGATATACAGTGTTATATTTGTTTTTGAGTGTGTAATATAGTAATTCAACAATTCTGTCTATCAGGGCTCATCATGGTAAGTGCACTCTTCATCCCCATCACCCATTTCACCCATCCCCCTCACCTCCCTTCTGGTAACCATCAGTTTGTTCTCTACAGTCTGTTCCTGGATTTTTCTCTCTCTCTTTTTTTTTTTTCTCCTTTGCTTATTCTTAAATTTCACATATGAGTGAAATCATATGGTATCTGTCTTTCTCTGACTGGCTTATTTCACTCTGCTTTAGCCCCATGGTGTTGCATAATGGCCAGATTTCATCCTTCTTTATGGTTGAATATTCCATTATATATATACAGATAAACATACACACATATACGTATTACATCTTTTTTGTCCATTCATCTTTCAATGGATATTTGGACCACTTCCATAATTTGTCTATTGTAAATAATTCTGCTATAAACATAGGGGTGCATGTATCCTTTTGAATTAGTGTTTCTGTATTTCTTGAGTAAAACCCAGTAGTGCAATTACTGAACCATAGGATAGTTGTCTCTTTTCTTTTTTTTTTAGTAATCTCCATAATGTTTTCCACAGTGGCTACACCAGTTTGCACTCCCATGACCAGTGCATGAGGGTTCCTGTCTGCCCACATCTTCTCTAACACTTGTTGTTTCTTGTGTTTTTTATTTTAGCTATTCTGATAGGTATGAAATGATATGTCATTATGGTTTTTATTTGTATTTCCCGATGATGAGTGATGTTGAGTATCTTTTCAGCAGATGATGTATCTGTTGGCTATCTGGATCTCTTCCTTGGAGAAATGTCCATTTATGTCTTCTACTGGTTTTTTAGTTGGATTATTTGTTTTTTGGATGGCGAGTTGTGTCAGTTCTTTATATATTTGGATACTAACTCTTTCTCCTATTCTGTAGGTTGCCTTTTCTTTTTGCTGATTGTTTCTTTCACTGTGCAGAAGCTTTTTATTTTGATGAAGTCCTAACAGTTGATTTTTGCTTTTGTTTCCCTTACTTCAGGAGACATATCTAGAAAAAAGTGGCTAAGTCTGATGTCAGAGAAATTACTGCTTGTGCTCTCTTCCAGGATTTTTATATTTTTAGGTCTCAAATTTAGGTCTTTAATCTATTTTGAGCTTATATTTGTATATGGTATAAGAAAATGGTCCAGTTTCTTTTTTTCATGTAGCTGTTCACTACTCCTAACACCATTTGTTGAAGAGACTGTAACATAACTCTTGAAGCAAACTTTCAAGAACATCTAGTTCAACTCCATTCTAGTAAAGGTGAAGTTATTAAGAGCTAGGATACTTGCTTTCTTGGTGTTTCTTAGGTATTAATTCAATCTCTTTGTATCTTTCTTGCTCTTCCATCAATTCATTCACTCCATAAATATTTTTTGAATGCCTGTTCTGTGCTAATCACTAATTCATTAAAGAAATAAAAAGATTGGAGTGCCTGATTGGCACAGTCATTTAAATGTCTGCTTTCAGTTCAGGTCATGATCCCAGGGTCCTGGGATTGAGTCCTGCATGGGGCTGCTTGTTCAGCAAGGGGACTTCTTCTTCTCCCTCTGCCTGCTGTTCCCACTACTTGTTCTCTCTCTCTGACAAATAAATGAATAAAATCTTAAAAAAAAAAATGAAAAAGATGGAAAATTTTTCAACCATACCAAGAACCTAAAAAAGGGGAAAAAACACATTTATTACAAAAAAAAGAACAAAAGAACACAAAAACATTCACCTTGTACTGAGCTACAATATGGCAGCAGATAAAAAAAAATTATTGTACACAGTTTAAGAGAACTCCTAACAGAAGATACTCTTGTAGCCACGGGCCAGAACACAGGGATCCAAGCACTCAGTAGCAGCGAGTGAAGCAGGTGTCATTGGGTTGGCTCCCCTGGTTCTGTCCTCCAAAGCCCCCCTGCATTCCTCTGCGTTAGAGGTTAAATTAGAGAGAAGCAATTTAATTATCATAAATATACAGTGCTTAGAAATGTTCTAAATATTTTTGGGGTGCCTGAGTGGCTCAGTAAGTTAAGTGTCTGACTTTTGATTTCGGTGCAAGTCATGATCTCCGGGGTGTGGGGTTGAGTCTCGCATTAGGCTCTGTGCTCAGCATAGCGTCTGTTTGCCCCCTCTCTCTGCTCCTCTCCTAACTCATGCATGTGCTCTCTTTCTCTCTCTGAAATAAATAAATAAATAAATAAATAAATAAATAAATAAATAAATAAATAAACAAATAAGCAAATAAATAAATAAAATATATGTTTAAAAAATTCTAAGTATTTTATATAACTTATTCAATTTAGCCATGAGAAACAAGTTTTGGTTATGAGCGCTAAACTTTAACTATTTCTTTAAACCTGATTATAGAAGAGACTTCTCTCAATGACAGATCCATGTCAGTAAGCATCCTTCTGTGTAAGAGCGACCTAAGAATAATCATTGGTTAGGCTCACCAAATAGCATTTGAAACCATGCAAGACCAGTAGAATGGAATACATTTCTTTTCTAGTATCAACCAGACTTGTAAATACTGAGGCAGTGTGAGCTAATCCTCCCTAAATCAGTTGAGCGTGGATGGCTGAAATAATTTGATTGTCATGGATTTATCTCTAAGGGTGGTCTTTCAGTCTCCAAGGCATTTACTGCAATGCAAATCGTCCAGATGGGCAAACTATGGCTGATCCCACCTATCAGTAAGGTCTGCTTTACTCCTGGGCATGTTAAATATTCAGTCCACTCACTGCCCAAAATGAATTCCCTCCCTAGCCTTGGAATCTCAGGACTAAAGCTTTTAGGGTGTCAGGGAGTGAATCATGATATGCACCTCATTGCCCATAAGCAGTGATTAGATGATGTAATTATAACCTACTTGGAGATGTTCCATGGCAATGACTACAGCCAATGGTGAATGTTATCTGAGGATCTATTTCCCAATTTTTTGGGCAGAGGAGCTTGAACAGAAATAGGATTTAAAGGTATAATGTGTTTGCTGATCTCTCAGATTCCTTTTACCATAGAAGAGTCTTACAGATGGGGATTGAGGTGTTTTCTATTGTTCGGAGGTATAAGAGTTATAATTCAAATGAAAGCAAAGTACAACTAACTCTTCTCTACTTCCCCACCCCAAAAAGGTTTCAACCTTTTTTTTTTTTTTAATTTTTATTTATTTGACAGAGAGATATCACAAGTAGGCAGAGAGGCAGGCAGAGAGAGAGGAGGAAGCGAACTCCCCGCTGAGCAGAGAGCCTGATATGGGGCTCGATCTCAGGACCCTGAGGATCATGACCCGAGCTGAAGGCAGAGGCTTTAACCCACTGAGCCACCCAGGCGCCCTGGTTTCAACGTTTTTATAGAGAATTTCTTTAAAAATACAAAAGATGATATGTATTTTTTAATTGAGATTTAAGTGATATAGAACATTATATTAATTTCAGAGGTACAACATAATGATACAATATTTGCATATATCATGAAATGATCACCACAAAAGTCTAGTTAACATTTATCACCACACATAGTTATAACTTTTTTGTGTGTGGTGAGAACCCTAAGATTTCCTCTATTAGCAAATTTCTTTTTTTAATTAAATATTTTCTTTATTAGATTTCATTTTCCAGCTGTTTTAACTTAATAGAATTTTTTCTCCCTTAATTTCTGACTATGTCATGCCTTTTGGCTAAACAATGATTATTTTTCCAGCCTAATGGCATTTGTAAGTCAATGGCAACTAAATCCACAAAGACAATTTTCTTTCTAGCTATTTGAGGTTCTTGTTTTTCCATTGCAAATCAGAAATTTTGCTCAAGTCCACCAAGTGTTAAGAAAATTTTATCTGGTAAGACAGGATCCAAAATTCCCAAATTAAAATGCAAACATCTTAGGGGAATACCAGCTACAAGGTGTTTTAATGTGTAATTACCATAGGACTTTATACATATTGAAAAGTTAAAAACCAGATCTTTTGGTCTGTTCTGTTTTGTTTTCTTAAAGTGTATTTTTTTGGGCTCATGTCTCTTTTTGTTCTGATGTAAACCTCCACAAAATTTTTTTTAATGTTTGATACTATTGTGTGACTAACATAATTTTTGTATGGGATTTTGTTTTATTATTTTTATTTTTTTTTTATGTTTCAAGTTTTTATTCAAATTCTAGTTAATTAACATGTAGTGTAATACTAGTTTCAAGAGTAGAATTTAGTGATTCGTCACTTTCATATAACACCCAGTGTTCATCACAAGTGCCCTCCTTAATACCATCACCCATTTAACCTATCCCCCCATTCCCCTCCAGCAACCCTCAGTTTGTTCTCTATAGTTAAGAGTCTCTTTTAAGGCTTTCCTCTCCTTCTCTTTCTTTATTTTCTCCCTATGTTCATCTGTTTCATTTCTTAAATTCCACACATGAAATTATATGGTATTTGTCTTTCTCTGACTGACTTATTTCACTTAGCAAAATACACTCTAGCTCCATCCACTTCATTGCAAATGGTAAGATTTCATTCTTTTTGATGGCTAACTAATATTCCCCAAGCGGAGAACCTGATGCAGGGCTTGATCCCAGGACCCTGGGATTATGACCTGAGCCGAAGGCAGTTGCTTAGTTGACTGGCCACCCAGGTGCCCCTTCTTCCCATTTCTTACCTGGGTTATTTGGTTTTTGGGTATTGAGTTTGATAAATTCTTTATATATTTTAGATACTAACCCTTCTTTAGATATGTCATTTACAAATATATCCTCCCATTCTGTAAGCTGCCTTTTAGTTTTGTTGATTGTTTCCTTTGCTATGCAGAAGATTTTTATCTTGATGAGGTCCCAATAGTTCCTGTTTGCTTTTGTTTCCCTTGCCTCTGACAACAGGTCTAGTACGAAGTTCTACAAAGAGATTGCTGCCTGTGTTCTCCTCCAGGATTTCAATGGTTTCCTGTCCCACATTTAGGCCTTTCAAACATTTTGAATTTATTTTTGTGTATGGTGTGAAAAAATGGTCTAATTTCATTCTTCTGCATCTTGCGGGCCAGTTTTCCCAGCACCATTTGTTGAAAAGACTATGTTTTTTCCATTGAATATTCTTTCCTGCTTTTTCAAGGATTAGTTGGACATTGTTAGCAAATTTCATATATACTGTAAAGTATTAGTGATAGTCACCATGTTGTACATTATATCCCAGGACTTACTTATTTTATAACTGGAAGCAAAATGTTATCTTAAGACCATTAAACCTGCTTTGGAAATGCAGCTCTAGGCTATGTAGCCATGAAGGAAATATCACATGGAAGATACCTGACTTGGCCATTCCAGCTGTAAGAGGTTGACTCTCTTGAGACCTATGTCTATAAATCTTATTCTGGCCTAGGAGTTTTCTGCTTATAATTATGTTGTTCAGAGACTAGAGATCTTTGTTTAATTTGAAGTAGAAAACTGCATGGAGGGTTTCTGTTTAAGGTGGGCATTTTGCATAAAAAGTTCGACCTTGTTGTATAATAATATTCTTCCCTTGTTCCCCAGCTAATGGCTTTCCTCTGGGTGAGTAGGGCAGTCCTGTTTCTCTGCAAACTGTTGTCTGAAGAGCAGCATCAAAGACTGGCTGTCTTCTGGGTCATTTTGGTTTCTTGTCAGGTCATGCCTTTGAATGATTTCTTCAAACAAGGAGAAATTCTCCTTTTAATGTTCTATTTCAATTTTTTTCTCATTGTCCTCTTCAAAGTGACGAATGTTCCCTTGTTTCAGTTTTACTTTATACTGCTGACAGGATGAACAACACTCAGGCATTTGACTTGGTTCTCAGATGTCTCCCCACCCCATGTCTGTCGGAGGGCCATTCATCTTTGCTCCTACTCCTTCCCAGAGTAATAGTGGGCTAGGTGACATTTTAAAATTAGCTCACTTTGATTTATGAATGGGCTTTACTCTTTCATCTCTAATAAATGCATTAATGCCATTTTCTTGTCACAGTTCTGGCAAGCCCTTCTATTCATTGGTATACAATTTTCCTAGATTGTGTGTGGGTGACAGTGGGAGAAGGGAGGAGGATATATGTGGTTATTATATGGAAATAAAATGATAAGCCTTCTGTGGGCAATAGCAAATATCTGTGATCATTAAGTTAAGAATCACATTAAAGTTGAGCCATGAAGTAACTGTGAGACTCTATGAAGATAAAAAAGGAACAATTTTCATTATGGCTCTCCATTCATTATGAGAGAAGTAAATTTCACAATAGCTTAAGAGGCCCTAAAGGATCTTGTCCCATGTTACACTGTCTCCTATTCCTGTCTTCTTTTTCCCCTTTGCTCCAGCCACACTGGCCTCCTTATTGCTCCTTGGACATATTAGGGATATATCTAAGTCACAGACCCTCTGACTTAGGGTCTGTGCATTGGCTGTGCCTGCTGCTGGAATCCTCTTTGCTCACATATCTGTCTGCCTAACTTTGTCATTTCCTTCAGATCTTTGCTCAAAGATCTTTGCTCCCTGCCTACCCTATACAAATGGCCTGCCTGTGTCTTACCTCTCACTTCCAGTATTATTTGCTCTACATTTTTCTTTTCTTATAGAATCTATCTCTTGTGAAATATTAAATGATTAATCTGTTGGATATTTTTGTCTGTCTCTCCTGGGAAGGGGTGAGAAGGGGAGGAACAGGGTTCTTGGTCTGTTTTATTCACTGATATATCTCAGGTGACTCAGACAGTGCCTGGCACATAGTGGGCCCTCAGGAGATATTTGTTGAATAAAGAGCCAGAGGAACCTGGTTGGTCTTCACTGTCAGCAGTGCCTGTGTGACTTCCTGTGCCTTATCCTATATTTGTTCTTGTTTTAAACATTCTTTTTTACTTGAAATGACTTATTTAATGTCAACATTTCCCTATAGATGACAGACTCCCTTAGCACAGGACCATATCTCTTTCATTTTATTTCCTTGTATCCCCAACATTTGGATAATACAATGAAAATAATACATACTTATCTCATTGTTATGTGAAACAATATAATGTGGATGATGTTGAATTGTGATGACATTTGTTATCTATTTCCTCAATAAGTGATTTATTTCACAACTTTATTTTAGTCTTAAGTTAAATGCTATGACTACAACTCAGGTAATTTGCACTGTCCCTCCTAGGCCACTAGATATATGCTAATGATGCTCTAGACCAGAGATCTAGAAAAGCTAGCCCCTCACTTACACCTTAGAACAATCCAAAGAAAATAATCTTTAACATGTACATGGAAAATCACTTAACAAGTTAGTTAATTTGCATAGAATACATTTTTTTTCCAAATAAGATTTCCCAGGAAATACTGGAAGAGATTAAATAGAGTCTTCCTCACCTTCTGACCTAAAGTAGCTCTTGGTGACATTTTGTCACATAGTCCTGTTTTGTTTTCATAATGCACTTGCCTCTCACTATGTTACACTTTCTTGTTATCTTGTCTCTTCACTGTAAACGGTGAGCTTCACGAGAGGATGAATTTCTAGGGCTGTGGAAATAAATGATCACAAACGTTGTGGCTTAAAATGACAGAAATGTATTCTTGCAGGACTGGAGGCCAGAGTCTGAAATCAAGGTGTTGGCAGTGCCGAGTTCCCTCTGAAAGCTCTGGGGACAGTCTTTCCTTGTCTCTCCCAGTGTCTGGTGGCTGCAGGCAATCCTTGGCACTGCATGGCACCGCACCCATCATTCCAGTCTCTGCCTCTGTCGTCTCATGGTTTTTGCCATGGTGCTGCTTCCCCTTGTCTGTGGGCATGGGCATTCCTCTCCTCTTCTAAAGATTTATGCTTGGATTTAAGACCCATTCTAATCCAGGATCATCTTATCTTGGCATCCTTCACTTGATTACCTCTGCAAAGACCCTTTTTTCCCCAAATACAATTGAATCCTTGGGTTCCAGATGAAAGAGTCTTTTGGAGGGCCACTAGTTAACCTGCTACAGGGGCCTGACTATGTTAATCTCTGCTGTGTTCCGGGGATGTAAGATGATCCCTAAGAGATATCACGGATGCCCAATAATTATATGTTGAATGATATAAGAAAAAGAAACGGCATAAAATGCAGTGGACACTTAGACATCCTGGCAAATATGAAATAAAATGACAGCTTCATTGTTCGGATCCTATAGGACCAAGAAGAAGATTCTTTTGAGTTTATCAGGGGGTTGAGTCCTTTAGAGCAAAGCCAATTTGGTCTTTGAAATTTGAACCCCTCATTTCCCTGTTGCTTTCATTCTCAAGGAAGAGAAACAGCAAAAAGAAAAGACCCAGCAAAAGGAAAAGACAGTCAGGTGCCAGTGGTGGACTTGTATTGGGAGAGAGTGCATAACTGCATGTATTAAATGACATTCAAAGAGGAAAGGGGGAGAGGCATCCATGGGGCATCGGGTGCTGGGTTGTCCTCTCTGGAGCTGCCACTCTGTGCTCAGCTTTAATCAGGCACAGTTAGGTCAGCTGGACACGAAATGTGGCTTCGTTCCCAGGGGACTTCCCCTCGAGTTATAAGACCAACATCAGTGAAAGAACATCGAAGGCTGTTAGTCTGCACATGCGCTGAATTGTGTGGCTGAACCTGTGTGCAGAATTAAGGGGGCAGTGACTTAAGAAAACGTAGGGCTTTAGCTGGTTCTGAAAAAAATGGTTATAGCATTGCTATGTGAAGGCTTTCCTGAGAAGGGAAGATGGTGAGGAGAGAGGAAGAGGCTGGGGTATGCACAGTGCACGAAAGATGTGCACGGCTCACGTGTGGTCTGCGAGGAGACAGGTGAGTCCAGACAGGACAGGAGTTGGAGCATGTCATGGGCAATCGGGGGACCTGTGTGAGGTGAAGAGAAAGGACAGCAGCTGCATTTTAAAAATTGGCTTTCTTTCTCATTGAGGTGATCAGAACTCACTTTGGCCTCAGCTCATTCCTTTACCTCTTAGAGCAATTTTTATCTGTTCACTTTTCAGCGTTTTGCCCTCTAAATAGTACCAAAGGTCACAGTCTGCTTTTTATCTTACGAATTTTTCCATCTCTCTTATTTTTTTTCCTCTCTTAAATGTCCATTTTATTAAATGCAGTCATGTAGCAATTTCTGTTTCTTGTCATATTAGATTTAGTTTCTTAAAACTATTTGGCCACAACCTAGCCTAGTTCTGGAAAGTTTTCTAAGGTTTTAATGTTCTTAAGGATGGATTTCACTGTCGTTTGTTGCCTACACCATAGCATTATATTTGAAATGAATGAAAACTCTACATATTTCCAGATCTTCAGACATCATTGGCATGAGTTTCACGGGAATTCTCTTCATATGGTGCCTTGGAAGCTGAGGTTTTCAACTCTCTACTAATTATTTGAGCACTAGAGCTAAAGAATCATTCAAATGGATACTCAGAACAAGTGCTAGATCTTCTGATTCATTTGTTATTTTAGCCTCCTTACACTTTCAAAAGAATCTGAAGTGCAAATGCTCTAAGAATCGTAAAAATCAGGGCAAAAGTACAACGGCCAATTAAGAAAACAATGGGAGATGATTGCATCTGGAATTTAGACTAAAGTTCATTCATGTTAATATTGAATGCAAAATAGCAAGCCAAACCAAAATATGACAAAATAAAAAATATAGCTGTCCTTTGATAAAAGGAAAAACAGACCAAAAAAAAAAAAAAAAAAAAACTCTTTAATCAGGAGAGGTGGATTTTTGTTCCGGCACTAATTTATTGTCCAATTCAAGGAATATTGACCATTTTGGATCATATATCAGTGGTTTCTTAAAAGATGCAGAAATACTCTTCATTTGGCCATTTATTATGTCAGAGAGCAGGAAAAACCAAAGATATGATACTAAATTCTATGTTGAACTTTTTTTTTAATCAAAAGAAAAAGGGACCAGCATTTAATAAGAGTTATGGCAGACTGTAATTACCTGTCAAATGTCAATTCTCCCTTTTCTTGTAAGAGAATTAAGTGCATTGTGACCAGTAGAAAACTAGACTTTTCCTGTTCACTTAGCGGTCAGGTGTGGTCTTGTGACTCAGTTCTGGTCAATGAGTTGAAAGTGAAAGTTTCTTCCAGGAAGGTTCCCCTGAAGGGAGGGGTTAATTCTGCCTTCCTTGTGCCCAGCAGCAATCTTGACCATGACATAACTTTGAAGTTTGAAAATAGGTGGCGTCCGGTCCCCCAAAGACTTCTGGAGGTGTCATACCAGCCCTGGACTGCCTACCCTGAGACTCCCTTTCTGTAGGAGAATAAACCTTGTGTGCTTAGTCCATAAGAGTTGGGTCTCTTTTGCAAGCAGCCAAATTAAATTACTCACAGATATGCACAGCTGTGTAGTGTCCGTTGCTTTTCCAGTGTCATGTCCAAATTTTCTCAACTCATCTCTGAGTCATATATTATTGACTTAGAGCCTTTGTGGACCTGGCTAAGGTCCTAAGATGATTTAGGAATTTATAATTTGCACTCAGTTCTGATCTACATTCATTCAAGTGCTGATGTTTCCAATACACTTGTGATGGACCTGAAGTCTTGCTCCAGAGGAGCTGGCATCTCTCTCAAGCTTTCCTTTTTAAATCTCAGCTGGAAAAGTGTCTCTCAACAGTGCTAAGAGGAAGCGTGGAAAGAGCTTTGCCCATGTATAATAAAGGTGGACTTCAGATCCTTTGGAACCCATGTGTTGGGAGTATGACAATCAAAAGAGAAACTCTCCAAAGGAAGAGGAAATGAAGGAGCCTGTGCATTAGCACCTGCTTCTAAGTTCTACAACATATCCTAGAGATTCCATATTATATTTTGCTAAGTGAGGTGGTAGTGCTTATCTATGCCCTTCCTCTTTACCTCTAAGAAAATTGTATCTTCTGGCAGACTGATTTCTAGAAACGCATGAAGAAAGAAGAGGGATGGCGGCTAAAAAGTTAACTGAGAACTGATTCTTCTCACCCACCCTCATTCCCCTGTGTTTTCCTGACTGCAGGCCTCAGCAGCACTTGCCAACCTATTGCAAAAGCCTCTAACTGGCCTCCCTCTGCTGACCTCTGGCTCACTCCAGGCATTTGTGTGCACCTGCCCTCCAGTCCCTTTTCCAACATAAATAGGAATCTGTTGTTCTCCTTCCTTAAAAATTTCTGATAAATCCCATTGCCTTCAAGGTGGAGCCCGAACTCCTTGGCCTGTTATCTCGTCCCTTCATTCTCCAGTTTCATCTTCTATAGCTTCATCTTTACATTCTAATGTTTACCCCCATGCCCCAGAGGTCACATTGAGCTTCCCATTCTGCAACATTATTTTTTACACCTAACCAGTTTCAGGCTAACCAGTTCTGACAATATACCATTAGCACCAGGCTAATTTTGAATTTAACTTACATCTCTCTTACCATGTGTCTGAGTCCCACATCCCCAAGGTCTTACCTTTGCTATAAAGATGCCATTGTTACCTTTATTGCCCCCTTTTCTCCCATTCTCTCTAGTAATTTTAACAGAGGACTGTGACTTCTTGTAGTGAGAGTTTATTTCTCTTGACATTGGGTAATATTTGCAATATAAGGGTGCCACTGAACAGCCTTGAGGCACTGCTCCCCATTCATTTTTTCCCAGCTGAGTTGACTGTATTGTTCTGTTGCTATTCTCCAAAGGTTTTGTTTTCTCGGTTTATAGACAAACATACATTTGTCTCTTTTTTTTTCTCAGCATTTCAACTTCATTATTTATTACCTCCCCCAAATTATTCATTAACTCTCTAATCCTGGCAATGACAGCAGCTGAAGACTGCTCTAAATTTAGCCTGTATGGGGGTGCCTGGGTGGCTCAGTGGGTTAAAGCCTCTGCCTTCGGCTCAGGTCATGATCTCAGGGTCCTGGGATCGAGCCCCACATCAAGCTCTCTGCTCACCAGGGAGCCTGCTGCCCCCTCTCTCTCTGCCTGCCCCTCTGCCTACTTGTGATCTCTCTCTCTGTCAAATAAATAAATAAAATCTTGAAAAAAATTAAAAAAATAAATTTAGCCTGTATGTTGGACAGAGAGGAAGTATCAATTCTGAGGCCATTCAAATGCTCTATTGTCCACCCATGCCCTCTAATTTAGGAAAGCTTAATCTTTTTCCTCTTAGATATCACAGCTCTCTGGGGTTATTTTAAATATTTCTTGAAAGAGAGTGAGCCCAGAGTACTCATCTCACTCAATGCTTCTCTAATGCTCCTCTATGCATTATTTCCAAATCTGTCTCTCTGACATCAGTACCAAGCTCCAGCTGCCTACCTCACAATCTGTTAGGCACTTCCACCAAGATATCCTGCTGGGACTTAAAATTTAATGTCTAAAAACAAACTCTTAACATCCCCTACAACAAATGACCTATCCTCCAGAGGGATGTAGACCCATCAATGGTGCCATCTTGGTCATAATTATCCAGACAGTTTCATCAGCCTGTTCAAACATAATTTACAGAGTGCAAATTAAACTTATAAACTTGACATTTAAAGCACTCCTCAGATTAAGCCTGATATTTTTCCAACTTCATGCTCCACTATTTCCCCTATGAATCCTCCACTGTGGTCGGGCATGTATTTACTACTACAGAGAATATTTCTTTATCATATTTGCTCAAGTAATACTTCTGCAGAAATGTCCTCCTTTCTCTAATCAGGAAGTTGCAATGAAGTCACAGAAGGTTTGGCCCCTTCCATCCACAGAATTATCATGACTCCCTGAATAATTTTGTCCTGACTCCTTTATATTTGAGTGTGTACCATTTCTTTAGTACATATTATATCTATTATAGAGGATGTAATGTGACTTGTAAAAGTTAACACAATGTAAGATTAATGATGAGAATGAAACTCTTTATAAAGAGCAGGAAGAGATGTTAACAGCTAATCTGAGATGAAATGTTTGCTGTAATGGGTCACAAATGTGGCTGACTTTCCAAGCAGCTGAGCCAAACTGCAAGCACATTGAGTTATTTCGCCCTTCTTTTATGGTTTAATTTTAGGAAAAGGAAGCACACGAAAAAGTTCTGCAGAAAGCAACATTTTTCAGGAACGAGACCTCACAATACATTTACAGTGTGAGTCTTTTACCAGATTTAGGTAAATCTGGTTCACAGTGAAAAAGAGACAAAGGTGCTTGCTCATGAAATCCTCCACTGTCAACCCTTTAAAAAGAAGATAGTGTGAAATTGAAGAGCTGAGATAGTGTGCTTTTGGAACTGCACTTTCTGTTGATCTAGTAATACCAAGACATAGAGCTTAGGGAACCTAAAAGAGTAGGTAATTTACTTGTCCATTTGACTCTGGCATATTGGATACATATTGGAGCTTTTGGACTGCAACCGATTTCTCTGACAGGTGCTTGTTCCGCATGAAGTCTATGTGGCTGATAAAAGTGTGAACCATATGCTTAGGGACCAGATGCACAGAAGGCAGAGTTGTCATTCTGTTATGAAAATTTAGAAGAGAATTGTCTTCCACCCAGACAGCCAGCCTACTTCATCTCAGATGACCAGAAATGGAGCCAACTTGCTCTCCCCTCCAAATAAAAAACCAAAAACCTGTATTAGAACATGAGATTGTCCCTATAAAATGGTTACAATAATTGTACATATAAATGAGTCTATGGAAAAAGTCTAGAAACAGGAAAAATTAATTTTTTAAATTAAATTTTATCAAAATGGTAGAGTTCTGGGGTCAATGATTTCTGGTCTTAAAATTCTCATGGTTGTTAAAAAACAGACTCTTAACTCTAGAGAACAAATGGTTGGTTTTGGGGGAGTGAAATAAGTGAAAGAGATTAACAGTACATTTATTACAATGAATACTGAATAATGTACAGAATTGTTGAATCACTATATTGTACACCTAAAATCAATATAACATTGTATGTTAACTATACTGGAATTAAAATTTTTTAAAAGACAAAAAAATTGCTTAGTTCTTAAGATAATGGTTAACAACAGATAAAAAATGTGAAAAAAAAACTTTCCAAAAAAAAAAGAAAGAAAAGAAAAAAGCTTTCCATCATCTCCAGCTAAGCTAATTGGATAAGATTCAGAGTCAGCTTTAATGAGTTTAACAAAAAAATGCTTCTAGCAACAGCTTATATTTGACACTCCCATCTCTTTGCTTCCAGTGGAAAGACTAACCTAAGGCAAATGAAGTGAACCAAATTTGTTCTCTTCCCTTCTCATCCTCTAAACAGCATCCTTTCCCTGATAAAGGCCCTAATACTCTTGAAAGTTCTGATGCTGGTTCCCAAAGGATCCTTTCTTCTCTCCACCCCAGGGCTCACAGGGGCATAGACAATGTTTTCTGGTATTATTTAATTAGCAACCACAATATTTAATCCCCTAATACTTTTTTTTCCCCTATTACTTTTATCTGATGTCTTAGAATTTACCTCTGTACTTAGTTATTTTTACCTCTGGAGGTATTATGACATTGGACAGGATAGATAGGGCGGAGGAAACACAGTGATACTGCACGTCCTACAAATTCATTGTAAAGTTGATAAATATCCACTACTGAGAAGCTAAGATAAAGTGATTCTGAGGCTGTGCTTTCTGGTGATCTAACAATTCTAGGAGAGATCTATGAGAACATAAAAAATTGGATACTTCATTGTATTGCTCACACAACTTTTAGTATTTGTTTTGCTTAGGTATTAACTCTGCGTTATTGGGAAAGGCTCTGGTAGATCTCTCAGTTCTCTCCCCTTCCTCGGGCTACCCTGGTGCTCTCTGTTTAGGGAAGAGACCAGTCATTACTGTGTCTTATAGTTTCTTCTGCCTGGAACATTCTACCCCTGGATATTCATGCATCCATGAAAGTTTTCTTTCACCTTCTAAGTGCCAGTGATAATGTCACCTCAGAGACCCTTCCTACAGTCATCTAATGTAAAATACCCTTTACTTTTGTATGCCTTATCCATTTACCCTATTTTATCTTTTCCATATCTAAGAACATACATTATTTTTTGCTTCCCAATGTCTTTCTGCAATCTCCCACTAGAATGGACGAGTTTCTATCTTGTCCATTGCTGATTTCCAGCTCTTATAACAGTGCCTAATAGACAAAAGGTGCTCAATAAATATTTGTTGAATGACTGAGTGACTGCATGAATATAGGAGACTTACGTTAGTGGGGGCAGCTCTCAGATAAGGGGAAGTCTTGAACTGGCAGTCAATAGAACAGTGCATTTTCATCTCACTGGAGAAGGTTCACAAACTATAACACTACTATTGTAGACAAAGAGATGAAGAATAAAGAAGCACCTGGAGTAGAGGGCCAGGAAACCTGAAAAGGTGCTTTCTGAGCACATGAATAGATAAAGAAGAGAGAGAGAATTTTATTTAGAATGTGAAATAATTTATGGAATGAAAACGAGGATACCAACCTACCTGGTCTTAGAGATATCTTTTGAAAAATGTCTCTTTTTAGTCTTGTCCATGTTCTTCCATAATATTCCTTGAATGAATAAATTAAGAAAAGAAGTGTAAGAGGCACAAAAAATAGACTTTGGCACTCTTTCTGAAAGAGGTAGGCAGCCTGACCTCAAACACAGTTGCAGAGTTGGTCTTCAGCGTTTCAGTCTGTTCAGAACTTGCATGGCAGTGCCCAGTTTTGGCTACCCCTTCTAGACACTGTCCCAGTTCTTTTCTGATCCTTCTTTCAGTACTTTTCTCCATTTAACAGTTTAAGAACTGCTTGAGCCAATGTGGGGATCAACTTTTTGGGAGGGTAGGACATGTGTAATTGTTAGCATTTCTTGAATCATACTGTCAGGAACTGTGAATGGTCTAAGAATTTTATCCTACTTATAAGTTAACAAGTTTGACTATTTCTATTTCCTGGCTAAATTCTGCCAGAGTAGAAGGTATGAGACTCCTGGATTAGAGATTTAAAAAGCTTTATTACTCATAGCAAAAGCAGGAGCCAGAGACTGGTGCCTCAGAGTTGCAAAAGGGGTGGCCCGAGTGGGCCAAGATGGAAGCCTTGACCCTGCAGTGGGTTGCGTTATAGGAAAGGAACATTGAATTTGGGAAATCTGCACTTTCATAGTAAGTGAAAGCAAGCCTGCTCTTTGTCTTGGGTAGTTGTCACTTCATCTCTTAAAGTCGCAAACGCAACCCTGAAAAATGGCTTGGGTGAGCAGTGGTCAGAGCCTTACATTCTTAGGGCACCCGGCAAGGAACTGCAGGGGACAATAGTGGATTGCTTCTTCCAACAAGTACCATATGAGATGTGAAGAGAGGTGAGATTTGATAGACACAAATGGCAAAGAGAAGGTGGAATGGTTGATTAAGTAACACAGTAAAGACTGATAAATGTTTAAAATTCTTTTTTAACACCCGAGTTAGAAGATATCTGAACATTTGGAACCTTGTAATTCTAAATGGTATATTCTATACTCAGATTCATAGTGAGAACATTTTCCTCTAGCAGAGTTTCAAAAAACTATAATTCCTGAAAATATGATTCATAAGTTCAGATCATGGCATTTTCTTCCCTCCCTCACCCCTAGCCCCTGGCAATCACTAATCTTTTTGCTGTTTCCACAGTTTTGCCTTTTCCAGATGTCATCTAGTTGTAATTATACAGTATGTAGCCTTTTCAGATCGGCTTCTTCACTTAGTAATATATATTTAAATTTCTTCCATGTTCTTTCAAGGTTTCAAATTTTTTTTTGTTTTATTTTGGTGTTTGGTTTTATTTTTAAGCACTGAATAGT
The DNA here is from genome assembly GCA_028646535.1 of Procyon lotor. Lineage (NCBI taxonomy): Eukaryota > Metazoa > Chordata > Mammalia > Carnivora > Procyonidae > Procyon > Procyon lotor. The sequence continues at coordinate 27,449,066 of CM053608.1, forward strand.
AGTCCATTGTCTAGAGATACCATCATTTATTTTTCCACTCATCTACTGAAAAATTATCTTGGTTGTGTCCAAGTTTTGGCAATAATGAATCAAGAAGCTATAAACATCCATATGCAGGTTTTTGTGTGGGCATGTTTTCAATTAATTTGGGTAAATACCAAAGAACAGGATTACTGGACTGAATCTTAAGAGTATGTTAGTTTTGTAAGAAACTGCCAAAATGTCTTCCAAAGTGGTTGCACCGTTTTGCACTCCCACCAGCAATGAATGAGAGTTCCTGTTGCTCCACATGCTCACCAACACTTCCTGTTCCAGACTCTGGCCATTTCAATAGGTGTGTGCTGTTATCTTATTGTTTTTTTTTTTTTAGAGATTTTATTTATTTATTTGACAAGGAGAGAGATCACAGGTAGCAGAGAGGGAGCCGGGGTGGGGGTGAATAGGCTCCCTGCTGAGCAGAGAGCCAGACGTGGGGCTCGATCCCAGGACCCTGAGATCATGACCTGAGCCGAAAGCAGAGGCATTAACCCACTGAGCCACCCAGGCGCCCCATCTCATTGGTTTTTAAATTTGCATTTCCCTGATGTAATACAAGATGGAACATGATTTCATGTGCTTATTTACTACCTATTGTTTTTGGTGAAGTTGTTCGGCCTTTTTGCCCAATTGTAAATTGCATTGTTAGTTTTCTTATTGTTGAGTTTTAAGAGTTCCTTGTATATTTTGGAAAACAGTCCTTTATCAGAGACTTTTTATTTTTAAAAATGTTTGCTTTATTATTAATCTTTCCTTCCACGTTGTGTATTCTATTGGTTAATTATGATTGAACAACCACAACTTGACAATATCAGCCGCAATGTAAAAGCTGAGTTTGCCAAATTTAGAAACATTTTGCATGAGAGGGTGTAGGTTTGGCAGAAAAGTAGGGTGATACAGGGAGGATGAAACAACATAGCCTTTTAAAAAATGTCATGTTAAAATAAAATTGCCTCTCTAATGAAGCAAATGACACAGCCTTTGTGTGTGTGTATAATGTTGGAAAACCACAGTTTTCTGTGACTTAGATTGGAATCTTTTAAATTCTTACTAAGGTATTCCCAAGATATTTTAACAAGGGAATTTTTGCAAAGCAGTTTTTTGATCAATTTGCAAGATTAGTTTTGCCTGAGCTTAACTAGGTCATGTTTTCTATTCTCTTCTATTTCAGCAGAAACACACTTTATCAAAGGCGAGACAGACCAAATGTGGGATGTGCTTTTTAAAAAGGTGGGTTTGGAATGTTAACAAATTAGTTTTATAATTTTAAATAGTTTCAAATTTAAGTACCAAAACGCTTGAATGACCTGGCTTTCACTGAGATCACTAGTTCATTGTGATTTATCTTTCTTCTGAACACCTTGAGCATGAGGAGGTCTGTAGCATAGATTTGACAGTTGCAACTTTATGATTTATTTGGGCAAAGTAGTCTTGTCTTGGGCTGACATTTAATTTCCCAAGTTTTCCTCTCCACAACAGAAAGAAAAACACTTCCTTGTGTATTAGGGTTTTCCAGAGAGACAGAATAGGTTTATGTCTATACAAACAGAACAGAGATTTATTTTAAGGAGTTTGCTCATGGACATGTGAGGGTTGGCAAGTCTGAAATCTGTAGGGCCAGCTGGAAATTCAGGTAAGAGTTGATGTCATCTTGAATCTGAAATCTGAAGGGCAAGCCAATAGGATGGAAATACAGGTGGAATTTCTGTGCTGCAGTCTTAGAACAAAATTCCATCTTCCATAAAGCTCAATTTGTTCTGGAAGCTTTCAACTTATAGCAAGGGGCCCATTCAGATTCTTGAAGGTGATCTGCTTTATGTAAGGTCAATGACTTGTAAATGTCAATCACTTCCAAAAAATACCTCCAGAGCAACATCTAGACTAATGTATGATCAAACAACTGGGCAACATAACGCAGCCTGCTGATACATAAAATTAACCATCACACTTTGAGAACAGAAGTTATAGATTCTAGTTCTTTAGGTGTTGCCACCGTGTTCATTGCCTACTGAATAAATATATCCTGGGCAAGTACCCACTGGCTAAAGGAATAATAGTTGCTCTTCTGAAAATTACGTGTTATTAATTCATAAATGAAAATGCCAATGGTATCTGATGTAGGAAAGATGTTAGGGTTCAAAGCCAATGGCCAAGAAAGAATTCTTGAGATGTCTTTGGTGCAAAAAGATATTTTTATTAAAGCATGGGGACAAGATCCGTGGGCAGAAAGAGCTGCACTGGAGTCATGAAGAGTGGTCCATTATATACTTTCAAGTCTCAAGGAATTTTGTAAGCAAGGTTTCCAGGGCCTTGAGGGGGCTGACTATTCTTGGGGGAAATGTTATTTATTACTGTCTAGTAAAATTTATTTATTACTGAAACACGAGTCATGAGTCCCTTCAGATGTGTATCAGTGGCTCATATGCTTGGGGGATGATTGCGAACATGTATCTTGGGGGTAGAGATAAAGGAAGTTTCCAAAAGAAATTTTATATGCTAAAGTAGACTTACAGGACCCTGAGGTTAAGGTTGCTTTTTGTTCTTAGTGAAGTATTAACATCAAGCCAATTGAGTCCCTAGAGGAATGTCACTATGCCTATTTCAAGGACTTGCCAATCCACTGTAGATAGTAAGGAAATTTAATAATTTTTCTTCTGCCTTTGTGTCCCATATCCAGATACAATTTTTAAAGATTTTATTTATTTATTTATTTATTTATTTATTTATTTATTTATTTATTTATTTGACAGAGGAAGAGAGAGAGCGTACAAGAGGAGGGGAGAGGAGCAGAGAGAGAAAGACATGGAGCCCGACTCAGGGCTCGATCCCAGGACCCCAAGGTCATGATCTGAGCCAAGATCAAGAGTCAGACATTTAACCAACTGAGCCACTCGGGCACCCCTCAGATGTAATTTTTAAATATTAGATGTATAGATAGGCAATACCAGTACTGAGTCTAAAAATTAGCCACAAATAAGTTCGATATGAAGAAATAGCATTGTAGGAAATGGGAACAACATGCAGGACTGAAGGTATGAAAGAGACCTTGAGGGATGCAGGGTGTTGGGTCTGGGAGTGCTCCCAGCAGACTGACTGTGTGGAAGGCCATGATGCTATGGAGGCCAGTGGGAATCAAGGGGAGAGCTTTTCACTGGAATAAAGTGTGGCCACTGAAGGATCTTGAGCAGAAGAGTAATATAATGACAATGGTTTTTTGAGAATCTGCATCTGATGACAGTACTTGGACCAGAGACAATGAGGCAGACCAGGTCAGTTCAGGTCCCCCGAGAAGCAATGGCTCATGTGGAGTGTTTTGGAGGAGAGTGGCTATAAAAGATAAAGGAGCAGGGGAAGGCAGGAAGAGCCTTAGGAGCCACACTGGCTGACAGGATGGCCACTAGCCACACGGGACAATGGGACATTCGCAATGTGGCTAGGTTGAACTGAGATGTATAAAACACTCCCTGGAATCCTAAAACTTACTACCCAGAGAAACAAAAACCCGACACACGTATGAGAATGTAAAGTACCTCCTTAATGACTCTGAAAATGTGACGCTGTGTTGAAATAATATTGGGGATGAATAAAAGATCATTCTCTCTATATGTTTATAATTAAAATTTATTCCATCTCTTTCTTTTTCCTTTTGTAATGCGATTCCTTGAAAATTTGAGATTATATATGTGTCTCACTCTATATTTCTTCTGGTCGGTTTTGCTGCCATACTTTGACAGGAGAGAGGAAGGAGGATGGGGCAGGAAGGTGGACTGCAGATCTATGAAAGTTGGAGTGAGGCTGATGGGGAGTCCCTGAGCAAGGGCTGGCCTTTGGGAGAGTCCGAAGTATCTGGGGTTGGGTTGGCACCAGCACCCATGCCATGCTCAGTCATGGGCTCAGACATCCTGGGGGAAGTGTGGCCTGGGTGGGAAGGCAGTGGGGAGATCCAAATGGACATCAGCTGGAGGCCGTCAGTCAACTATGGTTCCCTCAGCAGATTCTTTGGAAGGAAATGTGAGTACAGCATCTTCATGGTTCCTCATAAACCAGTCCTTGTCTTGGTAATTTAGGCTGCTATATCTGGTTTGCGTGCCACCACTGTTTGGCCTGTTGCTATTTTTAGCCCCATTTGTGTGGAGAGTGCCAACATCAAGCTCTGGATAAGATCCACCCTCAGGAACTCCAAAACTTCTAAGCTTGTTCACTTTCTAAGACTCGGTGACAGGAAAGAAGGCCAGGAGACTCTGGAGACTCTGGGGTAGGTTAATGCATCTGCTTTTGAATGTGTCTCCCATGAACTATAACCTACTGCTCTTCTAGAGCCATTGCTCCATCAAAATTGAGGCTATGACTTGGGAAGTTCTTACTTGGTCTATGTTCCCTAAAAAAGCACCAGTAAACTGTAACACCATAGAACTCTAAGGATTTCCATTCTAAGTTCTCCATTCCAGAGAAGATTATTTCCATAAAATGTATATGGCCTTTAAAATTGATAAACCCATCTCGTGTTGGGAATTAAGCTCTAATGAGAAATGGTTCTGTCCTCAGAGAGATGGCAACTAAGCTCATATACAAAATTCAAGGGATGTTGCTTTCTCTGAGTATGGCTTTTTTTGTGAAGCTCAGTGATTGCAAAGAGGAGAGGAGAGATTTAGATGCCATGGTTTTGGATGAAATCATCAGTCCTGTTAGGAAGCCGATACAACAGTTAAAAAAAGATACTTTAAAAAGTAACTAGAACCATCCTTACCTTGCCCTGAATTGTCATTCTTTCTCTGTGTTGACATTAAATCTTGAAAGAAGGGGGAGGAATGTTTATGTCACAGATAAGAAGCCCCAGTAAGTGAATTCCCCTCCATGAAGTCAATAATTATTCTGGAAGGATAATAGTCATTAAATCATCATTAAATAATAATGAACATGGTAGATTATGAATATCATTAGATGTAGAGGAGAAAAAACTCTTGTGTATATTTTCCACAAATTGTAGACCTGTCAACATTAACTTTAATCCATAAATAAGACAGTATAGTGAAAAATTAAGAGTTTAGACTTTGAAAATCCATCAGACTCTCTCACTTAACATCTGGCTATGTGGACTTGAGCAAGTTACTTAACCTTTCTGAGCCTCTGTTGATTCAGCTGTAAACTGGAATGTTTATGGTACTCGGCCCATGTGACTGTTGTGAGAATTGACATAATCCACATAAATACTTAGCATTGTGCCTAACACATATAAAATGCTCAGGAAATAGTTGTTAATACTATCTGAAGAGACAGGAACTTCTCCAAACCACCAGCTATTCAATAAAACATCTTTCTTGTCTTTCTGACTTGACTGCAAGTTTCCACCTGCCAAGGTTAGCAAAAAAGTCCTATATAAATCAAATGTCAGGCTCCTGTCCTTGCCCTCGATTATTAGACCCTCTATAGAACCTCCAGAGCTCATGAGATGCAGGAAGAGGTGGATAGATCCTGGTGTTCACACTATTGCATTTGAAAACAGGCAGCTCTAACAGGAATTCCCCTTTGTCTGTGACCAGGCTCCTAAGACTAGGGTGACCAGCTGGCCCTCATTTGCCCAGGATTCTCTTGGTTTCGCATTGAAAGTTCTGACTCCTGGGAACTCTCCAGGAGCAAACGGGGAGAGTGTGGTTACCCAGTGTGGTAGGGACCAAAGTCTACTCATTTTCGGCCTGCTGCGAGTGTCTGACCCTAAAATGGGAATTGCCGGGGTCCAGCCCAGGCAGTCTAGGAGTTCCCTGAAGGATGGATGGTGTCGTTGAAAGGAATGAGAGAGCCGGAGGATTCTTTCAATCACCAGGCAGGCATCTCTGCCTCACTGGTTTTTGACTCTTTATTTATAGGCAGCAGGTTACATGGAAAACAGTCAATGATTTTCTTAGCTAAGGGGGCTTAGATCAACAAAAGTTTTTTTGTAGAACCTACAGTTTTTTCTAAGACTGAGGCAGAGACAGGCTTATCTTATTTTGAATAGCAAGACCCTTAACAACAATTTTTATGACTCTGTTTCTATGTTGGAAAAAGATTTAGTCACGTATATCTTTTGCACATTAACCAAAGGAAGAGGGGTGACATTTGAGTTTATTATAGAATGGCCCGAGCTGTTTGTACAAGCCCTTTTTTGCTGCTGGGTAAGCAGACACCTGGGAGCCTCATCTTGTGTATTTTTTAGCAAAGTCTGAAGTAAAACTCTATTGTCTTTATATTTAACCCCTCCTACCTTATCTTATGTGTACTCTCCATTGTAAGGGAATGCGGGTGTTGGTGTAGATGATGGAATGTGAATCCCTAGGGGGAACTGAGGTTGGCTGTAGATTATTAAAGGTCTGTGTAAGTTTTTGGCCTTTAAGTACCTTATCATCTTATCTGCAATAATTTGGTGGACCAACATTAGAAGGGAGCCTCGCAGTTATCTGCTCTAACGGTTTTATGGCAGGGGAATGGTTCGGTTGTTTTATGTAGTTTCTGTAAAGAAATGTCGGTCTGGTTTAGAAGCAGGTTAAGTGGGTCAGAGCCTCAACTTGAGCAAAAGGCTTAGGCCAAAAAGAAGAAAGGAATTCAAGTAACACAAAGAGATATAGGAGGAGATACCGATCCCCGTTCATATGGCAGGAGCCGTGCAAACCTGCCCCCTCGCCGGACCGTGTCAAACGGTGAGGTTTCTGCGGCTCTCGGCAGGGAATGATTGTATGGGGTTGAAAACCTGGGTCTTGGCACCTACCCTGGAAACCTACAAGGTCACTATGACTGGGCCACACCCCTCTTCCATCTTTTCCCTCCCCTTTCTGATGGTCCTGTTTAATGCCTGATAGACCTGGGATATGAAAACAATAGTTGATTTAAGAGTTGTCTTCCTGGCAGAGTCCTTCTGTTAATTCTCTACTACGTTCTGAAGCTCCCCAAAGGGCTGGTAAGGTTCCCCATATCAAGGACTCAAAGGACTGACTCCACTGTAAAATGTGGGCATGTGGGAATGGGGAGCAATGATTCTAGAGTTGAACACAAGACAGATAATTTCTCAAGAGGGAAACTTTTACTCTGTTTAGCCATTGCCATCAGCAGTCTTGAAATTGGCCTTGCCTATATATGTCAGTCTAGCTCATTAACCCAAATCATACCTAATACATTCTGTGGTCTTTTGCTGCTCTTTGACTTTATAATAAAAACTATAATAAAAACTCTAGTTTTATTTGCTGCAAGCACACTAAGTTTCTTCCAGAATGGCTTCATGTCAAAAGCCAAGAAGGGGGTGGAATGGGATGGGTTATTGCAATCCTAGCTTGTCTCTTTGCCTTTGGCTCTTCCTTCTCTAATCCATGTTGCAGCAATGTCAGATTAAGCTTCAGTTTTGAAACATTGCTGTCACCAAGACTGTAAGTCTGATCCTGTTTTTTTTCCTAAATAATCTTTTCTTTAAAATAGTTTATTTATTTATTTATTTATTTTACAGAGAGAGAGAGATCACAAGTAGGCAGAGAGGCAGGCAGAGAGAGAGAGGGGGAAGCAAGCTCCCCGCTGAGCAGAGAGCCCAATGCGGGGCTCGATCCCAGGACCCTGAGATCATGACCCAAGCCAAAGGCAGAGGCTTTAACCCACTGAGCCACCCAGTCGCCCCTTTCTTTTAAGTTTATACGCAGGTTAAATTTCAAATCTTAGCTTGGCAACTAAGGGCCTACACACACTGGGACTTAACCCTTCCATTCAATCTCCCTCTCTCATTATCCTCCTGATGAAACTTCCAGAGAGACAGGCAAGTCCTGCTGGCCTGGCCTCGTTCATCCTCATCTCAGTGGCTAGAACAGCCTTATCCTTTCCTTCTTATGCAGAATGACCTTCCTTCAAAAATGAGCTAAGCCTACCCCCTCCCTGAAGGCCTTTCTGGTTCTCAGGGGTCCCTGCCTCTCCTAGAGCTGGGAAGAAGAAGCTGGGATCCTGACCTGGAAAATGAAGTGAGTCTGGAGAGGAGGGGAAGATAGATGTCAGATGGGATTGAACTAGCTCTTTGAGAAAGTTTCCTGCAGTAGATCGTAGGATTTGATACTTCAAATAGTGAGAAAAGCTGAAAACCTCCTTTCTTTGCCACATGCATTTCAGACTCAAATCAGAGGAAACTTTGTGTTGGTCCATACTGTCATGCCCATGGATTGCTGACCATTGGCTCTATGTGACACTAATGCTGCCTGATGACTTCAATACTTGTTATCCTTTGGCTTTTCAATATCTAACTCATCTTTCCTAATAACACCCCAACTACCATTTGGGGAAACTCCCATTATGTAATCTTGGTGGTAGTTAGTGTCTAGAAGCATGTGATATAGGTTTAGCCTAATGAGGGCTTTGCAACTTCAGTCTTGAAAGAAGAACCTGGAGCTGGTTGGGGTCTGTCTTTTGCAGGAGCAGTAGTGGTGTGTGGACCGGATCCTATGTCCTGTCTGTCTTCTGACTGTGATGGCCTAGCCCTTAGGACCTCTCCTGTCCCTTCATGCTTCTCAGTCCTGGCCCTCCCACTTCCCATCCTTTTTGTGATGCCAGATATTCCAGTAATTTCTCTCGTTTTGCTCGAGATGTCCAGATTTGGTTTCTTTCACTTACGCACAAGAATTTTTGTCTGATGATAAATATAATAGTAATATTAATCACCATTAGTTTTATAACAATAAGCTAACAGTTATTGAACACATTCACAATGGCAGCCACCGTTCTTAGCTTTTACATGTCTTAACTCCCCCATCCTCATGAGAGCCATTGAGGTAGGTGCTATTATTCTGGTTTCCTATGGAGGGCAGTTGAATGCAGAGAGCTTCCTCAAATTGGCTAATATATGGCAGAGTCAGGATTTGAATCCACCCAATCTCTTAACCAGACTATTCAGAAATTTATATCAGAGAGTGGAGTTTTAAGTAATAGACCTTTAAGGAAATGTGGGGAATTGGAGACAATCTCAATCTGAGATAGTGTAGAGGGAACTGAATGTCCTATTATTTTTCTGGGTTGGTAATCCAGTAGTCAGTGGCTTACAACGATAAGATAGTGAATGAAATGACTGCCTGTGTACATCTGTGTTCCAGGATCTGTTGAGGAGAATGTTCTGGCAGACCATGTTGTCACCACCATAAAAACAGTGTGACAGATATGAAAAAAATTGATGGGTAGCTGCTTCTGATAACATTGGATGGCTTAAAGTCAGAGAGTGATAAACGTAAATCTCTAAATTCTCAGTTTAAGCCATGGAAAGAAATTTAGGGATGTTCTGTAACCACGATGAAAGAATTTATTACCTTGCAGCTATAAAATTGTAATAGCCAAAATTCAGAAGCAGATTTTTTTATTCTAAAAGGTACCAAATTACATCAATTCAATAAATGTTTTGCTATATGTCATTTCCATGAAAATGTGGTCATCCATCAAAAAACAGTAGGCCCTCGGACAGTGGCGTGGGGTCCGTGAGAGGACTCCCATCTGAAGAACTCAAATCCTCACCCTATATTGTATGGAGTTTCTGTTTCCCACGGGCACAATTTCCCCTTCCTGCTGTGATGAGATTGTTCTCCTCTAGCTTCAGGACTATTCTTTTGCCTGAGGGAAGTGTTCTTGAAGAAAGATACCTATTCTCTAAATTCCCTACCTGCCTTGACACTTTGCTTTGCAGAGAAATAATTGGAGTTAAATCTCAACTTGATTTGAGCACAATTACAAAATCACTCCTTTGATGAGAAGGTTTGTATACCGTGAGAATTCCAGGGCTTTGCTAATGTTATGAGGAAATAATCTGTGGAGTGTGTGGGGGGAAGACTGATTGACAAATCAGGGGGAATATAATTATATATCTGACTGAATTTTTAAAGATGGATGTGCTTACCAGGCATTTTTGCATCCAGAGCAATCCTGAGTAGCCCTCTGTGGTTCCAATAATTTGTTTGGCTAATTAACCCAAACCTGGTTTCAATTCGAGCCCACAAAATATTGGGCGTGATGAAAACATTTCTTGGCATCGAATAAAAGAACGTGCTATTTTATACATGGGGAATATGGAGTGATCCGTTGGGAGCATCTTACCCAACTACATCATAAACTGTCTTAACAATCTACTGCCTTCAACAAGGTCTTCAGGCACACATTGGTAATGGAAACTCTATTTCCGGAATGGGCTCTTGTCTGAGGACTGGAGATTCTGGTAGGGGACCAGATAGTAGAAACAGGCTACTTCATTTCATGGTCAACTGGGGATCCAGAGGTGGCAGAGACCACATAACTCCACTTAACTATCAGAGACAAAATGGGCATTATTTCCGTAATGGTGAGTAGGGTCGGCATCCTAATATAAATGGTCTGACCCAAAGAGATTTTTTCATATAGATTATCTATATTAGGGTCTGTGAACTAAAGGATAATTACTCTTAATAATCTGTTTGCAATTTTTTAAAAATTATCCCTGCGTGCTGGGTTTTGCTGATTCAACTGCTTAAGCTTAAAGGTAGGAATGCTTCCAACTTGGATACAACAATGATGTTAGTGAATTGGGTGCCACACTGTTATGTGCCCTAGGACTGTCCATGCCCTAGGACTGTCCATGTCCATCAGGCCCTAGGACTATCAAGATCAAAAGGGATTACTGGTCTTGGCTATCAAAGAAAAATAAGAGTTTTGTTCTCAATGGTGCTAGGGAAGAGCATGACTCAAGCCCATGTGATCTCTGGGAACCTCCTCATTTCACCATGTCCCTCATTAATGCAACCTCCTACAGTACCTTCAGGGACTCAGCTCCTCAGGTAATAAGTTGTGGGTAACTCAATAAAGCCAGGAACTGCAACCACCTATGCTAACTGAAGCAAAAGAAACATGGAATGTGCCGAAGAGAAGGAAAATCAACAATCGATGGGTAGCTGCTTCTGATAACATTGAATGTTGAATATCAGCAATAACTTCATGATTATTTGCAGAAATTAGGACTAGAACCTCAACTCCATTCTATCATGTGTACATACATATCTTAACTGATAACTCTTCTTTCTCTTCTCTCACCTACTTTATAGGATGAGTTCTTTTTTAAAGTCACATCTTGCAAATATGGGAAACATACATCATCTAGAGATCCTGGATTAAAAGCTAGGAAGCAATAACTACTTAATTTAGACGTTTCCCTTTGGGAAGCAGTGTGTGTTCTCAGTTCTGTTACGTTTGTGTTGGGCAGGAAAAAATATGTGGACCCAAATTGGGAGACTGTAAGGTATACTTATAACTTTTTCACTGTTCAATCTTTAATACTCCTTCCTGTTTGCACCTTACTCTTCATTTTGGGAAGACTCCCATCCTATGTAGTCTAGCTGGAGACTGCTTTCCTTTTTGGAAGCTAAAGGAGTCAGGTTCTTGCCTGTCCCTGTATCTTGCTCTTACAGAACTGCTTGGGACTGGTTTGACCAGCTAGGCACTCCTTCTAGAACTTTCAACTTTGAGAAAATGCTTCAAGAGTCTGGAGATGAAATCAGATCATTCATCTGAGTGGCAGTGGGGGTGGCCTGAGGCTGGGAGGATGGGGTTCCACAATCTGGACTGGGATTCATGATGCCTCACAGGAGGCCTGGGTTCTTTGTTTTCCGGACCTGATTCTCCGGCCTTGCTGTGGTTTCACGAGTCCTCAATCTTTCCATTAAATTGCTTTTTTGCTTGAGATAGTCAGATTTAGGTTCTGCTGCTTTACCCAGAAATGGCGTTATATAAATCCAAATGATAATTTTAGTTCTTCAGCCTACAAAAAATATTGTAGTTGAAAGTAGCTCTCTGTCAAAGTTGAAAACTTTAATTTATTTTCTGCAAAGAGGTCTTCAAGTACTGTAGAGATTCAAGTTATCTGAATTCAGATGAATGCTAATTTACATTCTTGGGATTTGTTCATGTTACCAAATTTCACTTTTTCTCTTTCTGTGTAATATCTCACTCATCAGAGAATCAGAAGGACAGAACACCACAATTTTGTGTTATCACACTGTTGACAAAATTCTTTCCCAAAGGTATTTGAAAAAGAAGAACCAAGTATTAATTCACCTTGGTTCTAGCACCAAGTTGTATGGCTGGATCAAAACATGGTGATCTATAATCTCAAGTCTGATACTTCAATTCAGACTACTAGACTCATAAAATGGAGAATTTCATAGTGGATTTCTTGTCTCAAACATACTCCTGATAACTACTACTTTGAATTTTTAAAGAACCCATAGATATGCTTATAAATATATGTTCCTCTACCCAAATGCATTATATTAATTAGACCAGAAAGGTTGATTCTGAATTTTTATTTTTGTGGTTCCTTTCAGGTATCTTTTTTACCCATGAAATGTTTCTCCTCTTCCCTCCCGATTTTAAGGAGAAATGAAAACGACAAAGAGTTTCATTTCTTAGCTTTATCTTGAAGCATCTTTGAGAAGAAAGCAAAAGGGAGCTATGCAATATTCACAAGCAGCACCTTAGTTTTTGCTGAATGACTTGCTTTCTGTGCTCAGTCAGAAGTCTACAAATAGCACTTACTTATGTGTGTTTATTTGCTGTTTCTTTTCTCCCTCATCCCTACTTCCTCCTTCTTTTTATGTTTCTCTTTTACATTTCCCAGCTTGTGCTGGTGAGGCCTCATGTCATTCAGTACAGCACAAGGAAGCTCTCTGGAGTGCCTGGGTGGCTCAGTCAGTTAAGCATCTGCATTCAGCTAGGTCATGATCCCAGGGTCTGGGATGGAGTCCCACGTCTGGCTCCCTGCTCAGCAGGGAGTATGCTTCTCTCTCTCTCCCCTCTCTTTCTCTCTCTGCCAAATAAATAAAATAACATAAAATAAAATAGTAGAATAAAATAAAATAAAATAGTAGAATAAAATAAAATAAAATAAATAAAATGAAGTCCTCTGGAGAACAAGTGGTGTGACAGTCCTCTGTCTAGTCAGAACATCAAACCAAGGTCAGAGCTTGCGTGGGGCTATGTACCAACATAAATAGCATCTGGCAGACCTTCTTACTATCCCCACTGTGACCTCTTGGGACAGTCAAGATCTCAAGATTTATCTATTTCAAAGAAAATTCTCAGGTGGGCAGGTGGAGGCAAGACTGAGCCCAGAGTATTGCACACAAATATGCAGAGGTAAGGGTTATATACAGGGCTGCACCAATGTGCCGATACCAGCCCACAGATCAACACTTGAAGAGTTGTCTCCCATATGGGTGCTGGTCAAGACCCTGAGACAAAGGAAAGAGAAAAGTGGCTGCAGAGACCAGGAGATGAAGTGAGAATGGAGACTCATTATCAGACTGGACAGGTAGGGCAGACATGGGACACAGGCTGAGCCACAAGGGTCAATGATTCCATCTGATCCAATATTGGAGTGGGGAAGGCATTGTCAGTGTTCCTATGGTTGAAACCCCCTGAAATTGAGAAAGTGGAGGGATAGAGTCCAGATAAAATGGTCAGGTTTATTGTCTAGAATGGCATCCTCTCACTTCTTTCCTCAAAATCTCTAATGTCCACCAGTTACCTATAGAATGAAGTCCCAATTACTTAGGTTGGTTTTGAGGCCTCATTTACCCATGTCTCCCTGACCTCACTCCTCTCTACAACCCTGCAAATCATTGGCACCTTCTTTGCTTGTGTTGTTCCCACAGCCTGGCTAGTCTTTCTATTTCTTCTCCATCTTGAGAAAATCTTACCTGTTAGAAAAGACCCAGCTCCAATACTGTCTCATCAATGAAACTTTGCTCTGAGCCACCTGGTCGGGATCATAGCTTCCCCACTGGGCTGATGCCATAGGATTATGGGGAAGCCATAATCCCTATAGGATTATTGGGAAAGCCAGGGGAGGCCTGGCTTCCCAGACTTGAACACCCTTCTTGTCTTTAGTCATATGACTTGGCCTCTACTCAATCCCACCTGCGATCCAGACCAGGATTAGGGGAGATTTAAAGAATTCTAGCTGGTCCCTTCAGCTTGGACTATCTAAGACGGATACTGATTCTGAACCCCAATTCTGTTAATTGGCTTTCTGGTTGGGTCCTAACACATATTCTCAAATTTTTAGCCCCGTTTTGGTGATTGTTCTCTATGCCTCAGAACTTGCTGTTTACCTGCAAGACTCTGCAAGATAACAGTGTCTATAATGTGGGCACTCTGAAGGGTCTCATCAGAGGGCAAGCTTCTGCCCCTTCCCATTTTGATGTCTTGCCCCGACCCCAAGTCTAATGGGGTTACTCTCATGAGTAGTGACAGATATGCTGGTGGCCTCATGGCTCTGCCTCTCTGCTAGCATCTGTGATTTTTGACTGTGCTGGATTCCCCTGTTTCTGCTCTGTTGGAAGGGAAGGCCACAGTGTTACTAGGGGTTGGACCCAGTAACTGGTGAGATGTTCTATCTGGATTTCTTCCTATAGTTGATGGCTGTGCTTTCCAGACTCCACGTTCTGCTTGCCCAACTGGACTTCCCCTTCCCTCTGAAGCTGAATCTGTCCTTTCGTGTGACTCTATCCTAGTAGATATGTCTACTTTCAAGTTCCAGCTGCTCCCTGTCTGCCCAGTTAGCTGTGGTTGCTCATGTCCTGAAGGACAGAAAAACTATATGGCATCTGTTCTGTTCTAGCTCGTGATTTGGTGATTTGTGAATGTGTTTTAATTTGCTCTTTGGCTGTCAGATGCCACTCAGGTTTATATGCTGCATCGGGCCCCATGTGGAGCTGGGAGTCTGGAGGCATTCTGCATGTGACATTAGGTGATTTAGGAATCCTATGGCAGCATCTTCCTAGACATTAACTCTGGCTTCTGTTCCAGTGTCATTGGAGTTGAGTCCCTGGCATGCTGTAATCCTTAAGGGAAGTAGGACATATTTATGGGACTCTGCAGTCTCTCTTGTCTATAGTTCATCAGC
>CM053608.1:27464115-27476044 GCA_028646535.1 Procyon lotor
TTTTTTTTATTCTGCATTCTGTCTTGAATTTTAGTTATTTGTGTGTTTATGTACTATGTTTGTATTATTTGTGTGTTATTTTAGATGAAGAATTCCCTGAAGGTCAGGATGGTCATCAGCTCTGTACTTAACTCTTATCCTTGCACCTATGATGGACATTCAATAATTATTTACTATTTATTTACTATTTTTATTTTTATAAAGCCACAAAATATGACCAGTTTCTTAGGGTAGTTTCTCTGTGGAGAGTTTTGCTGTCTAGTCCATACCTGTATACTGAATTTTAAAATACTGATATTTAAATTTATCCTGCATTATGAGGCTTGAGATGAGGAAAAATTTATAATAAAATTTGAAGGCTTATGGTATTTTTGCCTAAATCTTTCCATCAAATACATCACCTTGATTTATTCTGAACCTTCTCTGAGTCTGTAAGAGAGAGAATGACTTAGAAAATATTTGACTACTCAGAGAAAAATCTTATTTTTCTATTGGAAATATTTGCATCCTATCATAACTTTATAGTGTTTTCCTCTGAGGTTTTTTTTTATTTATTATTTTTTTATTTGACAGAGAGATCACAAGTAGGCAGAGGCAGGCAGAGAGAGAGAGGGGAAAGCAGAGAGAAGAGAGCCCGATGTGGGACTCGATCCCAGGACCCTGAGATCATGACCTGAGCCAAAAGCAGAGGCTTTAACCCACTGAGCCACCCAGGCACCCCTCTGCTTTTTATTTGAAGGTAGGTTATTTTATCTGCATTTCAGAAGATATTTTTACCAGATATGGAATACTTGATTGAGAGGGTTTTTGTTTTTTTGTTTTGTTCCTTAGCATTTGAAAGATGTGGTTCCACTGTCTTCTGGATTTTACTTTTTCTTTTTTTTTCTTTAAAGGTTTTATTTATTTATTTGACAGAGAGAGAGAGAGATCACAGGTAGGCAGAGAGGCAGGCAGAGAGAGACGGGGAAAAGCGTTCCCGCTGAGCAGAGAGCCCAGTGCGGGGCTCAATCCCAGGACCCTGAGATCATGACCTGAGGCGAAGGCAGAGGCTTTAACCCACTAAGCCACCCAGGTACCCCAAGGGATGAATCTTTTTAAACTATGGTTGCTTTTAAGATTTTCTTTCTATCTTTTGTTTTTAGAAGCTTCCTTATGATGTTACCTGGTGTGATTTTGTTTTTATCCTGCTTGACTTCTGCTGAGTATTCTGGATGGGTAGGTTGCTGGTTTAGATCCAATTTAGAAATTTTTGTCCTTATTTCTTCAAATATAATTTTCTCTCCTTTCCTTCTGGAACTCCCATTATATACTTATTAGACTGCTTGATATTATTTGACAGACGATTCAGATCCTGTTTATTTTTAAAAAGTCTTTTCTTTTTCTGTGCCTCAGTCTGGGTGACTTCTATTTACCAATTTTCAAACTCATTAATCCTTTTTCTTGTTATGGTCAGACATCTTTTAATGCCATCCAATGAATGTTTTATT
Source organism: Procyon lotor (assembly GCA_028646535.1). NCBI lineage: Eukaryota > Metazoa > Chordata > Mammalia > Carnivora > Procyonidae > Procyon > Procyon lotor. Next base: position 27,465,603 of record CM053608.1, read on the forward strand.
CCAAATATTGTATTTTTTAGTTCTAATATTTCCATTTAATTCTTTTCTTTCTCAAATTTTCTACAAATTCCATGTATCTCCTAAAATTCCCTATTGCCTCACCTCCTACTAATTTTTTCCTATAGATGCTTTAAATATTTTAGTTATTTCAGAATCTCTTTCTGCTAATTCCAACATCTATACCATCTATTAGCCTGTTTCTATTGACTAATTTTTCTCTTGATTATGAGCTACATTTAGTGATTTTTAATTGCATAGTTGGTATTGTGATAGTCCATTATAGACAACCTGAATTCTATTATCTTTCTCTGAAGAGTGTGTGATTTTTTTCCTAACATGTAGTTGTATTATTGGAAGATCCCCTTGATCTGGGAAATCTTGGTTTTAGCCTTTCTTAGAGTAGGTTTATTTTGGTTTTGTCATTAGTCCCAAGGAAAATTTCCTAGTCTGAGGAAAAAGACTTTTTTTCAGAGTTTATTTAGTAGCTTAATTGAAGTATAATTTACATGCCATAAAATTCATCTATTTTAAATGCATAAATCAATGATTTTTCATAAATTAATAGAGTCATACAACTATTAACACAAGTCAATTTTTAAAAATTGTGGTAAAATACACATAACATAAAAGTTACAATTTTAGCCATTTTTAGGAGTATAGTTCAGTGGCATTAAGTACATTCACATTCACATTCACATTGTTGGGCAATTATTTCCACCATCAATCTCTAGAACATCTTTATATTTTACAAAACTGAAATTCTATGCCTGCCAAACAATAGTTCCCCATTCCTGTCTCCTCCCAGGCCCAAAAAACCATCATTTTACTTTTTCTCTCTGTGAATTTGATGACTCTAGGTACCTCATATAAATGGAATCATACAGTATTTGTCCTTTTGTGACTGGCTTATTTCACTTAACATAATGTCCTCAAGGTTCATCTATGTGGTAGCACATGTCAGAATTTCCTTCCTTTTAAAGGTGAATAATTCCTCTATATATTATGACATTTTGTTGATATATATATATATATATGAATAATTCATATATATGACATTTTGTTCATCCACAATCCAATTTTAGAACATTTCTATCACTTCAGAAAGCTGCCTTGTGCCTGTTTATAGTTAATCCCCACCCTTATCCTCAGCCCTAGGCCACCACTGATCTGTTTTCTGTCTCTATAAATTTATTTTCTCAAACCATGCAATAAACGAATCATACAGTATGTAGTTCTTTGCATCTCGCTTCTTTCATTTAGCATATTTTGGAGGTTGAGAGTAAGTCTTTAATCCTAATGCATGTCCCTTGTGCAGTTTTAATGGAAGCCTGGAACATTTACCAAATGCTTCTAATTGGGTGGGTCTTGAAGTCTAAACTCTGTGTTCTCTGGGGTTGAGTGGCCACTGAAACCAATGTGCAGGTCTTTCAGCTTTTTCAGCTATCACTTTCCTTCTGAGTTTCTTAGAATCTTATCCTGCACAAATACAGTTCAGAGGTTAACCAAGAATTTGAAGGAAGTTAATACACAGATTTTGGGGCTCCTATGACTCTGATTCTCTCCTTTTTGAGATTTGTTCTCTCGATTTCCAGCTACTGTGGTAGTCCATAAATGCTCAGGCTACTAGGATTAGGGCTTTCTATTGGAGATCATCCTCCATCCCCTGGATTGAAGGGTGCCCTCCCCCCCCCCACCATCCAGGGAAAAACTGAATAATGTGGGTCTTACCCATGTCTTTGCTTCTTATAAGTGTTGAATAACTTCTCAATTCTGCTTCCTTTTGGACTTTCTCCAGTGACTTTGAACAGGTGATCTTTACATTTTGTCTAGGATATATAATTGTAGTTAGTAGGACAGCTAGTCTGAAACAAGATATTTCACCATTACCAGAGCCACTTTAAGACAAGATTTCATTCATGTGAAAAATATGAACTAAGAGGTTCAGAACCAATAATTAAGATATCATCACTTCAGAATTTGTGATCATTCAGGCAGACCTTTAGCCATAATTTCCTAAAGAAAATGAATATTATAAATAAGATCACAAGAGTAGTTTCTAAACTACCTACAGGGATAAAATCCTATATCCTTCTGGACATGGCATCTCTGAGTTGCAGAGTTTAGTAAAACATCCAGACAGGACTGGGTGACTATGAGATACCATAGTGACTTAGGTTCTATGAGAGATGTAATGTATCGGTTTCTGATGGAACTCATTTATGAGCAAACTGGTGGATCAGTGGGTGTCCTTTGTATGTGGGAAGAAGAGGCTGGAGTTTAATTGAGACTCAAAACTTAGCTGTTTTAGGTTTCTACTGCCTCCTCTTTGGTCTATAGGATGGCCAGTTTCTTACATGTGTCATCTAGTTCACGCTTAACTGCTCAAGTGGCAACTGCAAGCAGAGTTTCTGATGATCTCCTGCTGAACATGACCCATTGGCCGTGGTCAGTTGTCACTTAGACAGAACTTGTGCCCCCTGATGAGAAGGCACAGCTAAATGCTGCTCTGATTATCCAGTTGAAGATCCTTTATTATACCCTAAACAGCCATCTAATTTAGTTGTGACAGAAGAGGACCAAAAAATAGAATATCTTTGAAGGATCAAAATAATTCTGACCCATGAATTTAGTCACAGACCCATGAATTTCCTCACAAAATAAGGTCTTACTGGAAATGGTTATACCAATATATTCACAGAGGTTACTTCTTGGCATTTGGTCTATGGATGGTTTTTATTGTCATATTTGTACTTTTCTGGACTTCCTACATTCCCCAAAATAATAAAAATTACTTTTAGACTCAAATTTTTATAAAATGAGGGATCTGGTAGCCTGGTTCTCAGTGTTCTACTTTCAGCCAAGGCCCCAAGCCCTACTTCAGAAAGCCATAAACCATCCCACATGCCTAAGACTGTTCAAAAATTCAAACAGACCCAGAATTGTAATTTTCCTCTGAAACCTGTCCAGGTACTTGGTTTCTTATAAATATCAAGAACCAAATATAGATAGATAGATAGATGATAGATAGATAGATAGATAGATCAAAAATCAGATATATGATTTTCCACTTAAATCCAACATGTGGTAGACATCTAATAAACATCTGATGAATAAATGCATGAAAGAATAAATGAATGAATGAATAACTTATTTGGTTAGAAGTTTTTCCACTGCAAATTTTTTTTTTTTTTAAAGATTTTATTTATTTATTGCACAGAGAGAGGCAGGTTACAAGTAGGCAGAGAGGCAGGCGGAGAGAGAGGAGGCAGCAGGTTCCCTGCTGAGCAGAGACCCTGATGCAGGGCTCGATCCCAGAACCCTGAGATCATGACCTGAGCCGAAGGCAGAGGCTTTAACCCACTGAGCCACCCAGGCACCCCTCCACTGCAAATTTCTGAAAACTGAATATAAATGGGGTTTAGTAATTACTGTTACCCAGAAGGATAAGCGTTAAGCTGTACTCGGGTATATTTTTTCTTAGCTTAGCCACCCATGAATTGGTTTCAGATTCCCTCTGACTCCTCTACAGGTATGCCACACAAATGTGACATAAGACAGCTCTGGGGTTACATTCTTAGAGCTTTTAATTCAAACTAAAAGAAGAACTTTGCTCCCCCTCCAATCTGGGAATTCCAGGTAAATGTTTAATGGGATCACCATGGGTCCTAACCCACCCTTGTAGTCAGCCCCTCCAGATGCCATGAAACAAGGAAGAATACCTCAGAGGAAGGGAGTGGGAGGCACAAATACCAGAAGAAGTAAGGAGGGAGACAGACTGGGCAGACAAAGCCAGCACATCCTCTAGAGAGAAGACTTATTAATAATGAAAATGGCAACAGTGATAGTATCTGTGATTTATCATAGGCAGGTATCACCCAAGACCTTCACACCATTTATCTCAAGGCTATGCCATAACCCTTCGGGTGTTAAGGATCAGAGCCATTAAGTGACCAAACCAAGAACAAAGTAAATGATGGACAACCAAGAGGCAAACACTTAATGGACTATCATGGAAAGGGTACAAATGTATTAAGGTGATTTAAACTTAGACTTGCCTGATGATAGTATGCTTGACTGTTTTTTGTTGTTTTAAAAAAAAGGGAAGAAAGTCATCCCTGAATAAAATTTAGGACTATGTTGTGGACATGCATTTTAATTTATAAATTTATGCCTTCATTGGGACTCTGGTAAGGAAATATTCTAGCTTTTCATTTGACTTAATTCTTTTTAAGTTAAGGTGATTCATTAATCATATAACTGAACAACTTGGTTTTTATAGTTTTAAAAAATATAAGTAAACTGTTTTTATTCAAGCAACTCCAGAAATTAAAAGAAATCACTAAACCAGGCATGTGCCCTCCTTTGGGGTTGGGAAATGTTGACGATATATGACTTTCATTTAAAAAACATGTGTGTACAAAGCCACTTGTAGAAAGGTGGTGTACACAGTGAGTGGTTCAGAGTGTGAGGTCAGGCCAGACCTGGTTTGGCATCCAGACTCCTAATGCTATCTTATCAGCTGTGTGAGCTTGGACAGATTGCCTAACCGTTCAGTGTCTTACTCTCCTTATTTGTGGAATGGAGATAAGAATGGGTCCTCTATTGTAGGGCTCCTGGGCGGATTATGATGCTTCCGTCCATCAAAGACATTGGAGCACTGCTTGGCTAAATAGATTGTAGCTCTGAATTTTATTAGTGCCCTGATTGCATTTGCATAGGGGCTTTTTGCAGGCTCTTCATTATTGTTTTGCTTCTGGGCTTTTGTTTGTTTGTTTGTTTTAGAGAGAGAGAGAGTGGAGGTGAAGGGCAGAAGGTGAGGGAGAGAGGGAATCTTAAGCTGGCTCTACACCCAGTGCGGAGCCCCCTGTGGGCTTGATCCCACCACCCAGAGATCACGACCTGAGCTAAAATCAAGAGTCAGGTACTCAACCAATTGAGCCATCCAGGTGCCCCTGGTTTTCATCACAGATCCACATCAGAGAGGAAATAGAGTTGCCCCCCTCATTAGAGAGGCTGCATTTATTCCTGGATTCATACCAGTATCGGGGAAATCATCTCATGGGTCTGGGCTGCTGAAGAAGTGAGTGTCTTTACAAACATCAACCACCTCACTCTTTTGGATTCCACAGGGCTGAACTCTGCAGTCAAGACTGGTCATCAGCAAGAAGATGAATCTATGCCTTATGGCCAGGACACTGCCAGTCTCAAGAATGAGGGCAAGGAGGAGGCTGAGTCCTCAGGCCAGAGCTTGTACTGCATCCAAGAAATGAGAAATGAGGTGGCAACTGGGGAACAAGGTCTCTTCCATCAAGAACCCTGGCTGCCAAAGTAAAATAGGCAAAAGTCACCGTTAAACTGACAACAAGTTTCAAAGGCCTTATTTTAAGTTAATCACCAATATGTTAAGTTAACAACCAATTGTTAATTTGTAAACAATTGGTAATGTGAGAATATTGAAGTCTAAATCATGAAAACTGACTAATAGTTGCATCTGTGTTTGCATATCAGTTACCTAGTGAGAAGATAAAGGCCGGTTCTTTCTTCAGCCTTGTCTTCCTGTGTTGGCTGAAAGTCGGCTGAGATCGGAGACTCAAGAGGAAATGAATAGAAGTAATGAAGCAAGACATATTTCTTCCTGCATGCCAGCAGCTTTCTCAGGTTGCCAACTGTGAGTAATGCAAAGCATACGCAAGCAGGCAGTTAACTATATCAAGATGAGCCTAGCCCCAGAAGGAGTGGGGGTCAAGTTGAAACTTGCACCAGGGAGCTGGTCTCTTGTTCCAACATGTATTTAGGTATCAAGCTTATCCTTCCCCTGGTCGTAGTTTTAATGGGTTTTGATTTCCTTATGCTCCCAAAACCTTGAGGTGGAAGTAAGATCATCCTGAATGGATTACTTACTTTTACCTACAAATTTGTGCTTTATTGGCTTAAAAAGAAATCATGAACTGAAAAAAGCCAGGAAAAGATAAATTTGCATTTTGAAAAAGAAAAAAAAAATCGAACACATCTTTTACTTGGAAATTTTTCCCCTAGAGATGAATATCCATGCTTCATAAATATTCACTGAAGTCTGTTTTGACGATCGGCCTGTATGAATAAGATTCTAAAACCCAACCTGGAAGTTTTAAATTTCTCCTTCTCCTTCTCCTCCTTCTTCTTCTTCTTCTTTTTAAGATTTATTTATTTCTTAGGGCGAGAGAGCTTGAGCAGGAGGGGCAGAGGGAGACAGAATCTCAAGCAGACTCCGATGCGAAGCTCAAACTCTCGACCCTGAGCTGGAATTAAGAGTCAGTGGCTTAACTGACTGCACCAACCAGGTGCCCCTGGAAGTTTTAAATATCTTTTATGAGTGAAAAGGCTTCACTGTTCTCAGAACATCCGCAAATACATCTTTGAATTTTTTCACTTTTCTTTTTCTTTCACCTGATCAGAACCCTACTTCTTTCCCACTCCCCAGAAATAGAGTTCATCCAACATTCCAAATGCTCATGGTAATGAACTGGGGGTTTGGATGGAGATCACATGAAGGAAGGGGAATCTCTTCTGCTCATAGAGTTCACATTCTAAGATTGCAAAAGCTTAGTTTCTAAAAGAAACCACTGCTCAAGATATTAGTCAAAAGAATTTTGAAGATTCTTGGGAGGGGTCAATATAACTTAGGGTTCTAGGAAAATATTCCAGTGATAAAATTTTAGATTTAAGAAGCTATAAATATCAAGGTGGACTGTGTTTGCATTTTTAAAAACCTACCATTGATTTTTTTTTTTTTTCCCTGTTCCATTTCTTCCAAACACAAATAATCGTGATTTAGGCGTCTGATGGGTTAAAAATATATTCTGACTAATGTTCAGCCCTGAATTCCACCACGTACTCTTATACGAATAATGCCAGCTCATCCTAAATCGAAGCATGGGAAATTTGCAATTCCCTCAAAGGATTGTAAATGAGCCCGTGGTCAAACTGCCAAAGTAAATTAATGAGATTTAAATTTTTCCATAATATCTATCAGAAATTCCAATGCCTAGTAATTAAAACAGACCTTGCTCTCTTGTGACTCATACGGTGTGACAAAACAGTCCTAATGTGTCACCTCTCTGCTTCTGCCTGTTTGATTGTGTTGAGTTGGGCACCAGGTGGCTTATCCTGTAGGGCATCTTACAGACTATTAAATTCTAAATGTGAAATAGAAGTAAAACTCAATAAATATTTTATGGTATGTGTGAGTTCCTTGAAGCTATCCCATACCCTTGAGTTTTATACAAACAGCATTTTCTATAATAAAATAGTTTGTTATCATTATAGAAAAAATTTTTAAATGCACAAGAGGGAAAAATTACGTGCCATCCATTGCCCAGAGATAATCACTTTTAATATTATTTTTGTGTATTTGGGCCCAGAGATTTTGCTATATATTCAGAAATAATTGTGATCGTATGACCTATAAATGACACAAATTGACTTTAAAGCATCTTCTTTGGATTATAAAAGTGATATGGTAACATTACTGAACATTTGGAAAATAGAAAAAAGAAGATATAAGTAACTAGAATCCCACCCAGCAATAACCACTATTATTTTACTTTTAATTATAATCTTTTTCTTCATATATTCCTATATATTTAAAGGTACACAATAGTAATTTTTTGGCATAGTGAGCAGAAAAATATTTCAAATAATTTTGATGGATAATATGATGCAAAGTGGCAAGTGACAGATTATATGTTTTCTTATCTTTCATAAAAAATTTCAAAATTCAGCTCCTTAAAAATGAATTTTATTTTTTAAAAAAAATTTTAGATGAATTTTAAAGAAATAAAAAAAATAATTTTTTAGATTACTTGGCTAAGAAACTGGTTCCTGCTTTTTTCCCAGGAAACTGATTTTGTATGTTGAAGGCAGAGGAGACAAGAAAATTCTGATTTGGGGGCTTCTCCTTATGCAGTGTCAAAAGTACATGAGAGAATTTAGCCCTTGTTAGCAAGAATTGGAACCTGACTTCCACAGATATTTATTTATTTACTTATTTGTTTGTTTGTTTGTTTTAAAGATTTTATTTATCTATCTGGGAGAGAGAAACACACAGCAAGAGAGGGAGGGAATACAAGCAGGGGGAGTGAGAGAAGGAGAAGCAGGCTTCCCATGGAGCAAGGACCCCGATGCAGAGCTAGAACCCAGGACTCTGGGCTGAGCCAAAGGCAGATCTTAATGACTGAGCCACCCAGGTAGCCCCATAGGGAGTCTTTTAAATGGTCATCAACTACAGCAAGTGAAGAATTCCAGCTGAACACAGGGGTGAGTGGTGCGGCTCAAGAAGCACATTTTCTGGAATTAGGGGAAACGCACAAACAAACCCAGAAGTAGAAGAGAAATATTTGAGGACTAACTCTATAAAGACTTGTTGTCAGGCTAGTGAATGCCTCTGACAACACATAATCACTTGCATTTCTAATTTCTAAGTTTGGAACTCAAACTACATAGGTTAATCTCAAGAGCCCTTTTATATAGTAGGACTATTACAGAGTTTTGAAAATTTTTTTTCATCTTGGAGTATTTCTATTAAGTATTTTTTCCAAGAAAAGTACATGTGTAGACTTTTGGGGTGTTTTCATACCTAAGAATGTCTTTGTGGATGTTCCTGAGTCATAATCCTGTCCTTATAAATTCCTTAGCCATTTCTCTAATGTGTCTTGCCAATTGGAGTTGCCAGAGAGACATCTTAAGTCAGCTTTTTTGGGGTGTATTTGTAAACAATTGGTAATTCCTACTTGATCTCTTGTCAATTTTTTTTCCTACCTATTTTTAAATCTTGGTCCATTAAACTCTCATTTGGATTCCGATATTGAAAGTAAAGAACTGGCTCACCTTTCAATCCCAAAACATTCATTAAGGATTTGTATACAACAAGACGATCTGCAATAAGATACCGAGTTACCCATATATCTATATAAGACCCATAGGTTCTCATGTCCAGATAAGATAACCTCTCCAACCCTCAACCGAACAGCTTCAATAGGCTGTTTCAAAAAAGAGGCACTGCTTATACTGGTGGACTATAGCTAGGGTGGGTTTTCTGGGTCAGGGTGGACTGAAGTTTAAGTTTAAGGATTAGTCTTTGTGACTGAATGTTTGATCTATTGATTGATAGAATTCATGTCAAGATTGAGAGGATTATTTTGCAGCCAAGTCCTAACAAATCAGAGTTGGAGAAACACGTGGCTTGGAATCTATTACTGTACAAAATGAATTCTTTTTTTTTAAAGGTTTTATTTATTTGATAGAGAGAGATCACAAGTAGGCAGAGAGGCAGGCAGAGAGAGAGGGGGAAGCAGGCTCCCCGCTGAGCAGAGAGCCCAATGTGGGGCTCAATCAATCCCAGGACTCTGAGATCATGACCTGAGCCAAAGGCACAGGCTTTAACCCACTGAGCCACCCAGGGGCACCCAAAATGAATTCTTGAACATTGCAAGTAAAGTAGCAACTGAGTGTGTGGGGTGAACTCTGGGGACCACAAACAACTTGGTACATGATGGTAACTGAATTTTCTACTCAGGATATAACACCCTCACTTCATTCAGTTAGCTAATATCTCAGTAAACTCCCTTCATCTTCATACTGAAGTTATTTTATCAATTTTAAAAGAAATTTTTTAATTGTGCCTTACTGCTTTTAACATAGCAGTTTTCTTCTCAGGAACACGAATATAATCCTTAAGAAATAGCTTATTTTTGCGTTCCAAATAAGTATTATGCTCTAATTTAAAAAAATCTCTTTCTCCCTTTCCTTTGCAATCTGGGAGAGCTCAGATTGGTTTTCCATATCATCAGCTCATTTTTCTGCTGTGTGCATTCTGCTGTTTACTGCCAGAAAGGCACCTTTCTATTCTGTCTTAGGCTGCTAAACCAAAATACCACAGTTCTGGTGGCTTATAAACAATAGAAAGTTACTGTTCACGGTTCTGGAGTTTGTAAGTCTGAGATCAGGTGCCAGCATGATCAACTGAGGGCCTCCTCCTGGGTCACAGACTTCTTATTGTGACCTCACAGGGCAGAAGGAGCAAGGGAGCTCTGTGAGATCTCCTATAAGGGCACTAAACCCATCCGTAAGGGCCCTACCCTTATTACTTAAGCACCCTCCAAGCCACCCCCTCCTAACACCACCTTTGGAGGTTAGGATTTCAACCCAGGAATTTTGGGTGGACACAAACATTCAGACCATGGAAGTTCTGTTGTACTTCTGTTTCCTTGCAGGTCTTTATTATCTTAGCCAACTCCTTTTTCATTTACTTCTGATATTCTTTTTTTTTTTTTTTTAAGATTTTATTTATTTGACAGAGAGAAACACAGCGAGAGAGGGAACACAAGCAGAGGGAATGGTAGCGGGAGAAGCAGGCTTCCTGCAGAGCAGAGAGCCCGATGCGGGGCTCGATCCCAGGACCCTGG
>CM053608.1:27476144-27516774 GCA_028646535.1 Procyon lotor
TGGGATCTGACCTGGGCTGAAGGCAGACGCTTAATGACTGAGCCACCCAGGCGCCCCTACTTCTGATATTCTTTTAATCTCAGTTGGTTTTCTATGATTTTGGTTCCTTTTTCACCCAGGGAGTGTATTTTTGCAATCTACTAAGGATACCAAAACAATTCAGAAGGTATTTGCCTCGTGCATTATTGTTTTTAAAAGTTTAATCGTACTCTGAATCTTGAGGATAAAAGCTCCATGCTGGCTCTTAAATTCATAGCTGAGACAGGAGAACTCTAGATTCAGTGTCTGTCCGCAGCCGGGGTGTGATTCCTGGCCATACGGATGCTGGTGGAACTGCCTCTTAGATCCACAGCTGGGGACCAAGTCCACGTGTACATCTTCCAACCCAATTTCCAAGCTTTGGCGTATTTGTCTAGTTCCAGGGTGGCTCTGTGATATGGAGATGGGATTTTTTTTTTTTCCCTGACCTTACTTCCTTTCAACTTGATACTCTGTGCAAATAAAATACAAGAAGACGTTGAGATACACTAATACCAATTTTCTTTTTAGGTCTGAAAAATACCATTTGTGGGAACAACACTTCCTGGTGCCAACTTGCCTCTCCCTACTTTATACCCTATTGAATCTAGGAGTTACAGCTTCTGAAAGGATGGAGAAGTAAGGGCGGGGGTAGCTCCGGCTACCCCCCGCCCCAAAGGACTGCAGGTCTGGCCGCCTCCAGCAGAGGATAGTCCTGGAGGACAATTGCTCATTTCATAACTAATGGTTTAATAAAAGTATGGAATCTTTTCCCCTGTCCATTCAGGTGTCTATTCCAGTGGTCCTGATACAAAAAGACTGAACCTTTCCAACATTAAAAATAGGTAAATGCCATAGATGAAATCCAATTTAAAGTCGGTTATATGGCTACTGAGTCCCTGAGATCTTACGATTCCTGTGCTATGTCTTTTGGGTGATAATCTTGTATAAAGGTAATTTGTAATAATTATTCAATGATTTGAAGCAAGATTCATTACTAACATGTTCATGTTGCATTTCTAGATATTACAGAATAACATGACTTTTCCTTTGCTAAGGCCATGCCTTGATACTAAAGGTCATAGTAAAAATACTTTAACATTCATGGAAATTGCAGTTTATAGAGAATGTGAAGCAAGGGAAATCTTAGGCATATTGCACAGGGATTATGAACTCTGCTGATAATTCTCACAGTGTCCTAGACCCAATATTTGACTCCAATATTTTAGGAAGCTTAGAAAGCTGAAGACAGAAAGATCACACATTAAGTACATAATATTTCTGCTTCTGTCGATACTCATATTCTGAGGGGTGTGATGTGGTTTCAGTTTAATTGTAATCACTGTGACAGTAACTGTAACAGTTAACACTCAGATACAGTGTTTGTTCAAGCTGTTTTTTTCAGTTCTTGTCCCCCAAATTAATCTTTTAGTTGAAAGCTTCTACATTGATTTTTGGTTTCAAAAAGAATTTTCTAAAGCAACACTTTTTTTCAGCTATTTTAAAGACATTAAAAATATCTTTTCCATATTTTTAAGAAAGAACTAAACCCATTCTGAGCTCAGATCAGACCTCATGTTTAAATTAGGAATTGAGATGGGGCACCTGGCCGTCTCAGTCGGTTAAGCATCTGCCTTCGGCTCAGGGGTCCTAGGATCCAGTCCTGAAGCAGACTCCCTGCTAAGCTCCCTTCTCCCTCTGCGATTTCCCCTACTTACGCTCTCTCTCTCTCTCTCTCTCAATAAATAAATAAAATCTTTTAAATTAGAAATCAAGGAAAAGTGATCTGATCTGCATGAACCTGAGGGGTAGTCAGTATATTTAAGGGGAATCTGTGACAGTTGCACATCTTTTTGTATATTTTCAATCATGAGTGCATGGTTTTACGGTTTGTTTACAATCCATTTTTGCATGTATAATTTGCATGCGCCAATTAATACAAGGGATGAGGGTGAGAAGAAATTAGGTGACAATCTGCTGTTGCCAGCCATTGCTGTGTGCACTTACTAAAGGGCTGGGCTGATTCTTATTCCCACCCCACCCCCCACCTGGTCATATGGATGCTGGTGGAACTAGCCTCATCTAGTTCCAGGGACTGGGCAAGAGTAGATACGCAGAATGGTCCTAGATGGACCTATAGCCCGAGGAGCTGTTTGTGATCACACTTGTGAATGTATGATTCCAGGATGACATCCACACACATTTGCTCTCTACTCAAATCTCGTGTAGTCTTTTTACACCTGAACTCTTATGGCCCTTACGGTCCACCTGGCTCCTCAGGATTCCTTATTATGCATCGCTTTGCAATAGTTTTTAACATTTTGGTATATTAAAATTTTGTCTTTTCAGCCAAATTTTCAGTTTCTTGAGGTCAAGAGCAACATCTTAAAAACCTTTTGCTCATTATTTCTCATCTATTAGACATTTAATAAACATTTGTTGACTTAAGCAGAACTAAGTGCAGTTGACTACGTAAAAAATGTTCCTACATGTTCTGGGAATCAGAATATTCAAATTCACTAGGTTTTCTGGCTAAATGAGTGTAAGTCAAGAAATTATTTTGTTTCAAGACTCATTAACTTTCCTGATTTAGTAACATATATCTGAAGAGCTCTTAATGTAGAGGGAAAAACATATGCTATGATGTTAATCAGGATACAAAATTGAATATACTGTATCATTTCAACCAGTGTGGGAAAACGGTAAAGTGTCTATCTTTGGATGATTATATGAATTTTCCTCTTTTTTTACTTTTCTGAATCTTAAATTTTTTTTTTTTTTACCTCTCAAAACGTTTACGTTTGTAATCGGAAGCAAATTTAAGAAGGAAGAAACATCTGTGCAGGCCTTGTGTGTGTGTGTGTGTGTGTGTGTTTGTGGGTGTGTGGGTAAGTATGAGTGTGAGAAGGAGATTCAGAATTTCCTCTTTGAAGTAAAATAAAGCAATAATAAAAAAAATCTCTAAATAAAGGTGAATCGTGATTAATTGCTATTTTACCAAAATACATATAGTAACTTGACATAATAAAAGTCATTTTGTTTGACACTTTATTAAGGAAAACTCTGGCTGTAATTTACGATATGCATATCTCCTTCTATATTTGCAACACTCTCTTCAATCTCTGTTTTAATGTGAAGCAAGCTCTGACTTAGAAGAAATGTATTCTAGTGAATCAAATGTTAGAGTTAAGGAGATAATAGCTATTTCTAGTTGGCAAAATGCTAGAAACCAGTATATTTTTATTGTTTGTGTTTGTGTTGATGAGCAATCATTTAGAAAATTAAACTTCTGTACCTAAATACCGTTATTATCATTGAGCCTCTTTTTTCCTCCTCCTCAGAAGCTGAATGAGATATTTGAAGAATTATTAAGTGATGACATTGGAAATTAATGGTAACAAAACCGTTTTGAGAACCTGACGTCTACTGTGCTGGGCACCAATCTGGGAGAGCTGAACAGACCCAGGGCTCTGTTCTTGAGCTTGTCTGATGGGGAGAAGGACAGGGACATGTAGTTAACAAATGCTCTCAATGTTCAAACCCAGGATGTCACTGTTAGCTGAGAAGCACCATCTTGTCTTCCTTTATGTATGTGCCAGGTCACTTTTATTAGACATCCTCTTTGGCCTTATAAGTTCTCATGGATGAGTGCTACATATTTAATATGCACTTATGCTCTCATTCTCTGTTTTTTTTTTCTTTTTTCCTTTTTGCCCACCCCCACACCCTACCTCTCCTGTCTAGTAACTACCAATTTGTTCTCATTGTATTTATGAGTCTGTTTCTATTTGTGTGTGTGTGTGTCTGTGTATTTATTCATTTGTTTAGTTTTTTAGATTCTGCATATAAGTGAAATCATATGATATTTGTCTTCTCTGTCTGACTTGGGCCCATCCATGTTGTCACAAATGGCAAGATCTCATTCTTTTTATGGCTTAGGAATATTCCACTGTGTGTGTGTGTGTGTGTGTGTGTGTGTGTGTGTGTGTGTGTGTGTGTATTCCTGGCTATAATAAATAATGCTGCAATAAACATAGCAGAGCATATATCTTTTTGAATCAGTGTTTACATTTTCTTTGGGTAGTGGAATTACTATGTTGTATGGTATTTCTATTTTGAATTTTTTGAGAAATCTCCATATTCTTTTCCATAGTGGTTATACTAACTTGCATTCCCACCAACAGTGCATGAGGGTTCCCTTTTCTCCACATCTTTGCCAACATTTGTTATTTCTTATCTTTTTGATTCTAGCCATTCTGACAGGTGTAAGTTGATATCTCATTGTAGTTTTGATTTGCATTTCTCTGATGATTATTGATGGTGAGCATATTTTCAAGAGTCTTTTGGCCATCTATATATATTCTTTGGAAAAACGCCTATCAGGTCCTCTGCCCAATTTTTGACTGGATTATTTGGGATTTTTGGTGTTGAGTTGTATAAGTTCTTTAAATATTTTGGATATTAACCCCTTATTGGATATGTCATTTGCAAATATCTTCTCCCATTCAGTAGGTTGTCTTTTCATTTTTTTTTTTGATGGATTCATTGTGCAGAACTTTTTATTTTAATGTGTTCCCAATAGTTTAATTTTGCTTTTGTTTCTCTTACCTGAGAAGACATATCCATAAATATGTTACTAAGGTAGATATCCAAGAGATTACTACTTGTATATTTTTTTAGGAGTTTTATGGTTTCGGGTCTTACATTTGATCTTTGATGTTCTCTGTTTTTATGTTAAGGCCCAGGCCCTGGAGTTGTAGTCGGGTTTAAATTCTGGTCCTGCCTTTTACTAGTTGTATGAGCTTAGGTAAATCCTGGAAGCTGGTGAAGCCTATTGCTTTGTCTGCGAGGGCTGGCGTGAGGATCAGCTGAGATCATTCGCGCGAAGGTCCTGGCACCAGGCTTGGGCAGGGCTTTGCTAAAGGAATGAAGCTGTGAGGTCTCAGTCATAACTCAAGTATAAAGGAGCTGGCATTTTCTTTTCTTTTTTTTTTTTATAAAGATTTTTATTTATTTACTTGAGAGAGAGAGAAAGCGAGAGCATGAGAGGAGGGAAGGTCAGAGGGAGAAGCAGACTCCCCGTGGAGCTGGGAGCCCGATGTGGGACTCGATCCTGGGACTCCAGGATCATGACCTGGGCTGAAGGCAGTCACTTAACCAACTGAGCCACCCAGGTGCCCCTTTATTTTCTATCACTCAGTTTCTGACTCTATGCCTCCCCTTCCCTGGGCGACCCCCCACTCTCACGGGGAGCTGTATATTTTTGTATAAGAACAAAGAAGTGGCAGACATTGGAGAAAGAGTATTCTTGGTCACTAAAAGAGCAAGTGTCACTGCTCTTGTCTGCATGGCTCTTCCAGGTCTGGAGGCTCTCTCAGCTTCCTCTGCCACACCAGAGCTGTGGGTTTCTTTTGTGAGGCCCCATATTCCAGGTAAACCATGGCCAGAGCTCTTCCTAACATCTCATCACTTGTGAAGTGAGTCAGAAAGCTTGGTGCAGCTTGGTCAGCTTAGTGACCTCCCCAGAACCTTCCCTTTTTTTTTTCCTGTCCTGTACTCACATTGTAATATTTGGTTTGTGCCCACAGATAATACTCCTTCTTTTTAGCGTCTGTGGATACTGTTATTCTTTTTTTTTTTTTTTAACAGATTTTATTTAGTTATTTGTCAGAGAGAGAGCATACAAGCAGGGAGAGTGGTAGGCAGAGGGAGAAGCAGGCTCCTTACTGAGAAAGGAGCCTGATTGGGATTCCATCACAGGACCCTGGGAGCTTGACCTGAGCCCAAGAGAGATGTTTAACCCATTGAGCCACCCAGGCATCCCGATACTTTGTTGTTCTTAGGGATTAGACTTGTAGGTCAGTTCTGCTTTCCCCAGAGCCACATGAGCCCCTAGGGGCGATGAGAGGTTGATCTGCTACCCCCTGAACAGTGGAAAGAGAAAAGAGAAGATACAATAGAACAAACACAAATGAATGTCTTAAAGTATTGTCTAGCCACAGTAGATTTGGAAAAAGCATCAGAAAAGTAATACTAGTTAATACTTCACATAGCTTTGATGTGATGATGTACAAAATATGTCCACAATACTTTGATATACTTTTGAGAGGTAGAACTTAATTTCCTTCCCCTTGAATACCCTCTCTCTCCCCTCTGGATCACTTGCTATGGAGAAAACCAGCTTCCATCTGTGAGCTGTCCTGTGGAGAAGTCCACTGGAGAGGAACGGAGGGAGGCTCTGGCCAACAGCCCATGAGGAACTGAGGTCTGTTAGTAGTGATAGAAATGACTTTAGAAGCAGACCCTTGAGCCCCATTTTAGCTGGGAGGTGATTACAGCCCTTTCTGACTGTAATCTCATGAGAGACCACCCAATTACGTACATATGTAAAACAAGTTGGAACCACATGTGACAATTTAAGTACTATTCAGTTCTAAAAGCTGGAATTAAATTAGTAGTAGAAGATAAGTTATTTCAGTTCTAAAAGCTGGAATTAAATTAGTAGTAGAAGATAAGTTATTTCCATCTCAGTTGGATGCAAGGAGCCATGCTTTGCATGGTATGCTTTGCAACCACAGTATGGAGAGAAATTTAAATGGAAGGAAAGAGCAGGTTAGACAGTCTGCTGTTCTGCAAAGTGATTTGAAATGAGCTGCCTACATTGCTCTGCTCAGAACCAACAACGGTGTGCTTGGAGTGTGAGGAGCCCCACCCAGTAAAATTGCATCTGTGTGCCCTTGCACCATTATAATCCTGGTCTAGAGTTACTCAATTTGCTTTTCTCTCTACTCTGATGTTTGTAATCTAAAACACAATTGCTATAACTCTGAAGCAATTTAAACAATGCTTTGTTAGCAAAATTACCTGGAGAAGTGTGATTTACAGAGGAGCATACTGGTGTAAGCAGCCCTGATGATCTGTTGTCATAGTAACAGAGTTTGAGCTTAACCCAGGGTGCTGAAGTAATGGGATGCTAGAGAAATGTTGGCAATATTGAAATGCATAAAGACATATATACTATCATTGACATGCAGTAACCCCGACATGAAACGTATAATAAGCATTTTAAATAGCAAAAGGCATTTTGTTTTGAAAATGCAGCACTCTCACTTGAACCAAAAATCGCTGAGAATTTACATGTGGTGTTTTGTATCATAAGAAAAGCTTGGTGCCTACTTTTTCTAGAAGTTAGGCATGGGCAATAATTCTTAAAGGTTAGGTTTGATGCCTACACTGATTTCTTTTTCTGCATCAGGAATATCTTTAAAGAAATAAATTTAGAACTGTGGTTCCATTAAAAATCATGAAAAAAATAGAATTGAGATCATTATTTTGACAAATTAATAAAATAACTATTTTTCACTCTGTTCTCTAAAATTGCAGCTCAACTTATGCCATGTATCCGAAGACCTGGAACCTTAGCAGAGACAGTCACGATGATTTTATGCATATTCTCTAATTCAGGTTTTATTAGTAAAGGTGCCATGTAGAAGCTCCTTCTAAAGTTGTACTCTCAGAAACCTTAAAATAACCACTTGACAGTCAGAATATTACCTCTGTGACTATCTTACTATCCTTTTCATATGGAGTATGGAGTATGGACAGGGTGAGCCTGGGCCAAGCAGTTTGAAACTTGTAAGGTGTTTAAAAAATAAATTCAACTGAGGACTATTAGAGATCTCATCAGCTTTATTCAATGACTAATGAATTAGCCAGCCCCCTACCTGGCAGATAGAAAGCAGCTCTGAGGAATTCAAAATGGAAGGCTTTTATAGGCAGAACCAGGCAAGATCAGGAAGTTATTAGCAAAAGAAAAGAAAGGATTGTTTCAGGCAAGGTCACCTTCCCTCAGGGGGAGTGGCAAGGGGTCTTATCATGCAGATGAACTCACTAGTGCTAATCAGGAAATTCCAGGTTTAAAACTGGTTTAAAAGTTCACTCTCAGGAGAGGCTAAAACTGCCTTAGGTTGGATATTAAGGCTTGGTGGGGCTTAACATGAATGACTTCATTTTGGGCCTGTTTCTTTTTAACAATTGTGCTTGTAATTGAAAGGGATTATAATATGTCACCCCAAAAGATGCCCCTTTGGCATAAGAGTTATTTTGAGCCAAAGTCACTTGAGATTCAACAGATGCAGAAAGAAGCCTGCCCAGAACTTGCCTCATCTGACTGAAAGCAGGCACTGCTGAAAAATAAGGATTGCCATAAATCTCCTCCCCCAGGAAAGTTTTATGGCCATGAAGAAGAGAAAAAGTTGGCACCAAGATGGACCCACATAAACAAACTTTGCAAAAATGGTCCTTGTTTTCCATTAGTTTTCCCCATATATTTATCTTTCACAGTTTGTAGCCACTAGAAGCCTAAAATCCCTTTTCTTTTGTCTTTTCACTCTCCACAGTTTATTTCTCTTTGTTAAAAATGACATATTATCTCTCATGCCTACCTGCTTCTTTGGGTCTTCACTTCTTTTCTAGGAAGGCCTCTATGTCCTGTAAAAATTAACATAAAAAAAATTCTGTATGCCCTTTTATCTGTTAATCTGCTTTGTGTCACTTTAATTTGCAGGACCCCAGGGAAAAAGCCTAAGAGGGTAGATGGAAAAGTTTTATTTTTCCCCTCCATAATTGTAAGAGATACCCCCAGACTTTGCCTTTTCTGGGGCATTAAACGGTGGGGACTGGGATAAAGATAAGTTAGTTTTGAGTTCAAGAGCCTAGGGATTGCAGCACAGAGAGGAGAGATTTTCTGAGTGAAAGATGGAAAGGGGAAACCAGAGACAAAGAGAAAGAGACTGGGAAAAACAAAGGCTCAGTTTGTTTCCCTACCCACTTCCCACTCTAGTGTTTTGGGCTTCACTCCACAGGAATATGGAAGAGTTAGTTTTTGAGATGTGTCAGTTAGAAAATGATCTGTCTTTTTGTTCTTCTTTTAGGTCTTTCAATTCCTGAGATAACAAGAAGAAATATGTCATTGTGAAGAGAGATCCCTCCTGTCCCTGAATTCCTGACGCATCTCCCCAAGCCTGCTAGGGCAGACCTAGAAGGAAGTCCCCAGCGGCCTCTCCTAGGTTCTCTCGCCCCTCTACTCTCTTTTCAAGAAGGACCTTAGTACACATCATTTTTTATTCCCATTTATTTACAATTCAAATATAATCTGTCCCTTAAATCCAATTTAAATCAGCAGTTTCCTGATTGCTCTCTTCAGTGTGATCTCTTCATTAACAATATCAGTAGCAAGAAGAGCCGCAGCAAAGAAAACAACATCACCATCCATCAGCCAGCTGTCATTTAAAGGAATGTCGATTAAGTGCCGAATACTGCCCTAGATATTTTATAGACGCTCATCTGATACAATTCTCTCAATGATCCTGTGGAATAGGCATTATTGCCCTTATTTGTTAGATAAGATAACCTGGCCTAATGGGACTAAACAAGCATCAGCACAGCTCTGTTTTCTAAATTTATCTTATAAATGGGTTCTTTTATCGTTTATATGGAATTCAAAGCCCCTGGAGAGCTTATTCAGTTTTGAACTGTATTTAGTATTGAACTGCTTCATAGCACTGAAGACAGTATTTTTGCTCATAGATACTCAATAGCTGTTTGCTGATTGATTGTTATCATTTGCACATGGACTCGATTCCCATAGCCTAATTATTTCTGGAGTTGATGTGTCATCTATCTTAAGGAAAATTTCCTCTTGAGCTACATTGAATTGTAATAGTTAATGCTTGTTACATATTTTTGAGGTGGGGGGCAGGGGTGTCTTTAAAAATATAGGATTTCATTTATTCCTAGCGATTGTCGATCTGAAAACCATAGTCTATTTTCTCCTTTGATCATGAAATCTCAATATTGTAATCTGTAGATTTCTAATCCACCTCCACAAAAGCACACTATGAAGAAAAATAGGACACCTTAGAAGGAACACTAGTATAGCGTAGATGCTTCGACTTTCCTGTATTTCACAGGAAGTGGTTTGAAAAATCATCTTCTCATTTCGGTTATGCTGGAGAATGAGGTCAGAGTTCTGATTCTGAAGTTCAGAATGTTTGCATTTATCCAGATGCTAGGAGGAAAAGGGAGCAAGAAACCTCATAAGCAGACCCTGATGAGTTGGGAGCTCTCTTGCAATCACTCTGGTATCTCTGTCCCTTGCAAGGCTATTGAAGTATCAGAAATTACTCCAGCGGCCCATTAGCTACGCCTCTTCAACTGACAGTCTGTCACTCAGGCAACACCACCTGATCAAAAGTTTGCTCAAAACCTGCTATCAGAATATTTATTGTATGTTAGGAACACATCTCCTCTCCAGCGTTACTAAAATGACTTATCATGTGAACTTTTTACTTTGATTAAAGAGATTTTTTTTAAGTCTTTTTTGTTTTTTGTTTAAAGGTACAAGAAGACAAGAAGATCATAATAGAAAGTTGCAAAAAGGTTAATATCTCATCTTGCTTAATATGATTTGGAAATTCTGGGGTTTTTTTTTTTTTGGCTGATTGGATAGCTAATTGCTACTTTAATAAAATCTGGCAGCTCATGAGTAAATGAAAATACACAAGAATGTGATCTGAAATAGCATTGTCTAAAAATACAGAAGTAGCTATTTTTGGCATCATTGCAATTATACTTTCTTAGACTCTTTGTCCAAATTGTTTAGATATGTTAGCTGATAGACAGTGTCAAGTGGTAATACAAACTTTTAAACATAAGTATAATACTTGTTCTTAAACAGCACACCTTTTTTTTGTCCTTAACAATGCACTTTTTTTTAAGAAGGAAAGATTTTCTTTTCTTTTTTAAATTATTTATTTATGTGAGAGAGAGAGAGCACAAGCATAAGGATCGGCAGAGGGAGAGGGAGAAACAGACTCCCCACTGAGCGGGGAGCTCTATGTGGTGCTTAATCTCAGGACCCTGGGATCACTACATGAGCTGGAGGTAGCGTTTAACTGACTGAGCCACCTAGGTGCCCAACAATGCACTTCTTTTATGACAGTTTCTATCTTCCTACTTTTCTACAGATTTTACACACACACACACACACACACACACACACACACGAGGTATTACTGGGGCTCCTGGGTGGCTCAGTTGGTTGACCATCTGCTTTTGTCTCAGGTTATGATCTTAGGGTTCTGGGATCGGCTGCTCAGTAGGGAGTCTGCTTCTCCCTCTCCCTCTGCCTCCCCCCCACTTGTGCTCTCTTTCTTCTGTCAAATAAATAAAATCTTTTTTTTTAAAGGATTATCACCAACATAATATTCTTAACTGGTCTAAAACCAGTATTTCCTTGAAATACAAAAACTGCTAATGGATAACCAACACATAATGAAACTGGGAAAATGTGAAAGGGTTTAGCCTTGTAATCCCATATGATTAACAATAAAATGCGTTAGAAAATTGTGGTTATGATAGAGCTGCAAGTAACTTCCACATCGGTGGAAATCTGCTTGTGAAAATGACTGTAACTCCCCTTCTTTTGCAGGACTCACTCTGGTTATATCTTGGGGCTGCTGAATAAAGGGAAACAAACCTGGAAGATGCTACCTTACCTGGGGGCTGTAATCAAGAGTCCCAGGTGTAATGTTTTCTATACGTTTTGGTTAGTGGTGATGCTTCTGCTCTAGGCTGATGGTAGCTGGCACAAGGCAGAAACTAATAGGCTGTAAGGCAGAGTTGTGCCTGTCCCTCTGTAATGAAAGTTGTCCCCTTTCAATGAGGGGCAAAAACATTGTACATGGGGCTACTGTAGGCTGCAGTCTAGGGGTCAGAAAGAACTATTCTATAGCTGATTACGTCTACCTAGTTCCCCCAGTAGAGAACCAATCCTTCAGTGATTGATTTTACACAATGCTGGAGACACAAAGGTGAGCTTGATCCAGTTCCTACCATACAAATAATCCATTTCTTCTAAACCACCTGTCGAGGCCAACTTATTCCATATCATTGATTCTAGGGTCATCCCCTTAGTTACAATAGCAAAGTACATAGTGATTTAAAGAGATTTGGTAAAGCTCAACTTTCCGTAGGGGAAGGAAATTGATTTATGAACACTTGTCCCTCCATTCTCCCTGGATTTTTCTGATTATAAGGGGAGTGGCCTGAAGGATAGGATTTAGGTAAATTTCTCCTCTCCACCATCAGTTCCCCCTTTCCTCTTCACATTGCCTCCACACACCACAGTTTAAAATTTTACCAACTGAAAATCATTTCAGTTGACAACACTTAGGGAAGTTGGGTAAATATTTATAGATCTCCTTAGCCTGTAAACATCATTTACACACATCTTTCTATGTCATTGTGCCATTTGACATCTGACATAAAGGCAAGAAATGGGAGTTGAACGACACCTGTCATGAGATAGCGATCTCAGGATGTGCAAGTTGATGAATGAATCAATCAATGGTATGGGTCAATATGATTAAATTATTTTCTCTTCTACCATCTCGCTGAGATTCAGGGAATGTCATTTGGAGTTTTCAGTGGTGAAGAGTGTAGAAGGCAAGACAACTTGATGTAATGGGCAGGAGGGTTGGAGGGAAACCGGCAGCCACATCACCCTCAGTGGCTCCAAAAGACAAGAGTGCTTTGCTCTGGAAGGGAAAAAGGCATGGGGACCAGGGAAGAAAGGGGTCTGGAAAGACTGCACAGAGGCAGCCTTGCCTTATTCAGCCTTGCTTTTTTTTTTTTTTAAAGATTTTATTTATTTATTTATTTGACAGAGAGAGAGAGAGATCACAAGTGGGCAGAGAGGCAGGCAGAGAGAGAGGGGGAAGCAGGCTCCCCACTGAGCAGAGAACCCGATGTGGGGCTCGATCCCAGGACCCTGAGATCATGACCTGAGCCGAAGGCAGAGGCTTTAACCCACGGAGCCACCCAGGTGCCCCTCAGCCTTGCTTTACCTTACTACTCATCTCTGCCCAATCCCTCAAACCCACAGTCCAGGTTTCCTTCAGAATACTGAGGATGTGGGATCAGAAGAGTGGAGAATGGGGCTGCCTTATTGAAGAAGCATTGTACATGCTTGAGGCAGAGGTAGCCTGTCTAGAGGTGGAAGATGCGTTCATGGGAACTTTCTACACTTACTTCATCACGTGCCCACCTTATATCTGCAACTTTAGTCTTAAGTAGTGTTGAAACAAAATACATGGGAGATGCTTATTTGCTTGGATGACTTACAGAAAAAAATGAGGTTCTTTATTAGCAAGCATGCAGGCATTCTTAAATTCAAGGGCTAATCACTATAGTTGGCAGTGGAGGACATCTCAGGGAAGGAGATTCTTGTTGCTAAGTCTTGGTACAGGCTGGCTGAGCACAAGGACCCAGAGTGGAGGTCCCACAGGCCCAGCCAAGAGGGTCTTTGACTCCATGCAGGCTAAAAATCAAATGTGAGCTGGGAGGAAGTGAGAGCAGAGTTATTAAAGAATAGAGTGTAGATACAGACAGAGCATCCAGGAAATTCAGAAAGGAGAGAAGAGTGAGTCTCATTCTTTGCTTGGGGCCTATGGTTTTTATTGAGGACAGTGGTCCTGTGTAGACATCTTCTTAGTGATCCAGGAACAAATACAAGCCTTTAGATGTTCTCCATGAGTCACTTCTGCCCTGAGCCAGGGGTCTCCATGAGTCAATGACATTGGAAAATCATCATTCATGATGACCCCTCCCAGTCACTCCCCATGTGTTATCTATTGTGCTGCAAGACTCCAAAGAAGTCAAAGATGCTTGACCTTTATAAGGAGGACATACATTATCTGTTCTATAAGGCATGTGTAAGGCAAGGCTGTACATCCCAGCAACAGAAGCAGGAAAAGGAGCAAAAGAGCAGGTTTTCATGGGGTCCCTTTAGTTTCTCTGCCTCAGTCTGGTACAAGAGAAGTTTAGAACTCGCTCATTTGTTAAACCTGGAGAATTAGGCCTTGCCTACATTTAGGAATCCAGCCAATTTTGTTACTTAAAAAATATGGAAGTAAAAACCGTAATGAATTGATTTACAGAATGAGGATGAAAATAATAATACCTTCAATTTATTTTGTTCTTTTAGCATTTTCTAATTGGGCAAATCATTTAACCCCATGGATCGCAATTTCTTCATTAGAAGAAAATATTCAGAATTCTATATATTAAGCTTACGTGGCTTATTGGTAACACAGCCAAGATTAGAAACTAGGTCTCTAACACAGTCTTTCCTTGGCCTATAGTTCAAGGCCACACAAAGGAGGGAGACAATAATAGCATAGCTATTAAAAAAGGCAACTGAGAGAGAAATATTATTGAACCATCACAGTAAGTATAAGGTTGGAAGAAAATCTCAGTCACAAAGCAAAGTCCGTTAAAAATCGGAATTTTCAGTATTTAACATTTTATAAGGTAAAGAATGTGAAATTAGTAAGGAATTTTGGTGGAACCAGTGGTTTTAATGGAATGCCATGGTCCATAGACTTAAAACTAAAACTTCAGAAGAACTTTGAGAAACCTAAAATTTTTATTACATCTTAAAATAGAAGGAATTCCTTGTTTTCATTTTAAGGAAGGGTAAATTATGAAATAAAAGCTAAAAGCTTTGTTAGGATCAAAAAGCAAATAATAAAGATTAACCCAGTTATCACTAGTCAGTGTATCTGCCTATCTTCTATTAAGAAGATATATATCCCCTATATCCCTTAGTTGTGATAAAATTCTAAAGGTCTAAAGAACAACAAAATTATGCAACTGCTTTCTGAATTACTGTTTTAATACAGTGGACTTTTCCCTGGGAAACAATTGTTATTTTCTTCTGAAGGTCTTTATCTTCCTCTGAATCTGCATGCTAGAGGATGTGTGGAATTAGCAAGTGCTCTCTGTGAAAGTTACAGACAGAAAATGAAACACCAATAAATCTTTATTCCTTCCCTTGTTGACGAATTCAGCAATCCTATACTGAGTGTGGGACTGACTACATCATTTGTGGGGTCTAGTGAAAAACGAAAATTTGGGAGATGTCAGGGTTGGAGATGTCCAACTGAGAGTCATCTGCATTTAGCTAGTATTTAAAACTGTGGGTCTGTAATGAGATCTTCCTGAAAGTGGGTGTGGATGGAGATGAGAAGCCGGCTGCAAGTCCCGGGGCCTGCCAACAGTTGAAGTTTGAAGCTCTTAAACAAAAAAAGCTGGCAAAGGAAGCCTCTGAAGAGAAGTTAGTGAGGTGAGAGTAAAATGTGCAGCTTGAACAGTCACAGGAGCCAAGAGAATGAGGTGCTCTTAGAGAAGGGTGTGGTGCCAGGTACAGACTCCTGCTGAGAAGCTTGGACAGAAGACCACAGACAAGTGACTCTTGGATTTGGCAGCATTGTTCCTACCAGTGACCTTCATGAGAGTGGTTTTGGTGAAGGAAAGGGATTGAAGCCCAACTAGAGTAGAATGAAGAGTGAAAGAGAGCAGGGGAATGGGATGAAAACTGGAAGGATCCTCAAGCATGGAGTTTTGTTTAAGATGAGAGGAACCAAAATAGATAAAACCAAAATAGATAAAACTCCATTACTGAGTATGGAAGTGTGGGTCTTTGCTAGAAGACTTTCCACAAGTTTACGTTGGTACTGTTATGGGAGTTTTCTCCATTGGTGCCTCCGGTCCCCTTCTAAGTCACACCTCTTAGAAGAATGAAGAGGTAGACCAGACAGAGTGGTGGGCAGCAAAGCAAGGTTCATTGATAGCAAAGTGATAGTACAAATCTCTCAAGGAGGGAGGAGACTCGAGAGGGTTGTCACTGGCGTCTATAAATTTAGGGGTTTTCATGGGCTTGTTGGAAGGCTGTTTTAATCTGATTAACCCTCCCTGCCCCTGTCATTTAAACAGGTTTTCCTCAAATGGGAAAGGGTGGAGGGCTCCTTCCAGAGTGATATAAAGTCCTTTTAAGGGTGGTTTCTTCTTGGGGGAGAGGGATGTTTTGCGGGGGCCCTTGTTTCTGCCTGCCTGCCTGCCTTCCAACCATCCTTCATCAGATGAGGAAGGAGACAATGGGGATTCCTCTCATTTTTTCTTTCTTTTCTTTTCTTTTTTTTTGCATTTAAAAAAGTTGAAGTGTAGTTGACATACAGTATTATATTAGTTTTAGTTGAATATTGTATAACATAGTGGTTCAACATTAATATATATGTGAAGTGGTCACCTGGATAAATCTAGCTACCGTCAGTCACCATACAAAACTGTTGTATTATTATCTATATTCCGTATGCTGTACATTGTATCCCCTTCATCCCCATATCCCCATTGTATCCCCCCATTAAGAAATTCTTAATTTCTTAAAAGAAATAATTTCTTTCTGGAAGTTTGTCTCTTTTAATCTCCTTCCCGTACTTTGTTCATCCCTCACCCACTTCCCCTCTGGCAACCGCCAGATTTTTCTCTCTATCTCTGTATCTTATGAGTCTATTTTATTTTTTAGATTTCACATAGATGTGAAATCATATGGTATTTATCTTTCTCTGTCTGATTTATTTCACATAATACCCTCTAGGTCCATCCAATGGGGATTCCTCTGAGCTGGTAATTATAGGGTCACGGGGCTCTCTGCCCCAAATACATCTCTTATTATTATGCTTTCAAAATGTAGATCTAACCATGTGACTCCTTTCCTTAAACTCTGTAATGATTTTCTGTTTCCCTTGATATAAATCCCAAGCCCTTGAGCTAATCTCTTATCATTTGTTCCTGTCCTTCTCTGTAAACTTCAGGCACACTCCACTGCTCTGGGGTGCTCTCTTGTTCTTGGCCTTTGCTAATGATATTTCCTCTATTCTTTGGCTAACTCCTATTCACCTTTTAGATCTCAATTTAAATGCTACTTTCTCTAGGTGGTATTTTCTAACCCCTTGACTAGATTATATTCTTTACATTTTGTTTTAACTTCTTGTTTGTTTAATTACTTTTTTCACAAGATACAAGCCCAAAGAAGGCAATTACTCTGCTTTGTTTATAGAATATTTCCTGTGCCTAATACACAGTGCTTTGCACATAAAAGGGACACCCCCTTCCCAAATTTTTGGGTGTCAGTGAGTCAATCTGAAGGCATTAAAAAGGGAGTGCATAGGGGAATGGTCAGGCAGCCTTTTGTTTTGCAGGGAGAAATGTCTATCTTGGTGGTCTAAACAAAGACTCTGGAGGATTTTCTACTTTTAAACTCTGGTTCTACTAGTTATTAGCTCTGTGACCTTGGGCTACTCATAAAACCATTCCATGTCCATCTCCTTTTCTATAAACTGGGGATAATAATAATACCTATTTTACAAAGTTGTGAGAATTAAATGAATTTAAACATGTAAAGTACTTTGAGCCACTGATTATCATTATTATTTTATTTACATTTCCCTATCAAAGTAATCATCCATAGTTTCTATCTTAGAGAAAGTAATTTAAGTAAATAAACCATAAACAACCCTCATATAATCTCTTAGATTTATGTAGATTTAGAATATAGAAATTCTTAATAGAAAAGAATTTTAAAATGTATTTGTAAGGCTTATCTATGAGGGAAGATTAATATTATGAAATAGGTAAGATTGTGATTTCATCACAGATGTACTTACTATGAAATTTGAGTATAAAAAGTATATTTATATATTGTATTCAGAAAATTAACTGAGAAGGATTTAAAAAATTGATCTCCTTTCATATTTGTTCACTGAAATCACTCCACAGCTACCAGAGTAATATCAGTTCTTCTCTTCTCACATATTAAGCCCATGACACACAGGGGAATTTGGGAAGAAAAAACTTCCAGCTGCTATGGAAAAAGTAGATAACTTGGTGAAAATTTATTGTTAACTAAATCAAAGTCCAATCTTAGCACCTTCAGTATGAAACATACTGATTGCATCCTGAATTTTTTCCTAGAATTTAAGGTATACCTGTTTTTCAATTTCAGCTTCTTATCTGCCTAAAATCTTCAAATATTGCATATTATCAGAATCTTTGGAACCCCTTATAAAACTCAAGTCTCTCAAGATAAAGAGGGTCTTTTCAAAGTGATGTTTCCAATATAAGAAATCAGAACTAAACACATCTGAATTTAGGAAGACACTCGGCAGGGACTCTGGCTCTTTGTCTTGGCATAACCAGGCCCTTGATAAATGTGGGAGCCAAGGGCAGTCCACCCCAAAATGTGCCACTTTTGCATATTGATTATTTTGAATTAATGTTACTTAAGGAACAGCCAATGTAAGAAGAACACTCTGATTTCTCTTTGTCTCCAGAAACCAGGATATAAATCTCCCATGTGAAAGGTACCCTCCTTGTACCAGGAGATAAAGAGACATTCTTATCACCTGAGTTAGGGAATTCAGAGCTGAAAATGCTATATTGACACTTTGTTACTTTTACTAATTTACTACCATAGCCCAAATTCTATTTAAGTTCCTTATTAATTAAAGCTCCCAAAGATAAGTTTTCTTTATCCTGTCATTTCTTCACAGATTTATTGTTTCTTTGTCTAAAAAGTATAAAAGCTGCCTGTCTTGACCTTTTTTGGGGGTCTTAATTTATTATTGAGTCTCTGTGTGCACATAATTAAACTTTTTTCCCCCTCCTGTTACTCCATCTCATGTTCGTTTAATTCTTAGGCCAGACCAGCTAGAAGAATCTTAAAGGGTAAAGAAAAGTGTTTCCTCCCCAACATAGACCCTGAGCTCAATTTCATAGCTCTTCATCAATTCTGTGTTCTCAGGACCTAGCGCATAATTATATTGGTAGCTTGGTCAGCATTTTTGGTATTGAACTAATTCTGAGATTCGATAGATGTAATATGACAATGTTGATTCTTAAAGAAAATGTTCCATATTTATAGTTATGAAGTGGCAAGGTTTGATTTTGATAATAACTTGCGTGTTGATCAGGAAATCCTTTGTGTATGTAAAATTCTTCACTCTTCAAGAAGAAACTGTGAAAGGGAGTGACATTATATATGTATGGTTTAGCTATTTTGTGTAATCAACCACTTTAAAACTCCACAACTTATAATAGCTGTATATTGTTATAGCTTATATACTGGCAAGTTGATGACTTGGCTAATTTGACTGGGCCCACCTATGTGTCTGTAGGCTGGCTGATGTCTCTCTTCTAAGCTTAACTTGGCTAGAGTGTGTTAATGTGTTATCTGTCAAATCTCTTGTTCTTGTGCTTTTTATCCTCCTACTGTGATATAGACTAGCCCAGGCATTCCCTTTCTTGGTGATGACAGAAACTCAAGAGAGCAGGTGGAAACATGTAAGACCTTCTCATACTTGTTGGCAAAACACATGAATGAACTTGGAGTCAAAGGGTCAGGAAATACAGATTTTTACAGAACTGCAGTCTCTGGGAAAGAGCATAGCTAATAATTTGGGCCACTAATGCAATCTACCACATTGTATTTTAGAGGCTGTGGATGTGAAATAGAGCTGAATTTTAATATTATTAACCATCTTCTCTTTAAGAGATCTTTCATTTTTTTAATCATTATCCTATGAAGAAGTGTCCTTTAAAGAAGGTAATTTCATTAAAATTAAACTGTGTTTGCTCTTGATCGCCAAACATGTCATTAGTTTAATAGTTCATTAAGTCTTTGTGTCACCTTCATAGACTAATTGAAATTAGACCCAAAAGATTTTCAGAATAAATGTGTATTATGTATTTTGTTTGTTGCTTGTTGTATTGTTCTGTAGATAAGGTTTAATTGAGAGCCCAACTCTGTGCCAATATTAACATTACAGACATATAATTTCCTGTATTATTCATTTTCTTTTCCCAGCATCACAAAAGTTTCTCCTTTCTAGCAAACAAGGGAAGAAAAATAAATAATTTAGTAGTCATACCTATTACCTCATGTATAGATTAGGTTGTCCTGGGCAGTTAAAGTGGTGAAGAGCATGAAACACTGATTCTTTATAAGCAATTCATTGCTTCTCACTATCTCAAGAATGTAGTTAATTTAGCAGCTAAAATAACATACGGCCAGGCATTGGGTTTCTACTTGAACACTAGCAGTTCAATGCAGAGATGAAGTTTAATTATATTTGACAGGAAAAAAAATAAAAATGAATTCATATATATATTTTTAATCAAAAATTTTAATCAGTTTGCAAGTAGGTGGTATACTCTGGAAAGATTATTTAATGTGTGATATACAAGTTTTTTCTGGGTACAGCTTCAGAGACTAAGATCTATGGCTTTTATGAGTATCTTTGGAGATAGTTGATAAGAAATTTCAAGTTGAAGGGGTACCTATGTAAATAGGTATGGAACAGGGAAGGCCTTACAGTCTGAGGTGGGGCATTAGCAGTCAGTGTAGGAGAAATGGTGAAGTAGGTGATGGTATTCTTTGCCCTGGGCCCTCTTTTTTATCCTCTTTTTTCCATCTCCAATACCATCAATTCCTTCTTTTGCTTAAGCACCTGGTACTCTCATGATTGCTTCTACTCACCTTCCTTAGACCAGTGCTATGATGATAATTAGTGTTTAAGAGCCGTCTTTCCTGGGGCACCTGGGTGGCTCAGTTGGTTAAGCATCTGATGCTTGGTTTTGGCTCAGGTCATGATCTCAGGCTCCCTGTTCAGCAGGGAGCTGAGCCCTCCTTCTCCCTTTGCCCCTCCCCTTGCACTCTCTCTCTCAAATAAATAAATAAATAAATATTTTAAAAAAAATCTTTCAAAAAACAAAACAAAATTAAAAAATCCACAACCCTGATTTGTGGCATTTGGCATTTTCTGTTTACAAATATTCCCATTGTGGCTGATTTGAAGCCACCAATGTGCAACACAATGCAGAGTTGGGAAGAGAGTCATGCTATTGACTTTGCCAACTACAACATAGCCACTTACTAGAACTCATCCCCTTCAAAGTAAAGGATACTGGCTGACATAAAGAGGTAGATATAGATACCTAAAAAAACATTGCCAGGTTTGTGTTATGTGATACTTGAGGGCCAGTGTACAGAGTGGGTTGTAGTTTCCAGTAACCAAAAGTGAGAACACAAATTTAATACCCCTTTGATGTGGTTTTCTCCCACAAATTTCTCCCACCCCTTTGATGTGGTTTTCAAGATATAGACACAACTGTAGTTTCTATCCATGAAGATCTGGGAATTAAAAGCCACTTTGCTCTACATCATCAGAGATGCCACATTCTCATCTTCCTTGAAGGGATTCAGTGATAGGTGAAGGATGGTTTTCCATTTTTAACATCCTCATTGAGATCCGGTGTACTGGAAAGGGTCACCTTCACTTACCTTCTATAGCAATCTGAGCCATAAGCTAGAGATGGACAGAGTCCGGAGAATGGTGAGAGAGTCAGGAGGGTGTCTGAACCTAGGTGAAGGTGACAGGTAGATGAGTGTCCCAATTCATATTTTGGCAGCTGCAAGATGGCTTTTTTTTTTTTAAGCAAAAGCAAAATAAAGCTGAGAATAGTATATGCATCTGTAGCGATGGCAAACTGTATAATGAAATTTATATAAGTGTACAGTTTCCATGGATTTGAGAAAATGCCTTTTTTCTTTTCCCTTTATTTCTCTGTGTCCAGGCCTTTGTGCTTCCTAACAACCTACTGCCTATGAAGTGGGCTGTTAACTTGCTCCTATAATGAGCTGTGGGCAAAGGTTATTGTGGAATGGGCTGAGATTTTTTTCTGTACTCATTTCATCTTAAGACACAAGAAGTTTGATGCATGAGTATTTCCGTCTTACAACGATAGAACAACACAACACAATTTAACCAGTGCTTATCTTGTGCTAGGTTCTTTGAATGTATTATATTATTTTATTAATCTTTCTTTAAAAGGATTTATTTATTTATTTTGTGGGAGGAGGGGCAGAAGGAGAAGGAGAGAGAATCTCAAGCAGACTCTCTGCTGAGCACAGAGCCCAACATGGGGCTGGATCCCATGACTCTGAGATCAGGACCTGAGCCAAAACCAAGAGTCAGACACTTAACCAACTACACCACTTAGGCATCCCTTATTTCATTAATCTTATCAGGAGATGACAAGGGGAGATGAAGCATCCATATTTCAAAGGGCATCTAATGCATTTTTGGGCTAAATTTTTCTTTGAGTAAAAGGAATCAGTGATTTTGAGCATGCTATGAAGACAATCTCTATCAACTCTACAAATTCAAAAACTTGTACAACATTTATTTCTCTATTGTTTCCCACATGCTTGTTATCTCATTTCTTGCTGATGATGAAAGGGACATGTGCTGAATTGGCCCCTATAGCAAACCTCTAACATGCAACAGACCTGCAGAGGCAGGATATTCCTCTGAAAGGTTTACAGAATAGGACCCTGACAAATTTGTTCTGACTCAAAAGGAACTAAGAAAATAAGATTAGGAGCTCGCTCATAAATTCAGTAATGTGTTGGATACCGTGCATCTTCAAGTGAAGTGGTATGAACCACCTCCAACCAAGATGCACATGATAAAGCCATTCCTTTTTTTTTTCCCTAAGATTTTATTTATTTATTTAACAGAGAGAGAGATCACAAGTAGGCAGAGAGGCAGGTGGGGGGGCGGGGGCGGGGGAGAAGCAGGCTCCCTGCTGAGCAGAGAGCCTGATGCGGGGCTCGATCCCAGGACCCTGAGGTCATGACCTGAGCCGAAGGCAGAGGCTTAACCCACTGAGCCACCCAGGTGCCCAGATAAAGGCATTTCTTAATCTTAATTGAATACATCCACATCAGAGACCCTATCCCCTCCCCTTTGTCAGTATTAGGGTTGCATCTCATCTCAAGGTCACATTGGAACTCATGGAGCTTGATGAACTGGAGGAATTCTACCCTCCAGTGCAGCATGATTTCTGCTGACATCCTTATTTCTGAGATCCTTACTGGTCTCCAAACTTTTGCTCTGGATTTCTACCCAGGTCAGATAGGAATCTTTGCTGGGGCTGGACTACTTCTGCTTGGGGTTCACCACTTCTGGGCACACCTGTGTATCCACTCTAAGTTTTTGCCCCTTCCTGGGGTGGTGGAAGTCAGGGAGAGCATGGGTCTACTGGTCACCATATCTGCAGATTTGACTCCTTTTCTCCTTTGCTTCCCTTTCTCCTTTTTTTCCTTTCCTTCCAGGGCCATGGGGAAACATAATATTTTTAATGGCTGCAAGCTTTAGGAAAACAATAGTTGTCTTTACAAGCAACATCTGCTTTGGAGTCTGTAACACAAATGTAAACATGCCCCTCTGCACTGTAAAGAGGTCCAAAGTGAAATACAGGGAAAAAAACCCCATGCATTATTATAAAAAATTATCCTGCTAGGGTATTTATTAGAACTGGCTCCTGACAATGATGGTAGATTCTTTTCTTACCTTAAAACAAAACAAAACAAAACAAAACAAAATAAAATAAAACAAACCTTTTTCCGTTCATCACAAGGAGCATTGCCCTGTTTTCTCCAGCTGACACACACTGGACCTCTAGGAGATTGGCATCCTTATTGGTTAGGAAGTTTAAGGGTCTCTCTGTCCAGCCATGGAAGCCTGACTTCCCCCCCCTTCCCCAAGGTTTCATCCATGACTAACAGACTGGTCACCTAACAGTCTAGAGGAATCCCACCTCCACCATACCCAAATAATCCCTGTGTTCACCTCTTATCATAGGTAGGAAGAGTGTAATAAAGAGGAGGCAAGCCAGGACAAAAAGGGAGGAGGCCTGGGGCAGAGGCAGCTGTTTCTACCCAGACATACAGTGGGGCTCATTCCCAACTCACAGTAGGCCCAAGAAAAGAGGGAAAGGTAGGAAGGAATATGTGTTGCTTTTCTCTCTATCCTTTTCTCCCTTTTAGATATGGTAATGAAAGAAACAAGAGAGAAGGGGAGAAAAATGTCACTTTATTGCTGTGATTCACTCTTCACTAGCCCAACTTCACCCCTTTGCTCTCTCAGTTTTGGCTGAGATTCTGCATTATGCCCTGTCTCCTGGCCCAATTTTGCCTCCAACTCCAGCCCAGTGTCAATTGTTCACTGCCTTCTGCTCTAGTACCCCTTTTCTAGGACTCTTCTATACCTTCTTCTAGAACAGTTGTCTCTCAGCTGAGTCCTCTGTCCCAGGTTCAAGAGTCATTCTCAGTGTGAGTAGGTGCTGGAGAAGGTGAGATTCCCAAATGTGAGGCCAGGCCTATGGTAAAGGGAGCTGTGTTCCTGACAACCCAGTGAGAAACTGAATGAAGGTTCCTTGGAAACACCGTCACACTTGGTGATATTGTGCTGTTAAAGGGTAAGTAGAAGGCAGGTGTCCAACCTGGAAAACCCAACCCTGCAGTATAAATTCTCAAGAGAAGGTGGTATCAGAATCTAAGATTTCCAGATGGTTTTGGAAAGCGACATATTTCTAGATTTGGGATATCTAGGGTAGATTGATGTTTTGTTATTTAGCCATTGCTGTGCACAACTCCAAAAATCAATGGATTAGAACAACAAACATTTGTTCACTCATGAGCATGGACAGCTTGGTGTTAGTTTGGCTGGACTTCATCATGCAACTGTGAGTAGCTGGCAGATTATTTGGGGGCTGGCTGGTCCAGGATGGCCTCACTTACCTTTCTGCTGGCCAAGAGGGTGGGTTGGGTAGCCACTGGTCTCATTTTTCAGCAGAGTGGGCTGGCTTGCTTTCATGGAAATGGCAGGTTTCCATGAAACAGTGGAAGCAGAAGTACCTCTTGAGGCCTGGGTGCAATGTTACTTCTGTCACATTCTTTTGGCCAAAGCACGTCACATGACAGCTCAGACTCAAGTAGTTTGGAAACAGGCCCAGCTTCTTAATGGGAGGGGTTGTAGAATCACATTATAAAAGTAAGATCCAGTGAGACCATTCACTGGGTCATCAATGCAATCAGTCTTCCATGAATATAGAATCCATAATTCCCCAGTGTAATGTGCTAGAAAAATGGTTAAAATTCATCTTTGCTATCCTGCCATTTCCCATGTCCGAGATCTCTTCCCTTGTCCTTCGTTAAGGCAACTATACATCATTCAGAAGAGCCTAGCTTTCTAAGATCTGTTAAAATAGTCACTGGATGAACGTTTGCTTTTTCCAGGAGTATTTATATTTGAACAGAGTGCTTCTAAAATCTGTAGTGATAGAATTTCAGGCACTCAAGTTGGTGGTAAGAAGATAAATTCTGAAGGAGGTGAATATATCCTACAATTCTCAAATCACCTTAGTTTCTTCTTGTAAGATGAGTCCTGTCAGGAGTCAAACTGATTTAAGTAGTTAAGTTATACATGTATTCATTCTGTTTCTCATTGTGTTATTTACTCCTCTGAGGTGTTGGAGGGAGCTCTTACTAAGGTCTGTGGTGGATTAGATGGGTCTCTTTTGATTTCTTCTGTAGCTATAAGAAGCCTAAAGCAACTAACTTAAGTTCAGGGGGCCACATTTCATCAGACTGTCCCCCAGAAGCTAAAGGCAGAAATACGGCCAGGTCTCAGAAGGAATTGAAATAGGGAATGAAAACCCTGACAGGAAATTTGTGTTCTTCACCTCTCACCTTGATTTCTCTCTTTAGATCAGCCTCATCTGTCTCACTGCAGAGTTGTTGTGTGGAAGGCTGAGTCCTAGGGCTGAAAATCAGTAGCCAACAAGCAAACCATGTCCCTGCTCTTGTGGAGGCTACACACTTATGAGGGAGGTCAGAGGAACAAAAAGAGGAAACAAGTACATAAATAATATAATGCCAGGTAGAAATAAGGACTCCAAAATCACCTGAGTAGAGATCTAGAGTCATGAGAAGAAGAATTCTAGATAGGATGTTAGGAATGTATCTATGGGGTGATAGCTTTTGGTCAGAAACTTGAATGACATAGAAGAATGGGAAAAGAACATTTCTCTTTTATTATCCCTTAAACTCCCAGGGAAGGAACGTTGTTGACCTAGCTTCAATATGTGCCCAGCACTGTGGGACCTTGTGGGTGAGGTGAGGGAACAGAATCTTGTAGTCCCAACATGGCTGCCTAGAATCTAAAATGATGTGGATTTGTGGGAAGCCAGTTTCCAGAGAAAGGAAGTATATTAATTTCCTTGGGCTGCTGTAACAAATCACCACAAACTTGGTGGCTTACAATAACAGAAATTTATTCTCCTGTGGTTCTGGAGACCAGAAGTCCAAAATCAAGATGTCATCAGGGCCACACTCTCTCTGAAGACTCTAGGGGAGCATATGTTCTTGACTAGTACAGTTTTTGAGGTCTCTTGTCCCAAGACCGATGGATATAGTCATTGGATTTAGGGCCCACTTAAACCCAGTAAGGTCTCACTTCAATTCTTACCTTAAGGACATCTGTAAAGATCCCATTTCTATGTTAGATCACACTGTGAGGTTCAGGGGTCTAGGAATTATTGGAGGGACGCTATTCAACCCACCACAGGAGGGGAGAGTGTTTGGTCCCAAGGGCCTGGAGAATGCTGGAGAAGCTGTCTGCCACCTGTACCCTGGGTTGGGTGATGAGGGTATTACTCTTGCCCTAAGGAACTCACAGTCCAGGAGTGAAGACAAGTTAGCAAATGTTGGCAGAACAGCGAGAGAACTGATAGCAGATTATATAAGGCAAAGGGAACCTTGACCAAGGTATGGTGCAAGGCTGCCTAAGAGTGTCAGGAAAGTCTACCATGGTGGGGATACTGCATTATCTTCTATGACAAGTAGAGGGGGCTTCTGGTGGATACTGAGATTAGGACCTGAAACAACCATTAGAGAAAGAAAGAGGACCCCGTATTTTATAAGATTACTACCCTTTTCTTTTTAAAGGAAGAGAAAGGCCTAGAAATTTGAGTATGTATTCTAGATTTGGCATAAATGTGAAGGCCAGAATATTCTCAGGTGAGTTTTTGGCTGAGTCACATGCCTTGCTTTGTGAACTCATGGTTATTTTCACGATGTTCCTACTCAGCCTTTTGCTCCTTCCTCGGTCCCCATTAGCCCACTTCTTTTAGTGCAGCTGCAGTTCAACAACAGGGCTGTAGTGACTGGTCAGAGGTGTATCAGTATTCTTAAGTGTCCTGCTGAGGTGTCTTTCCCACTGTGACCAGTAGTCACAACTTAGAGATACTGGAATCCTCTCTTCTATCATGGTGATCTGGAAGGCTTCTACTTTCTGCTAGATCTGTTTCTCCTGGAGGGTAATTAGGTTCAAGAAATGTCAAGCCAGATGGTTTTTGCGATTTTGCAGAGCTCAATTCTTTCTCCCATAGCATGGAAAGGTGTGAGATTTTAGGAGAAATTGGATATCAGCTCTGCATCTGAAGCTCTGAGCTGCTTGCTTGAAATATTTGCTGCTCCTTGGTTTCATTTTCTATGAGAAGGAATAACCTATATACTATTATTGTTACTATGAGTTTCTGGAGACACAGCACTGCTATTTTCTTCACCACTAGGCATTCAGACTTTTTGTCCCAGTCTCAGGATAAATTTCCTTCATTCTTTCCTTAGCGTTGTCAACATTGATATTTATGTGAAGAAACCTATTTATTTGAGATATACAATGAGTCAGTGTGACTTCACTACAAAATGAGAGTATCAAGGAAGAAATTTCTTCCAACTTCTGTGATATTGGCTGCCTGATCTCAGAAAGAAAGCATTAGAACGGGTATATTGAAGACAATTTGTGAAATCACAAAGTATGTTTAATATGGAACCGAAACCCAAACTTTATTTATATGTGTGATGCAAACCTGGTCAATGAAAAGGGAGTGTCAATTAAGAGACAACTCTTTCCTTTTAAAGATAACCTTTATTGCATTTAATGGTATTTCTTTTATACATATTTAAAAGCAGACTAATGCATTTTATCTTTGTTATTCCAAACGAATTATTATATGTCCTTACACTAAACACCGAGGTTTGGAGGGAGAGATTCCTGGGACTCAGATTTTGGGGGGCAATACCCTGGATCCAGTCCTCAGAACTTATCACTGCACCTCAGAGAGGGGCCGCCCTTGCAGAAATCAGAAATGAGGACATCTAGGGAGAAAGCATTGGGTGGGTTTTCAAAGGCTTAGGAACACTAGCACATTCTTCCAAAGTTCTCCCTAACCGCTGGTCTGAACACACCCCATGGAGGGGTGGCTATATAAGCAGTTATTAGTGATTTGTCCTTTCACAAGATGCAAGGATCATGGAACAATTTACAGAATCACGTACTATCAGTTGGTGCTGAGGGTGGGAGGGAACTTTGGGAAACGTGTGGAAGGACCCTTTTGCAGTCAGGTGGTACTTAGAGTATGGGCTTTGGAATGGCAGACCTGGGCTTAAATCCTGGCTCTGTGACCCTCTGGCTTTTGTTCTTCTGTAAGTCATTTATCCTCTCTAACTCTGTTTCCTCCACTCTCAAGGGGAGACACACCACCTGTTTCAGACTCACTGTGATGGCCAAGTGCAATGTCAGAGCCCTGGGCATGAAACAGGCATTAAATAAATGGATATTCTCCTCTGTTTCTCAGTTTCTTCTAGAGCCAGCCCTACATTCTTTTTCACTAGGCCAATTTTGCAACTTGTCATCATCTGATGGTTTTCTTTGCTTTAATTAGTGTCATGTCATGAGTGAAGATCACTTCATTTTTTCTATCAGTGTGAGAAAGACAACCTGTCCTCTGCATCATGTCCGCACAGCTCAGCCACCAACCTTGCTCTGACTCAAACTCCCTCCTGAGGCCTGGTCCTATACCTTCAAGGGCTTGGTGTTTCCCTACTTGGATGCTCTGCCGTCTCATCAAATTCGTTACTTGTTTGATCTTTTTCCTTTTCCCCAAGCTGGATTTTCCTTCTATTGTGCGTGTGTGTGTGTGTGTGTGTGTGTGTGTGTGTGTGTGTGTGTGAATTCTCTCATTCTTCCAGTCATCCTAAGAAGAGCTACTAGAATTATCTTTGCCACCTCCTTCTCCTTCCTATCTATTATATTAAGCTCTGAAGGCTACAGAATCCCCCCATCACCACCCACCCCCCTGCGAAATATACTTTGTTCCTCTTATTTTCTTCTTCTTTTCTTTCATTCAG
This sequence comes from Procyon lotor, assembly GCA_028646535.1. Taxonomy (NCBI): domain Eukaryota; kingdom Metazoa; phylum Chordata; class Mammalia; order Carnivora; family Procyonidae; genus Procyon; species Procyon lotor. The sequence continues at coordinate 27,505,159 of CM053608.1, forward strand.
CATTTACTCATCAAATTTGTTTATGGAGTACCTTGTGTGTGCCATGGGAACAAGTCTAAGTGAATTCTTAGTACCTCCCTTTCATACTCTTACAACAAGCTCATAACTGATCACAGCAGAAGCTGGACTATGGAGCCAGATTACTGAGATTCAAACCCTGGCTCTGCAAATTACCACCTGTCGGACCTAGAGCAAGTTATTTAACCTCCCTTAGCTCCAGATTTGTCATCTGTTAGGTGACAATCATGACGTACTTACTTCATGAGGTTGTCAGGAGCAGTGAGCGAGTTAATACACATGGAGCACTTAGAGTAGTGGCTGGCACGTAATCAACAGGACATAGATGACAAATAGTAACCAGGTTCCCTCTTTCTTCTTCCTTTCTCTGTACTTCAACCTTCATTAGATTTTCTGAATTTACTTTTAACAAAGATTTCATTAGATCAGTTTTCAGTTTGGTGTGTCCTCATTCCCTATGGATTCAGGTCATTTTCTTTGCTTGACTTTCAAGAGCCTGTATGTCTCTGGCTCCAACCTCACTTCCTGCTATGCCCACTCTCTCTCCTTCTGCTGTTATGAACTAGCACTCACTGTGAGAGCCGCACTCCATGTTTGCATGGTTCTTTCCAGGGTTAATGGGTTTTCCATGTGTCAGGAAACTGGATAGCATTTCCTTCAGCATCCTCTGCCTAGAATGCCTCTTCCCCATGCCTAAGATTTGTACATCCCACAGCTTCCCATCTTTTAGTCTTACCTTTTCTAGAGATTGTTTCCAACCCACTCTGTCCTCAGTGGTGTGTGGGGATTCCTAGTAGCATTCACTTAATTCTGTCTGGTTATGAGAGCACATAGTACCTATTTCTATACTTTGCAGTCTTCCTTACCAGATTTTGACTCCACGTCCTCTAGCGTAGGAACTGAAAAACTTTCTGCAAAGGGCCAGATGGGAAGAAAATGTTTCTAGGCCTGTGGACCATACTGTCTCTGTCACTTCTGTCAACTACTCGCCTCTGTCACTGGAACATGAAAGCAGTCATAGACAATATGCTAACAATTAGGTATGGCCATCTTCCAATAAAACTTTATTTACAAACAGGTGGCAGGATGGCTTTGGTCTTTGGGCTGTAGTTGCTGACCACTGCTATAGAGAAGGGTCTGTTTATATACTGAGATGTTAAATAAAATGCTATTGATGGAGTGATTTCAAATGTGAGAAGATTTGGATGGATTCTGATGGGTTTGTGTCCATCTTCAAATAGGGGCAGGGAGAGTCATCCACAACTTATAGAGACACACAGTAACTGCACTTGGAAAAACCACAACATGCTTGCTGTATATCCATCCCTGCTCTTCCCAGGAATTCTATCCAAACTCCAGATAGTGGAGAAAGATGGGAGGTGGGGGGAGGGGTGGTTGCCAGGAGGAAATTCTCATCACCATGGAAACAGCTTTCTGCATTCCTGCATTGGTCCATGAACACCAGGTGGTTCACACACAGCCAAGAATCTGAACTTACATTGTGAAGAGAAAACAGCTTTTGACAATACTCAGAAAAATGCATTTGCCTTGGTCACTGGCCCATGGGTTCCTGAATGATTTTTCAGAGTACCTGAACACCACTGTTTTCTGAACAGCTTTGGAGAATATTTTTTTTAACTGATTAAATACAGGAAAGAACAGTGATGGAAGTTTTGAATATCTTTTTTCTTTCCTTTCAGACCGTAGATTAATGCTAGACAGGCGTAGCTAATCAGATTTAACACTTCTTCACACTTTATTACTTCAACAAATGAGACAGGAAAACCTTCCTAATATCTAAAGCTCCCAAGATTTCATGAAACCATTTAAAAGATTTATTATTTTTTTCTTCCTAGACTGTCGTTCTCAATTTTAAATTGTGACCATTCCAATTGTGGCCTTCCAAATGAAAAATTACTCATCCAAAATTCACCTCCTTCATTTTTGCCAAGTAATTAATTGTGGATCAAACTCTTTGAGGTACGGCATGTAATAATTACTTTCTATAATTGATTTAAGTCTCAAATTATAAGCTCTTTGTTTCCCTGTGAGGAGGGACACCAGAGAACTAGGAAATCAGAGGGTAAAGCCAGGTACTGGGAAATAGTACCCAGAGTAACGGAAGGCCTCTCAGAATACAATGATGGTTAATTTTAGTCAGAGATAATGGAATTAAGTTCCAGTTGAAAGTGTCAATGATTAGAACAGGGCCAGATGCTCATAAAAATGCTGCCCCAAATGGATGGCCTCTATATGACAACCTCCAGTAACTATGAACTTGACTTTATTTGGAAGTTGCAGTTAGAATCAAGTGAAGATGGAAGCATGCTGGATTAGGGTGATCCCAAATCCAGTGACTGAAGTCCTTATAATAAGACAGAAATATGGACACAGACACATAAGGTGTGAAGGCAATGGGAGGGTGGAGGCAGAGAGGGGAGTGATGCTTCTCTAAGCCAAGGACCGCAAGGATTCTGGCCACTACTAGAAACTGAAAGAGTAAGGAAGGATGCTCCTTTAGAGACTTCAGAGGAAGCATGGCCCTGCTGCCATCTTGATTTTGGACTTTGGGCCTTCAGAACTGTGAAAGAATAAATTTGTTGTTTTAACCACTTAGGTTGTGAAACTCTTTTACAGCAACCCTAGGAAACTAATATAACTTGTATTATTTAGATAATATTTTTCTTTAAATTGATTCCTTTTTAAAATAGACAACTTCATTTCAAAACTAAACTTTATAGGGATGCCTGGGTGGCTCAGATGGTTAAGAGTGCCTTCAGCTCAGGTAATGATCCCATGCTCCTGGGATTAAGTCCCATATTGGGCTCCTTGCTCAATGGGGAGCCTGTTTCTCCTTCTGCCTGCTCTCCCCCTGCTTGCATGCTCTCTCTCTCTCTAACAAATAAATAAAATCTTTTTTTTTTTTAAAGTAAACTTTATAACTGTATTATGCATGGAGAAGCAATAATATTTTCCACATATAAGATAAATATAGGACACATGAAATTATTGCCCTAAACGTATTTGTCAATGAAGGACCTCATGGCTTGCATTAGCTCTCTTTTGGATAGCTCTTGGTTTAGGAGCCAGGTGCCCTTTGTGCCAGTTTAACATTCTCTCATCCCAGGTTTTGAGGCAAATAAGTTCCAGCTGATAACCTTAACTTTGTACTTGGTTGGTGTATCAGGATGCTTTGGACAGGAAACGAAAAGATATCCCAGTTTGAATTGTGTTAGGCAAGAAGGAAATTTATTATCTCAAGTAACAGGGAGTCAGAAATAACATAAGCCTCAGGTATAGCATGATGGTGGCTCTGCCTCAATTTCTCTGCTCTTTTCTCCACTCTGCCTTTCTCCAGGTGTTTGTCAGTGGGCTCCTCTCAAGGTTGCAAGATGGTTCCTAACTGAAGGAATGTGAAGGGAATGAGGATTATGGGAGTGGGGGTCGGGAGAAAGAACCTCTCCCATAGCCATGGGTTATAGAGACCTTCCCTTCATTTAATTTGGTCTACTGAAGACATGTACCCATCCTCAAACCAATAACCATATTTGCTGGGAGAATGCTATGCTCTGGGTTCTTGAACCAACCGTTGGCAAGTATGATATGGCTGGGCTCAGATCAACTCAGATATGCTGGGTTGAATGCAGTCACTCCTTCCCAAAGGGAGCCAACTCAAAGCTTTGTTGAGATTCCATATCTGGCTCCAAGTTCAATATCTCTCAGTAATATCTTCCTCTTGGTGCGGAAGTCTCCAGTTGAGAGTTACGTCACTTACCACCCTCCCCAGCATTATCTTATATACAATGGTGGAAAATGAATACAACGGGAAATACTCACTTGGGGATGGGGGAGAATGGAACTAGCATCTAGTGGTCATTGGTTAAGCACGTGTTGGATCATAAAAGTGCATGCCCATGCCCTGGCAGCCGTTCTGGCACCCTGGCTCTTCACTACAGACGAATGTTCCTTCCGCTCTTCTCTCTGGGTACGTCTGTGATGGGCATTAGGAAGAGGAATGCCCTTTCTGGAGGTGCAAATTTTTCAGTGTATTTATCGCAGGTACAGCTTGTGATTGCTTTGAAGGGTTCCATGATCACAAGATGTTGGCTAGAATCAGAGCATTTTGAGTAATGCAGAGGCTTTAGAAACCGAGCAGGTATTTTGTTTACTTGCTTCTGGTTAATTCCACGGAACGGAAACCACAGCCTGAGATCTTACCCAGACATCACCTTTATGGCTTGGCTTTTCAGTCTGCTCTTCTATCTGCCTCTGTACTTTGCCTGATCGCCCTTGCGTCCAGGGCAAAGGATATTTCAAAGCAACAATCTAATCTAAACCCAGGCTGTTTTCATTCCAGCTGCTTCTTCCCATGGAACAATATCTCATGCTTAGTCCCATTGACAAGGCTTCCAGGCAGGCCCCAGGCGGTCAGGGCCCTGTCTTCTGCTCCAGTCTTTATCCCTGCCTAGTCTCTGCAGTCTTTGCCTTGGTTGGAAAACTTTAATTTGGCGTGGAGAATTTTAATTTTACAATCTTGCAAGGCAGTAAATGATCAGATTTTCAGTACTTTAGCTTGCAAACCACAGGTAGAAAGAACTTTATTTTTTTAATTTCAAGTATAGCTGACATACTAGTTCCAAGTGTACAACATGGTGAGGGTTGTAATGCAATATGAAATGCTCACCATGGTATGTGTAGTTACTGTCTGTCACCACACACTTATTACATTATTATTGGCTATATTCCCTAATGCTGTGCTTTTCATTCCTGTGACTTATTTATTTCATAATTGGAAGTTTGTGCCTCTGACTCCTCTTCACCTATTTCAAATAATAAAGCCATACTGGCTTTTCTTCTCTGCTCTTAAAACAGCCCCTTTAGGAGTCAGGGTTCTGTGAAAACCAAAACCATCCACTTTCAATTTAAGGCTGTCGATTGTTTTCAATATATTTTACTGAACACCATAAAAAGTAGCTAACACAGTCTGACATCCTGAATTTCTCCGAATACGAGAGCCTTTATAGACACGTAGTCTCTAGCCCAAGTCATAAGACGCAACAGCTAAATAACTGTCTTATACCTGCGTCACAAGCATCCCCAGTTCCCTGTTGGGAATCCTATTCTGCAAGCTCAACTCGAGGGGGCAATGTTCAGGTTGTGATCCGGCTTCGCAGCTATGCATGGTGTGAGGAATAGCGGCGTCCTCACTACCCTACCTGCACTCAGCCAGTGCCACACTTGGGGCTCTAGCCCCAGCACCCCAGCACTTGCCGCCATTTTCTCTATAAGTCTTCAGTGCAATCAATAGAAATGGACTTCGATCGAATTAAGTAGAGGAGTAATTTATTGAAAAGGTATTGGATACTTTCTGGAAACGTCGTGAAGTCTAGAGTACTAGGCTTGGAAAAAGTTGGGATCAAGGGAGCTGCCCCCGGAGCTGCAGCAAATTCTTGTTCCAGCCTCACACTGGCAAGGACCACTGAAGCCACTGCTGCCAGACATGGAAAACCACCACTCCTATGCACTTGAAAGTGGATGTCATTGCTTCCTCCATGCCCCTTAGTGAACTTTCTGGCTTCTGTGGCATTACATTACTACCTTGTGATGCGAAAAGCCTAAGCGGATGCATCTGATTGGCTGAGCTTATTAGGCTTCGCTTCCAGGAATGCTGTGAAAGCACTTTCTAGTGTTTTTAGCCTTTCTAGGAAGAGACAGGCTTTGCCTTTCCTGGGACTTTTAAGGTGCAGAGTTCCCTATGGGGGGGAAAGGAGGTGAGGGCACTAGGTTGAAAAGAAATGACATGTCAATTTCAGCAGCATATATACTTGTTAGTTGCATTTGCTCTAAATTTACAATTAAGGTTTTATTTATAGCGTTTTTCAAAGTTCTGTAGGTGATATAAGCTTCCATCTACAAAATGAGCACAAAGTGTTTCAAGTGCTATTTATAGGTAGCCTCTAATTCTCACAACCCCCAAAGTAGATCTGATCCCAATATTAACAATGATGAGCAGGATAAGTACAGTAATTGCAGCAACTAGGATTTATGCATCTACGGGACAGGCCCTGGGCTAAGTGCTGTACCCACTCAGCCTCATTCCATCTTCTGGTTACACTGTTCCTGTTTTATTGATGAGGAAGGTCAGGCTTAGGGCTTTTGTAACGTGCCCACCATTACCCAGAGGGGGGACTTAGGACTGAAATCAGTCTCAGTGTCTCTGTTGCTGGGCACTTCAAGATGACAAATTATAAGGATTGCACCAGATTTTGAGTTTGGATCTTGGATTTGGCCTAGTTCTGTGATTCAGGTTTGCATTGGCTTTGATGTTTGTAAGGCCAAGCAGCTAAATGCTTCTTTCATTGTTATTTGAGGCATCCTTAAACTTTTCATCAACACATTGTCATCACATAGTTTTCACTGTGTCTAATCAATATATCAACATCAGTAGTGTGAAGAAAGTTTGTCATTTTGGTTTATTGTCAATATCTGAATATTCACATTTAAACATGGTAGGCATTCCAAATGTAACTTGAAATGAAAATGTCCTCATTAGCCTCATGTTTAAACTCTAGCAGTTGATTGAGATATTTATTATGACAAGACTGAAATGCTGCGGGTAGTAGAGTTGCTAGTTTTATGTACCAAAAGAGCTATTATAAACTTTAAAATGCCAAATGAATAGGGAGTTGGATTGATAGTTATTATGGATGAACAAGATTCATTAGCTAGATAGCTTTAGAAAGATCTTTATTTACATTTTGAGTCAAAAGCTTTATAAAGTTTTAAATAATAATACAAGATGGAATAAAGAAATTAGATTATATCATAATTCTACTCTTCAACGAATTGTTTGCTCTCCTGCCATGTTTTTTAAAATACAATTTTTTTTAAGATTTTATATCTTTATTTGAGAGAGAGAGACAGATAATGACAGATAGAGGGAGAGAGCACACACTCAGGGAGAACAAGAAGAAGCAGGCTTCTACTGAGCAGGAAGCCCAATTTGGGGCTCGATCCCAGGACCCTGGGATCATGACCTGAGCTAAAGGCAGATGCTTAACCAACTAAGCCACACAGGCACCCCTTAAAATATAATCTTTAGGAACTATATTTGATATTGGGTCCTTTAATCCTACTCAGGCATCAAGTCTTTTAAGGAAAAAAGAAGTTCTTTGGACTTCTTTCATTTTGATAGGAAGAATTTTAAAAAGTAGTCTGTCAATATTGTCACCTCAAAATTTTCCAAGGAGGAATTAAAAACTCCAAAATCACGTACAAGAGCATTTAGGATGAATCATCTTCGGTCCAGACAGAATAAAGAATTTTAAAAGTGGGAAGAAAAAAGCATTAGGGGAGAATGAGCTTCTCAGGAGCCTGCAATTATCACTATTCAAACCTTTAAAAAGTATACTTTATCAATAAATGCTTTAAGAAGACCGTTTCTTATAATTTTCCTTCTACAGAGGCTGGAACTTGAAACAAAAGATTGGTGAATTGATTGGTCTGGAGTGCTGACCTCCTATCATTTTTAGTAATTAAAGTTGGACGATTTTTTCAGGTTTTCTAAATCTGTGACTCTAAAGGCACACAGTTCCTTATGGAGAATATGTTCCTGAAAATAACTTTCCTGAATTATATTCTACTGTGCATAAAAAGGTTCAAAGTATCCTTAGACGAGCCATTTGAAAGGGACTGCCTACTACAGTGTTGTAATTGTTTAACACAGAGAGCCGACGAGTGACAATTTTGTGAAATTATGTTTCTGCCCTTTTAAAATTTGACTACTAAAAATGTTACTAATAAAGTTGCAATTTGAGGCATGAAATTTCATATTTATACTTGTATTTGAGAAGTTAGACAGCTAGATCCAGCTTTGGGCTTAATTTCCTGCCAAATACTGTTATGAGCTCTTGACCATTCACTCAAAATGTGCATTATGGGCTCCTCTCTCATAAAAAGGGTCTCTTCTTGCCCAGAAAGCCAGACATGCATTTGTTAAAACAAATAAATTATTTCTCAGGCCTCAAAGGAATGGGTGAAGCTAACCAACACCGAAGCTTTGTCCCCTCCTCTTTCTCACTAGGGGTTTCTTTCTTTCTTTCTTTTTTTTCCCCCTAGTGTTCTATAGAGCTACTGGTACCTTTTGTGTCTTTGCTCAATCCAGAGTGTTAACCATTAATTTGATGAGCACGAAGGGGTCTTTGAATGCTATCTAAAACAGATCTTAGGTTATACTAAATTGGGGTGCTGTCTGGGGGAAGTATCACTGTGCCCATTAAGCTTGGCCACTTGGTGGCACCAAAAAGTAAGAGCCAGCTCTGATGGAAAAATCCATACTGGAGGTAACAGTTCCTAACATGCTGCAAAGAGAAATGATAAGGAAAACAGTCATTTCTTGAGAAAAATGGGCTTTGAATTCACCTACTCATTTTCTTCCCCTGTAAAATTAGTGGAGTGGTGGGGGGAGTGGGTATTGGACTAGAAAGAAGGTTCCTTAAACCCCTTTAACACGGGCATTCTACCATCCTCATGTGGCCCATTAGGCTCTTTGTTAGACTAAAAATGATGGTGATGGCCAACATTTATTGTGAACTTATTATGTGCCAGCATATTGTACTATGATGTGTCATACAGATTACTTTGAGTTTATTTTTCTTCCTTAGTTTACATAAGAATTTCATAAATCCTCACAATGCTATAACTATAAATGCACATAAGGAAATGGGTCTTGTAGAGGCTAAATGACTTGGCAAAGCCACACAGCAAGGAAGTGGTGCCGCTGGGATTTGAACCCTGAAGACTGTTCCCAGAGCCCGGGTCTTCACCGCCACACAGGGTCTACTTCTGAGCACTCCTTCCTCTCTAGGTGAAGTCCCTCTCCATTCATGATTTTGGCTCTTCGTTAAGGGAAAGCCTCCCCTACCTGAAACCTACAGTCCACTTAATAATACTCATTACTACATTGTTATCATTTAGGGAAGAAATAGTTGAAGCTCATTTACTGTATTTATTTCCAAATTTTTTTTAAAGATTTTATTTATTTGTCAGATTGAGAGAAAGAGAGAACACAAGCAGGCAGAGGCAGTGGGAGAAGCAGGCTCCCTGCTGAGCAAGGAGCCCGATGTGGGACTCGATCCCAGGACCCTGGGATCATGACCCGAGCCAAAGGCAGCTGCTTAACCAACTGAGCCACCCAGGCGTCCCTATTTCCAAATTTTAAGTTGAAATTATGTTTTTATAGATTTAGCAAGGAGGTTTGGCCAGAGACTCCCCCTGGAGTCCAACTATAGTGTAGTTCCTTTTCCCTCCACGGTTCCCGGACAGCCAATTCAGGCAATAATCTTTAATTCACGTGGTTGTTATATTTCCTCTTCCCCTTCTCTTTCCCCCTTCCCCTTCTTTTTTTTAAAAAATATTTTATTTATTTGTACACACACACACACACACACACACACACACACACACACACACACACACACACGCAAGACAGCGCATGCGCACGCACATACACTCAGAAGTGGAAAAGGAGCGGCGGCGGGCAGAGGGAGAGCCACAAGCAGGCTCTTTGCAGAGCAGAGAGCCCCCTGTGCAATCCGTCCCAGGAATCCAGATTGTGACCTGACCTGAAGGCAGAAGCTTAACCGACTGGGCCACCCAGGCACCCAGTATTGTTCCTTTTATTGCCAGACCAGGAAATTGACCTTTGGTTTGAACTTCCCTTGTCTTCTAGGAACAAGTCTAGGTTTAAGACTAACGCTTAGTCAACAGGCTGGCCCCGGGCAGCGTGGAGTGATCTTGATGCCCCTTTCTTCATAACTGCCCTGTTTCAGGTCAGCGCTTTGCAGATGACATCTTTTCCAACATTTATTCCCTTTGCCGCTGTTTTTCTTGCTTTTCTCCTAATCTCTGCCTATAGGGTCTGCACCCTCTCTCTAATTCCTTCAACTTTTAATTGATTTATTTGGCTTATCAGCTGAACTTACTCCCACCTGTCTCTCTCTCTCCCGTGTTTCTGGTTGAATTAGCCCTATCAGGCCGGTGGAAAGGCTTGTTAAGCTTGATTTTTGAAACAGCTGAGGCCACTGAGGCTCAAGGGTAAAATTGAATCAGGAGGGGCGTTCAGTTTTCGTCATAGGAATATTTTCTTCCTGGTGTGACATCTCAGCCAGTTCCTATGATGCCGGGCGCTTGGCTTCCAGGGCCACCCAGCTCGGCAGTGATTCAAAAGAGGCCTGAAGCTTACACTGAGGGGGAAATTGAGACTTACATTGGGACTTTAGAGGAGTTTAAATGTCAGACTAACACTGTTGGTCTTTATTCAGTGTGCGGTGGTTTAACAATAATGACTATTCTATGCATGTATGATCTATGATCTTTGTAACACGTGTAGAGAGGATAATAAGAACCATTTCAATATTGTCATGGTGACCTGGCATAGGGAGGGGCAAAATGGGGGTGACAAGACGTGCTCAGATTCAAGGTGGATTTTGAAAATAGAAGCTTCAGAACTTACTGGGGTCTCTTTCAATGAACATTCTGTCAGAAGCTTTTTTTTTTTCCCCAAAATTTACAGAGCCATTTGTCTGAGTTCAGCATTGCAATGTTTAAAGGACGAGAGGATTTTCAGGAACTTGATGTGGAGATCAGGAGTGGGAAAGATGAGAATTCGTGGGAATGCTGTGAAAGGGGCCAGACGGCTCAGACTGAGCTGGGGGCTGTGAGCATGGCAAGGAAGGATGAGACACCGCACGGAAGAATAAAGCTCTGGTGACTGACGTGGAGACTAGGGCCAAGGGAGACGTTCGCCACACCATACTAGCCGTGACAAGTCCTAGTACTAGGAGTTATCAGACCAAATGGTTGGGGTGAGAGATAACGTTAAAGGTAATACATAGGACATATTGTTAGTGGTAATTATTCTTTGGGGGCCAAGACAAAAACGAGCCATAGCGTACTTTCTCTCAAAGAAATACCCATTTCCAGCCATTCAAAGTACAGGTGCTGCTCAATGTGCCCTTCAAGTCCCGTCGTTGTTGTTTGCTGGTTTTAAGGGGTGTGTCAGTGGGGATCACTGGGGGCCGTCTTGGAGGCTGTCAGCCACGATAGGGTTCCTCCCTTTTTAGCTGGTTAAGCAGTTTGTACCCCTCCCAGGGCAGCACAGGCGGGAAGCCCTGTGGAGGCGCCTGAGTGAGCCCAGGAAGCCCAAAGCATAGCTGCCTAAAGGAGGAAGACAAGGCGCCATTTTCTTTTTCTTTTTTTTAAATTTTTATTAACATATAATGTATTATTTGCCCCAGGGTACATGTCTGTGAATCGTCGGGCTTACACATTTCACAGCACTTAACAGCACATACCCTCCCCAATGTCCATCCTATCCCTACCCACCCACACCCCCCCCCCCACCCTTAGTTCGTTTCTTGAGTCTAGGAGTCTCTTATGGTTTGTCTCCCTCCCCATCCCTTCCTGTTTCATTTCTCACCCCCAACCCCCCAAATTCCCGCCTTGCCTCTCCAATTCTTCATATCAGAGAGATCATGTGATACTTGTCTTTCTCTGACTGACTTATTTCGCTTAGCATAATACCCTCCAGTTCCATCC
>CM053608.1:27517274-27580894 GCA_028646535.1 Procyon lotor
ACCCTTAGTTCGTTTCTTGAGTCTAGGAGTCTCTTATGGTTTGTCTCCCTCCCCATCCCTTCCTGTTTCATTTCTCACCCCCAACCCCCCAAATTCCCGCCTTGCCTCTCCAATTCTTCATATCAGAGAGATCATGTGATACTTGTCTTTCTCTGACTGACTTATTTCGCTTAGCATAATACCCTCCAGTTCCATCCACATCATTGCAAATAGCCAGATTTCATTTCTCTTGATGGCTGCATAGTATTCCATTGTATATATATATACCACATCTTCTTTATCCATTCATCTTTTGGTGGGCATCTAGGGTCTTTCCATAGTTTGGCTATTGTGGACATTGCTGCTATAAACATTCGGGTGCACATGCCCGTTCGGATCACATTTGTATCTTTAGGGTAAATACCCAGTAGTAAGGCACCATTTTCAAGAGGCCAGTTCGAAAGGTCCTTTTCTCTTTCCTTTTCCTCTGGATGCATGAATTCTACTGTGTTGCCTCATAAGTGCCCACGCTGGAAAGCGGACGTGGTGGTGGGGTGAATGGCAGGAGAAAATAACAGGCTGGCAGGCTCGATGGAAGAGTACACATAGGCTGGCACTGAAGCCATGCAGCTCTGTAATTTGGCTTCTTGCCGGGCTGCTCTGGTCAAGGATTGAGAGGCAATGAGGTGGTAACTACCAGCTAACATTGGGTTTAGGGTTATCTGAGCTTTTATTATCCACTTACTCCCTGTCCTCCACTACGAAAAATAAGGGAGATTTGGCTGTGGGATCAGGAGAGGTGGATGCCACAACACCTCTCCTGATCCAGGAAGCGAAATCTGCTTTCTGGCTTACAGATTAGGACCATGACCTCTGGATATGACCATATAAATCTCCTTTTATCTCTTTCCAGGTCCTCCCCATTTTGAAGAGAAGACCGTGGAAATGGACTTGGCAGCCTTTTGCTGTTGGCGGTACTTCTGCATCTCCAAGAGGTAAGTGATAAGAGTGAGGGTCATAGACCACACCGGTAGGGGTGCTGTCTTGCAGCAGACAGGTGCATCAGCGGGTGGGACCCTCCCCTTCGAGTGAGAGCTCTTGGTCCCAGTCTGGTTGTGAGTTGGGTCATGGAGCTAGGGGTGGGGAGTCAGGCCATTACTACAAGCCTGGCTTCTGATCCAGGGATCTGGAAAGAATCTACTACATAGGATGCATTGGTAGTCAGAGACACTAACCAGATTAGTCCCAACTGCTAGCGAACTTAGGTAACTCTTTCATTGCTCTGCCAGGAGAATAATCATAATTATCATCTTGCCGATGGTTGTGATCTGGTGTTTTGTTTGCATTAGAGGACTGCACACAATTTTTGATCCCTGTGGTGTCTTTCACCTGTCACTGTATTTCCAGAGGTACCAAAATGAGGGGTCAGTTTAGTGGAATTGAATCAGATGTGTTGTTTGGTGTCATTTGTTAATAATTTCATCCCACAAATATTTTCTGAGGCCTACTATGTTTGGGCTCATTGCCAGCTGGAGCCTGGCAATGAGACAGAGACTCCAACCTCAAAATACTCTCTGGGGCCGATTAATTACATACATATGTGATGTCAACAAGTGTGGAGTTGCTCTAATATTTTGCTATTGCACTGGGTATTTGAGGGTTAACATTTTCCAGAGCCTTCATTTCAGAACTTTCAGCACCTTCGAAGCTTATCTTATTCTGTCCTTCCTGCTTATCCTTCTCCGTGATTCTCCTTGGCTGAGCCTCCTTTCCCTTGCCCTGATTTATTGAGTCATGGCTGAGCAGCTTTTTGCTCTGGAACGTTCTGTCATAATGAGACAGGCACAGTATATTGATGTTCTGCCTTCGGTACAGAGAAGCTACAAGCAGATTAGCTTGTTCTAAACGGAAACATTTTAAATGTAAGAGCTCCTCCTTGAGAGGAATCTTCTTGTGATGATCCCTTTGATAAATAGAAGGGTCCTTTTTTAATGTGGATAATGATCTTTTATTACGTGGTGACAAGATCTAAATTTAAAGTGGGATGAACCTATATTACAACGTTAAACGAGATTAAAAAAATCGTCACTCCAACAATGACGTGTCTGTTATGAGAATCCTGTAAAACACAATTGTCCTCTGATTTTAAGGTTCGTGGTAAGTGTGGAGAAACTAGGTGGTAGACATTGGGATTCCATTTGTGTTACTTTAAAGACCCTGAAAGAATCATGGTTTTTATCTTGCAGAAGTTATTCCAGGAAAGCAATGATGAAATAGTTGAATTTCATGCTTGAAAACGGGGGTGCATCGTAATCTTAGTATATACTTCTAGTGGATCAGTATCTATCGTTCTTATACGGTGGTTAGAATCTTCAGTTTTGCTAGTTGTGAATGTATTTATTGACAGAGAAGTGAGCCGCTCAATCAGAGCATGGGGACCTGTCTATGAAATAATGTCTATGGAGGCCCTGAGCAATTCAGAAGCAGATTGCTACATTTCTAGTAGCATCTAATAGCGAACCAGTATTAATTGATCTTTGTTGTCCTGTGTATACATAAACTAGGGTGTAGTTTATCTTTGCCCCAAATATTTTTTTTTAAAAAAACCTTTTAGTTAAGGATAAAAATAGAGATAACAAGTTAACAAGTATTTAACAGGATCTCTAAAACCACTTTACTAGCACCTGCTTATGATTAAATGTGCTAATTAGGGGTAATTCTTAGATAATAAAAGTTGAGTCAGCTCTGTACTTGGCAGCACTAACCATTCTTTCCTTTTCATTGGAGAGAATTTAGAAAAACCATCTGACATGACATCCAGAGAGAATTGTTATTTGTATGTTGATACATTACTTTGAGTCTTTTTTCTATTCATATATGTATATAATGACTGAAATGCAGTCGAGATCTAACCAGTATGATTCTGTTTTTTTCATTGAATATTATATTGTGCCTATTTTCACATGATATGGGAAACTCTTCAGAGCATCATGGAATATTTTCCACTATATTAGTTATATTATTTTATTTAATAATTTTTTATAATGTCAGATATTTAAATGAGTACACTTTCCATTGCAATAAATAATAAACGGTATACATAAATCTATTTAATAAGATCCTAGAAAGGGAACTAATGTGCAGAAGATATGGCATGATGGCTTTTCAGTTGTTTAATTTATGCTCTGTGAGGGGAGGGCAAGGGGATTCCTCAGTCTCTGGACTTAAGTACAGAGTATCACATTTATTTGGCAAGAGAATGATGGCATCTTATCATTCAGGTTGCATTTGTTGAATATCCGTAAACTCTAAGCTTTCTCATGTTTATTGGCTATTTATATTTCTTGTTCTGTGAATTTGAGGCTTTTTTTCATTTTTCATTTTCATCTCCATTTTCATTTACAAGTACCTGATTGATTTTTAATGCTCTTTCTATATTTAAGGTATTCATTGTCAAATTTTACCAATACTCATTTACTTTTGTGTAAAATCTTGGGGTGGGGACACCTGGGTGGCTCAGTTGGTTGAGTGCCTGACTCTTGATTTTGGCTCAGGCCATGATCTCAGAGTCTTGGGATTGAGCCCTATGTCAGGTTCTGTGCTCAGTGAGGAGTCTGCTGGAAGATTCTCTACCTCTCCCTGTGCCCCTCCCTCCCACTCATGCTCTCTCTCTCTCTCTCTCTCTCTCTCAAATAAATAAATCTTAAATAAAACCTTAGGGTGTATGGATATGTTAATATTTATATACTCAAATGTCAGTAGTCTTTTTCATTATATTTTTTTTAAGATTTATTTATTTGAGAGAGAGAGAGATGACACAAGTTGGTGGGGGGCAGAAGGAGAGGGAGAGAGAGAGAATCCTCAAGCAGACCTCATGCTGAGCCTGGAGCTCTAGGCAGGGCTCCATCTCAGGACTCTTGATATCAGGACCCAGGTGGAAACCACGTTAGACACTTAACTGACTGAGCCACCCAGGCACCTCATTCTCTTTCCTTTGTGTTTTTTTTTTTATTTTGTTGATCTGAAATCTGATGTAAAAGTATTCAGTAACTAATATGTCCGTATTTTTCTGGTTCTTCTGATTTTTTTCATTTAACACTTTGATTTAGCCTTTACTTGATTGTGTCTTTAGTGATACTAGTTCTGTGATAATAAGTTTTCCACAGTCAAAACGTTCAGAAACATGAAGTTGCACATTAAGCTGATTTAAACAAACTTCAGGGCTTCTCAGGGAATTTTCCTTGCTAATATATATTATTTCCTTGATAGAGGACAGGCTGAGGAAGAATATAACCAGACTTGTGTAATCAACAAATCCTTTTTATTTTCCTGAGCACTTATTAAGATGAGATTCCCCTACATGGTTCTGATTCATGCAAAATGTAGTTGTAATTATGGAGCAAGGTGAACCTCTAATTTATTTCATTCATTTGATGATCATTGATTCCCTTATTGGTTTGGGCATCTGAGTTGAGACTGGAGAATATCCGGATAAAAAGAAGGCAGCCTAGTGAAGCGGCAGGCTCGCATCTCAACAAACAAAACCTGAAGGCAATTACATTTCCAAGTATTATGTTAATAACACAAACTGTGTTTAATAGTCTGAAACAGTGAAACAGCAGACGGGCTTTAATTAAAGCTTCATATCACTCTTCTAAATGGCCTTCTTGTCACATGAACAGCTGCTTCATGGCACCCACAGAAGAAAAATGTTTCCATTTGAAAACTTTCTCGCATAAAATGTAAAATTTCATCCAATAGCAGTTCTGAAAATGTAGGCTTTTCTGAGTGATTTGTAACCCCTGGATGCTGTATTACACTTTGCTTATTTTTGGAGTTTTTGAGTATTTTACTGGTGTCTATTTCTGATTGAGTGCCTCCTACTCATCAGACCTAAAAAAGTCAGTGTAAAATGCTTAGAAGAAAGGGAAATATGATTATTAGTTTAAATAAAAAGGTGATCACTTTAAAATGAATGACCTTAAAAAGGAAAAAAAGCATTGAGTGATGAGGACAAATATTACGGAGTTGGATAGTTAACTGACTCTCAGTTATTTTGTGCCGTTGGCATCAGTTTGAAGCAGCCACCTGCTTGAACAGCCTGGCTATCAAGAGTCTTTAGTTGAAACTGCCAAATGTTTAAGGAGGACACGCCAGCTGCATAGATAAAACTTTCTAGGCAACTTTTAAGGCATTTACCTGTTGTTGTGCTCTTAGGAAAGCAAGAGGTAATGGGTTAAGTGACTCAGCCTTTGGTCCTTAGCAAATGAAGTCACTTTCTCATGAATGTTCCCACGTGGCATATGAACCCTTCTTAGGATGCAGAACCCAAGGTATTCTTGCTCCGTTAAATATGCCAAAGATTTATAACCTTAATGTGTTAATTTCCACAGTGAAATTTGAAGAATAAAACAAAACACCATAACATCACTTCAATGGAAGTGTTAATTTTTTTTTTTTTTGAATTCAGAATGGAATTTCAGAAGTGTTCTAGACCAGAGTAACTTAGAGCAGGAAAAAATTATAAAAGGTGTGTGTGTTTTTTTTTTTTTCTTCCTCTCTTGGAAAGTTGAGTTTTTTGTTGTTGGTCAGGTGTGGGGTAATATAAATAACTGAAGGGCAGAGTCCTCTTTATCACCGCCCAGAACCTTTAAGCTTTCTCTGCCCTGACTGATCATTTCACATTTTGGACGCCCATTGGCAGATGCAGCTACTTGGCATGGCTTTTAGGCAAAGGACCTGAAAGCAGGGGAGGCTTGGCTCCAGGCCTGAAATTGGCCACAGATGTGGAAGGACACCCAGAGGTGGTGCCCACCCCTTGGCTTGCCGTCTGATATATTGAGATTCTGAATTCACTGCCCGTGCATAAAGTAGTTGTATGGTGGCTTTTTTTTTTTTTTTAAATACGTTGTCTATCCAAAGTATTTATCTCTATATGTAGTATTTTAAGGGTTATACTTAATGTCTTCTCTACTTTCAAAATACTTTTGCAATTACTCCCTTTACCGAATAGAAGAGAGCCTGGGACCTACTATTTTTTGGTGAAGAATTCCATATAGCTGTTACATATATTTACATCATCTATCCATCCACCCATCCATTCATCAAATAGTTCCTTACTGTTTGGCACTTACTGTATTTTAGGTGCTTTGTTAGGGGTTGGGAATGCAGAGATGTGAGGGATATTGTCTTTTCATCAACGGACTCAGAGTCAAGTAGGAGGGACAGACTTAGCAGCGGAGAAATCAGTGCCTTAAGATAAGTGCTGTCCCAGGGGAAGGATGGGTTCTAGGAGCCACTGTGGGAGCTCAGAGGCCTGTGAGTCTGCTGGAGCTGGGAGAGGCTTCCCAGAGGAGGACACTTTTGAGATGGGTCCCAAAAGATGAGGAGGACTTGGCCAGGCTGAACTGAGGAAGGTATTTATCCCAGGGAAACAAGCAGCCGTGTGTGCAGATAGTTTTGAAAGACCCAGTGTGAAAGGGCCAGGAAAAGTTCAGTGTGGCGTGCTATGTGAGAAGCCCAAGAGGTGAGGATAAACAGAGTGGCCAGTTTAGGTGGGGCCTTTATTGTGTGCCAGAATGAGGGGTATCTGAGACTTTAGCATAATGATCAGGACTATGGACTGTAAAGCCAGCTCTGCAACTCACCAGCTGTGTGAGCTTGGGCACGTTACTTAACCTCTCTGTGTCTCTTTAAAATGGAAAGAACATGGGGAGCCTGGGTGGCTCAGTCAGTTGAGCATCTGCCTTCAGCTCGGGTTGTGATCTCAGGGTCCTGGGATCGAGTCCTGTGTCTGGTTTCCTGCTCAGTGGGGAGTCTGCTTCTCCCTCTCCCTCTGCTCCTTCTTCCTTTCCTGCTCTTTCTCTTTCTGTCAAATAAATAAATAAATAAAATCTTTGAAAAGAAATAAAATGGAAAGAACGATAGAATGTAGAAGTGTCCATACTTCTGGACATGTGTGTGTACCCACAAACATGTCTTACCTTAAAAAGATAAGATCACCTGAATGTAGTAAATTATCAAGTTGAGTCTGGCACATAGTAAGTTCATTATTCTTCTTATGGGAGATGAAAGCTTTCCCCATGGTAACCAAGTGCTCCCTCCCTACTCACCCGTGCTGCTTGCATATGATTAAAAAATTCGCACTGTTCTCAGAGGGCAGCAGGCCTCCCTCCCTGTCTTGCCTCTTTAGGCTCAATCCCCTCCTAGATCCTGACTTCTCTTCTTCCTAGCTCCAAGCAACGCTCCAATTTCTCCGAGGACAGTAGGCCATGTTTTATAACTTCTCTCCATCTCCATGTGTTTTCGTCTTAACCCGCGGTTAGATTTGTTGGTTTGAATCTCCTGATTGGTATGGATAAACAACTTCTGGTGATATAAACAGAGATAACATGCACAGACTGAGGGCATAATCTAGTTCTTAATTTTCTTTGAAAGCTCATGAAGTGTTTGAATGCTTAACAAGACACTTGTATTCTGTCTGCATCCTCCCGAGCCTTTGATCTTTTCTGCTGATAGAGAAAGGAAGACTCCCTGGAGCATTCCGCCACAGGCTTGGCCGGCTGTTTATGGAAGGCCCTATTTCATAGCAGATGGTAGAGACGCCAGTTAGGAGTTCTCAGGAGAGCATTGGGCCTGACCAAAAGGTGTAGAGTAAGTACTAAAAGAGACCAAGCTGGGGGGCCGTGGGGGTACAGAGGGGAACTGACCTGGTGGTTGGGTGACCAGGCTCTGGATCCTGACCTTAACTTAATTTGCTCTGAGCTCTGAAGCCGTCACTTCACTTTCCTGGGTTGTGTTCTGTCTCTAAGCTCCATGATTCTATCTCGACTTTTCAGATTTGCCTCCCATGGGGATTATTAATAATTTCTCAGAGAGCATTTGTGCAAGGTGGCCCCAGGACACAGTCCCCCGGATCCCCTTCAGAAACCCCGGGGAGAAGGAGGCAAGGCCCGTGGCTCTCTCTGAAGAGCCTTGAAGTTTTTCTTAGCAGCAGCCTGGTAAACCTCTCATTTCTCCCTCCTTGACCCAAAGTCCCATTTCCATTCTGGGAGCAAGGGAGAATTATTATCCTTAGACCAGCCAGGACCAGCCTTGGAGCTTATTCGAGGCATGGGGCTGTGGGAGGAAGGGTGGGGTGCCCGAGTTTCATCAGTATTCAGTTAGGAAGAAGGGGATGGGAGGTATACTTTCATGGCTTTCCGCAAGGTGGTGATTGATTGATTGACTTTTAATTTATTTTATTTTATTTTTTTAAAGATTTTATATATTTATTTGACAGAGAGATCACAAGTAGGCAGAGAGGCAGGCAGAGGGGGGGGGAAGCAGGCTCCCTGCTGAGCAGAGAGCCGGATGCGGGCTCGATCCCAGGACCCTGAGATCATGACCTGAGCCGAAGGCATAAGCTTTAACCCACTGAGCCACCCAGGCGCCCCAAGGTGGTGATTTAAAATGCTGATAAGAACCTTAAAGTTTTCCATGAATCATGTTCCTCCACAGAATGGAATGATGATCATTTTTCTTCCAGTTTTGAACCCAGTTGTGTCACGAGCAAAGTCAGCTTGATACCAGCCTTCTTTTGGTGGGAAGCAGACAGATCTTTTACTGAAATCCGGAGCTGCCACACGCACCCAGAGGCTTGACCTCCGAGTGCGGTGACCCAGGCTCAGTCCCTGGGCCTCTTCTCTCTAGCTAACTCAGCGCCCCCACGGATGCCATCCAAACTCACAGCTTTAAATACCATCCATATGGTGATGAAGCCAAAATTTATGTTTCCAGCACAGATGTGTCCCTGAACTCTGTTCCAACCGCCTGTTCAATGTTTAAACCTGGATTTTAATAAGCAACTCAAAGACAGCATGTCTGAAACTGGCCCCTTACTATTTCTCCCTGCTACAGCTAGTCCTTTTCCCGGTCTTCTCCATCTTAGTAACACAATTTCTTTTGCGTAAATGAAGACCTTAAAGACATGATTACCTATCAATCAGAAATCCTATAGGCTCTGCCTTAAAAATATATCCAAATTCTGACCGTGTTCTGCGACCTCCATGGCTACCATTCCTAGTCCAAGCCACTGTGGCCTCGGTTATGTCAGGAGATTTCTAGGGGGTCTCCTTGATTCCCCTTTAACTCTTTTTCAGTCTGTTTGCAGGAGTAGCCAGAGTGACACGGGCTGGATAGTGGATGCAGATTAGATCATTCATCAGCTCAAACCTGCCAACAGTAAAAGCTAGTATATATGTTTGCACATAGGACCCCCTCATTGATTTTCTGCCTTCACCTCCTGCTCTTCTCTGCCCTCACTCAGTTCAGCTTACACTGCTTCCTTATTCTCAAATACAGGCTAGCCACATTCTTACCCTAGGACTATTGCACATGCTGTTTCATCTACTGTAATGCTTTTCCTTTAGATTTTTCTTCGCTTACTTTCTAACCTCTTTTACGTCTTTGCTGAAATGTCACCTTCTGGCTGCCCTGTTTAAAACTGTGCCCCTCCTGAACTTCCTGTCCTCTTCCATTTCATTTTTCTTCCTAGCACTTGTTACTTTCTAGCATTATATATATAAAAAATTCTCCTCCTCCTCCTCCTCCTTCTTCTTTTAAGTGGGCTCCATGCTGGGCACGCAGAACTTGAGCTACAACCCTATCACAACCTGAGCTGAGATCACAAGTTGGACCCTTAACCAACTGAGTCACCCAGGAGCCCCACTAATGTGCTGTATATTTTACTTATTTATCTTATTTATTGCATTTCTCCCTCAGCAGGTGTAAATTCCATAAAGGTTGAGATTACTGTTTTTGTTTTATTCATTGCTAAATGCTGATAGTCTTGATTCATAATAAGCTCTCAGTAAATATCCACTGAATGTTGAATCAATGAATTAGTTTGCATAGTCATGGCTGCCTTGGTCCTAGACAGATGAATTCACACAGACACCTGGGGGTGGAGGATGGATCTCTGTAGTTTGAAAAGGCTCTTGGGTGATCTGATGCCCAGGTAGCGTAGGACCCACTGATCTAACATGTTCTCTGCCCGACAGTAGTACTTGTTTATTTGTCCCCATTAGTCTATGTGCCAATTTTGCATAGATCCCGAGTATACAAGACTGTTTGTCTCATTTATTCTATTGACCATCATGGGCAAAATCCTGTGATTTAACAAAGAAAGGAAACATTTTCTCCAAGGTAAGCTCAAGGAAGCAGGAAACTTGCTTTTATTTTCACTTTTCACCCATAGTCATTCTTGTCATGTCAGCGGCTTACCAAGCTGAAGGCATTTGCAGTGACACAATGGAATTAGTTCTGTAATTACTTTCGCCAACGCAAACCTACAACTTCTTGGGGCTATGAGTTTTAATAATATTTTTCAGAGCACATTTGTTTATGTGATTGCTGGAGGAGGCCAAAACATTGATTTATTTCAGCAAGCTTGAATATTCTATTTGTCCACGTGCACATACAGACTTTACATCAGAGCTCCTCAACCCTAGAGAAATAGCTCTGCTTCACTGCATAAGAGAGGAGAGTGTCAGGTATAGCCTTCTCCGATGGTTCTAGATCATTCTTGCTCCACCCCTTTTCTCCTTGGTCCTTACAGAGTTGTATCCTTTCTCACGTAAAAGAGTGTGGTTTTGAGAGCTCCCCTCTTCTGGGATGGGCCCACAGCTGCTTCTTTCCCAAGTTGAAGCTGTGTTTGTGGAAAGGCTGCATTGTAGGTTGAAGGGTCGGAATATGGAATTTCTCCCTTCTCATTCCTTCTCTTTGTTTGTCTGACACTCAAAAGGTCCCAGTAGGAAAAAGAGGGTAGTGGATTTGCCTCTGTATCTTCCTATTAAGATCCCAGGGGGATGCTAGGTCTGAGAGAGAAGCTCTCTGTCATCGCAAACCTCCTCATCAGCTACAGAGAAGGAGAGAAAAGGAAAAGATGCTGTACCCAGAAGTGGAGTTACCCTTAGGCTCCATCCCCAAACCTTCCTTCTTTAGCAACTGTTGGGTCAGCTCTTTACTCACACCCAGAAAACAGATGGGAAACTTTTTTGGCTGTGCCAAGAGTGTGCCTTTTTGTCATTTCGTAATGTCTGGGGATGTGTTCAAAGAGGCTCTGAAGTCCCTGCTCCTTTGATGGGGATGGAAGGACGGCAGAATTGTGGATTTCCCCCCTCCCCGCTCCCAGTTCTCCTTGCAGCCTTTCCTGGGATTGAGTCTTCTCCCTCCCAGCCATTTGGTGGGAGCTAGTTTAGCCTGTTGGTGGGCAGCCAGTTGGAAAGTTCAGTCTCAATGACTTTCTCTTCTGGTTGGAAAGGCACGAGACATGGAACGTTGTGCTGTGTGGATGGCTCTCGCTATGGTCCCGGTTTCCTCTTCCACAATATCCAATGTTGGATGTGGGTTTGGGTATGTATTTGAGTGTGTGTGGTTGTGTAAGGGGAAAGGAATAGAGAACCTCATCCCTTATCTCCTGCTTCCCACACTTAGGCCATAGCTACCCCCATACTGTCTTTCCAGAAAATAATACATCTGAGGTCTCACCTTAGCATCTACCTAGGCTCAAAATCAAGGCCACATCACTTCCTCAGGATTTAGTCTGAACAGATTTTGAGAGGACAAAAATAGTTGGATTTTAGCCATTCTTCTCTTGGCTTCCTTGATGATTACAACAATTATCTGGTTGATTGGTCCAGATTCCTCCATTGTCTAGCATGTCAACTGCTTGAACTGACACTTATTCAAGAGAATGGAATGGAAAGAGGGGCCAGAACTGATTCTTGTGGATATTTGAGTAATTCTGAGGCAGAGACATTTTCTGGTTATTGTTTTGTGTCGGGCATAGAAAAGTTAACCTGCTCCTGGAATTTTTTTTTGAAGTTTTTTTGTCTTTTTTAATCAAGATGGTGGTGATGATGAATAGGTTCGATAACAAGAGGCTTTGAAATTATAGTGCTTTTTATGAATTCATGTATCTATTCTGTCTCCCCACGGGCAAAGAAACTGAGAATTGACTGTAAACCTATTCAGATGATGCTATTACATTTCCATTCCAGAAGTGTCCTTCTGGTGTGTCATTCATCACTTGATGGATGTTCTTATGGTAAATCACTGTGAAATGAAGAAGAGGGGAGCAGAAAACCTGTCAAATTGGTAAGAATCCTGTGATGTTACTGCTTTGTGTTCAACTTATGATTCAGAGTTTGAATAGCAACACGTGCTGGTTTATTAATCATGGTGAAAGGGACAACTTGTCAGACTTTCATATTAGAAACCTTTGTTTAGATATTATTTTACAATTTTGATGGGGTTGAGGATTCAAAAACTGCTTTATTAGATTGCCTTAGATTTATTAGATTTACTGTGTTCCTGCCGTCCTGTCAGACATGATGTGTGAATTGATGGAATCGATATTGAATTTACGATCTAATAAGAATATCAACTTAAAACATGTTATTGGTTAAGAACCAGTGTGTTCTTTTCATAATTATCAGCTAGTAATGGGGGAGTTCAGCTTAAGGTTCCATAAGTGTGACATTCCCTCCAGTGAGGGAATTGGTTGACATGATTGTACATATATATTATCAACTACAAGTCAGGCAAAAATAAATTCTTTTTGTAGTATTTTGTTTGTTTTTATTTTTGATCTCTCTTGGGATAGGATTAGTCATGAATATAAAAAGGTTTTTCACAGTAGACCATCATTTTCTCTTTCTTGGGGAAAATTCAATGTGGAAATGAAAACAAGCCGCCAAAGTTTAACATGGGATGATGACAATGATGATTTTTGGCTTTGAAAGAATTTTTAGACTTAGTATTTCATTTAATCCTATAATAACCACATGATGTAAATAGGAGAGGTATTATATCTTTATTTACAAAAAAATAACTGAGCCTGTACCAGATTAAGTGAACAGCAAGGTATTTCCTCAACCTCTCCAGAAAAACAGATGAATTTCAGCACTTCTGGTAACAGGACTTTATGTCCTGTTGCTGTTATTGTTCTACCGTGGGCCTATTTATATCCTGCTATGACATAGGGAAATATTTCCCCAAGGATTTTGACATCTCAAATAATATCAACTCCTGCTTGAGTGGAGTTTCATTGCCAGAGTTCCCCAAACTACCAGCTGATTCTATTTGGATTTTTCTAACCAGGAAAGAAAATGTCTGGTTTCCTTGTATCCGAGTATCAAGACCCCCTTCAGTTTCAGGCGGGACTGGTATACAGAAGGAACTAAGAGCCACATGTGAAAATCTGCTACACTTTGTGCTCTAAGCACGGGCATTTTCAGATAAAATTTGTTTAAGTGTCATTTCTTTTCTAAATAAATTTTAGAATGGTATGGTAGCTAACAACATAAAAAAATACTGTCCTTCACCATTAAAATAAACAAAAAACAAAAAAGAACAGTCTAATCATTTGGTGTCTCAACACTCTTTGTCTTGTGTTAACAAAAGGTGAAATGGAGATGTAAAATTTTTTCAGGGTTCACCAGAAATTGTTAGCAGTGATTTCAGTGTTTAAGGAGAGGGAAGGAAATTTTGTTCCTTTCTGTACTGCTTATAAAATACACATGCATTACTTAAAAAATAATTTTTAAAAACATGCAATACTTAGGTAATGGAGAGCAACAAGAGAACTGTAACCTCATCTTTAGAGGACCTGAGGACACCGTCTATCTGTCCCTGTGGTGAGGGGTCTTCAGGGCAGGGCGCAGCCTGTATCCACGGGCCCAGCTAGTCTGAGCATTACGGTAGAGATGCGTTGGCCTGCCACCCCAGGGAACTGATTTTCTGAGTAAATGAAGAACTTGATGATAAAGTAAACACGAAGGAGCACACACAGTGAAAGTGATGAGGGAAATCAGCATTTCCATATTCAAAAGAAGGTATGTTAGGTACTCTAGGAGCTAAAATCACAGCTGATAAAAATATCCTGGTTCACAGCCTAGGGAATGTGGTCGGTGATGCCCTGAGAGCCTGGCGTGGTGGCAGACAGCAGAGGAGCTTGTGAGGAGCAGAGCAGAGCCCATAGAGAAGTTGCTATGTTGTACAATCTGAAACTAAGGTAAAATTGTGAGTCAACTATACTAAAAAAAAAAAAATCAATTAATTAAGAAAAACACCCTGATACATTAGTTAATTAGTGGGTCAACTATATTAAAAAAAAAAAATCAATTAAAAAAACACCCTGATTCAATTCATTTCAAATGTTTGTCTCCGTCTCCTTCCAGAGGTAGATTTTATCTCTCCTTATTCTTAATGGCTTAGTTTGCAAAATGTATATTTGCATCACTGTTCAAATGTACCTGGATGTCTATTTTTTTTTTTACACGAAAAGGTAAAAGGGTCTTTCTCTCTTTTAGGTCTATAATTTCCACACAGATGTACCTGTGTTGGGGCGTGTGGAGGGGTGACCCTCTTAAGCTGGGATGTGTTACGAACCAGGGTGCAGAAGTCTGGCTGGTGAATGCTGCCCTCATTTCTCCGTGCACGCAGGTCTCTCAGTAATGGCAGAAGTCATCGTTCAAAACATTCCCTGTTCGTGGTCTTATTTTCACAGAGGACCTGAAGTTTTTGTTTTTGTTTTTGTTTTGCTTGATGTTCTAGAAGTTCAAAAATTGTATTCAGTAATTATATTCAATAATAGTTCTATAGAATTATTAAAATGTAAGCAGTCAAACTTTTAATCTTTCAGAGATGTGGCAGACCGATTCCAGGCTGGTTGCCCACGATCTGCCTCCTGGTATTCACATCCTTCCATATTCTCCTCCCACTGAGTATGGGATTTGCTTCTAGGTCACAGGGGAAGCTACTCCTGATGATGTCGCATCACAAAAAAAAAGTCGGCTTGCTCTATAGAGTCTTCTTATTAGCTTGATGAACTTAGTGCCTTTACTGGAGAAGCCCTCCTTGCAAAGAAGCGCAGAGAGCCCTTAGCAACTGCGAACAGCCTTTAGCTGATAAAGTGACCCTAGCTGACAGCTAACAAAAAGCCAGGGCCCTCAGTTCTATAAACGAAAAACAAGGAATTCTGCCAACAACGTCTGTGACCTTGGAAGTGGATTCTTCCCCCGTTAAGCTTCCATATTAGTCCATGGCCTAGTCAGCACCTTGTCTGCAGCTCTGTGCCACCCTAAACAGAGGGCTCAGCTGAGCTGACCCACAGCAGTCAGATTCTGACCCCCAGAAATAGTCAGACAAAATGGGTACTATTTTAAGCTGCTCAGTTTGTGGTCATTTGTTACGCAGCAATAGATAACTAATACAAGAGGGTTTTGTTCTTTTTTTTTTTTTAACAGCATCCTATTTTCATTTTAGGACTCATCTTAAGTACATACATTTGCGTATTTAGAAAGTTTTTCTTCTTTTTTCTGAATTATTTCTATTCCATCCAGTGTCAGTTTTTATTTCTTTTTTCCTGCTGTTTCAGTGCTTAAGACCTTTGGTTGTCTTTGTTTTAAGTCAGAGGAACTAAAAATGTTTGAGTTTTCTCTGCTCTTGTTTAAGATTTTCTACCTCAAATTCTCTCTTCTGAGGATGAATTCTGCCCAAGTATTCTGCAGAGTGGGACTGGAAGTGTTGACTAATAGTTCAAAAGAATTGCATCCAACTGTACAGTATTTGGTACACGTGTAGGAAGCCTGTTAGACCACAGACTCTCATGTGAGAGGCTTTCAATCTGGGTCACCAACATCCACTACACCAGAAGGCTTACTTGCTTTCCACTGTTTCGGTCTGCCTTTAGGGTCAAATGCTGACTGTCTTTGCTTGTGGTGTGGGACTCAGGGGTGATAAAAATGTCACTTTTCATTTTCATCCCCCAGAGGTCAGACCAGCAGATTCCTTCTCATCTTGAATGCTGCCTCCTTATAATTAGGTTTGTGCTTTCTTCAGCTGTTACATCTACCAATAAGCTTTATCCATCTTCAGTCTTCCAGAAATGTTCTAAATATGTGTTTTCCATTGTAATAGGCCTTCCCGTGCTGCTGTGTGTAAGTCATTTCAGTGAGTGCATGTCTCTGCTAGGGCTCCCGGGACAAAGCCTCATAGACTGAGGGACTTAAACCACAGAAATTTATTTTCTCATAGTCCTGGGGCTGGGAGTCCAAGATCGAGGTGCTGGCAGGTTGGTTTGTGGTGAGACCCTTCTCCATAGCTCGTAGATGCTCGCCTTCTTGCTGTGTCCTCACACGGCCTCTTCTTTGTGCCTTAGGTATGCCTGGGGTCTCTTCCCCTTCTAGAAGGACACCAGTCCTGTTGGCTTAGGGCCCCACCCCTGCAACCTCACTTAACCTTAATTATGCACTTAAAGATCCTTGATTATGCCCTTAAAAGCCCTAAATCCAAATCCAATCACATTAAGGGTTAGGACTTCAACCTATGGATTTTTTTTGGGGGTGGGGGCACAATTCAGTCCATAGCAGTGGGACATTTCAGGAATCCGCCAGCTTTAACTGGGAACCAGGCCACTTGTTAAAGAGCATCACATCGTGCTATGTTGCTGGATCTTGTAAGGCTTGGCACTCTGTGGACAAATGCCAGAATCCTTAGAAGAGTAAGGCGCCATAGATAGATGGATAGATAGATAGATAGATAGATAGATAGATAGATAGATAGATAGACCGACCACAAAACAATAGCGAAAACTGCATGAGCAGCAAAAAAAGTATTTTGGTTTTTATTTATCGTTTTTTTGGTGATAGTGAGCACACTAGGCAGAGCTACTTTCTTACTTCAAACTTTGGACAGTAGAACCAGAAATGACCAGTTCAAACAGGGTAGACAAGGGAGAAGCATTTTCAGTGGAACCATGTAGCCTCCCTGGGAGAGAGTGAGGGCGGCGGGGTGGGCAGCAGCAGCTCCAGGATTCTCTGGGCGTAATCCAGGGAACTGGGAGCCCTGAGCCAGCAGCTGGGAAGGGCGGCAGGTGCAGGACAACCCAGGAAGCTGGAAGGGGGATTTGGAGGTGCCCCATTCCAGGGAGCCAACTGGTGGAGCCAAGTCACAAATTCCGAGTGTGACCTTGCTGTGGTTCTTGGCTGGTGGCCTGGGAAACACCTGTTGCCCAGTTATTGGGGCCCATGCACTGGTTCAGGCTGCTGCAAGCTTAGGGACCAGATAGTTATCACCAGTAAAAATAACTTATCTTGGTCATTGAAAGACCCCTTTAGTTGGCATCTTTGAGCAAAACTCACTCTCCTCTATAAAAGGTTCTTTTGTGCAGGTACAGATCCCAAATCATGCCTCTGGTACAAAGTAATGTCTTTTTTTTTTTTTTTAAAGATTTCATTTATTTGACAGAGAGAAACACAGCGAGAGAGGGAACACAAGCAGAGGGAATGGCAGCGGGAGAAGCAGGCTTCCCGCAGAGCAGAGAGCCCGATGCGGGGCTCGATCCCAGGCCCCTGGGATCATGACCTGAGCCGAAGGCAGAGGCCTAACAACTGAGCCACCCAGGTGCCCCCGAAGTAATGTCTTTTAGAGCAGTTGCAAAAATGAAAGAAAAAACATTAAATGGATAAAATGTTCTTGACTGTAACAACAGGTAATTGTTTTCACCGTATCTCCTAGCAACACTCTCACTTTTCCATTTTGAGCTCAGTATTTACAGGTATCTTCACATGGTGATCTGTTTCTCCCATGTGTTGTTGCGTTTATTCATGACAGAATTTTATTCTTATTTTATGGTGGTTGGGTATTTCTAGTATCCCAAATGCTTTTCAGAGTGGTAGAGTATTGGTTCTCACAATTTAAAGTCAGATGTAGTTTTGTGTTACAAATATAGAAAGAACAACGACAACAACAAAAAAAAACTATTCTTTTACATTAATTAGAACTTTGCTGTAAATATTTCTTGAAATATTTGTATGACCTAGAATTTTCAGATATGTTCATCTTACAGCAGTCGTTAAATATAAAGGCATTTTGGGTATTTTGTCGTCACAAATTTCTAAATGTTCCTACATCTGTCTTTATAACTCATGTGGCACTTTAATAAAAGCAGAATGTAAAATTTTCCTACTTTAAGATGCATTTCCTAACCCTACAATTTTATTGTTATTCTATGGGGAAGAGTTGCGCCACAGTGAACTTGAAGCTCAATAGCAAATGTTTTTTAAGCATCTACTATATGCTACATTCTGTGCTTGGTACTTGGGATAACAAAGGCACATCAATTGTCATGGTATCCAGCCCTCATTCACTGTCCAAGTAGCAATACAACACCAGAGAGATAATCTCAATATAGCATAGGTCCCCAAATAAGACAGCAGTTCTCAAGACTTTTTTGGTCTCAGGACTACTTCGTATTCTCAAAAATTAATGAGGACTTCACAGAGCTTTGGTTTATATGAGACAGCTAACGATCTGTCCATTAGAAATTAAAATTGAAAAATTAAAAATATTTATTGATTAATTTAAAAAAAAAAACCCATTGTATGTTCACATTAAAAATGTATTCGGAAAAATAACTATTTTCTAAAACTAAAGTACTGGTAAGAGTGGCATTCTCTAGCATTTTTTGGAAATCTTTTTAATAGTTGGATTAATAGGGGCACCTGGGTGGCTCAGTGTGTTAAAGCCTCTGCCTTCGGCTCAGGTCATGATCTCAGGGTCCTGGGATCGAGCCCCACATCGGGCTCTCTGCTTAGCAGGGAGCCTGCTTCCCCCTCTCCCTCTGCCTGCCTCTCTGCCTACCTGTGATCTCTGTCTCTGTCAAATAAATAAATAAAATCTTTAAAAAAGAGAATAGTTGGATTACTAGAAGATAGCTGGATCCCCATATTTGTATCTATATTGCAGTGAGTTGTTTTGTTTGAATATATGAAGAAAATCTGGCTCCATGCAGATATGAGACATGAAAAGGGAAGAGTATTGTAATGGCCTTTTTAGATAATCGGGTATATTCTTTTTTGATAATACATCAGAATTGGACAAGTAGTAGTTTCTTCTAGGCTAGGTGCACTGTGGAATCTGAAGCTTATTAGTGAACTTTTTGTCCTGTTTTGCATTGAACCTCATTGGTATATTTTGCATTTTGATTTAATCTTTTTCCAACGTCCGACTTTGTGACACAGTACGTTGGTTGTTTGGAAAATATTGTTTCACTGAGTTACGCAGAATTTTCAAATGTTGACATTGTAATATACGATAATTTAAAGATCATTAATATTATCATTGAACTAATCTAATCACCGATTGGAAATGTCTTTAAGAATTAGGAAGCTGTCAAAAAAAAAAAAATTAGGAAGCTGTCAAATGCTTGGTGGCTGATACACGTTTATCAGAATTCTAATTTTCCCTCAAAAGCCTAAATTTATTATTGGCAACAAATACTTCCAATTGTCTTCCTTGTAGTGACTGGCTAACTTGGTTCACTTTTGAGAGAATTACCACCTGCCAAGTATACGAGGCTGAGGAGCCATAGTTTGTCAGTTATTCTTTCAAGTAAAAATGGTCGTCCATGAAAAAAGGAAAAAAAAAACCCAACTACCTAGCTCAGCTTGCAACTCGGACATCATGCAGATCTAAGACAACTATCAAGCTTTGATTTCCAGCAGGAGTGCTTTTTATGTACATCCCATTTTTCTACTCAGAATGAAAAAGACTGTACTTGAGGGCTGAGATGTAACCAAATTAACATTTTTCACTGTGAGTCCATAGCAGTGAAGACCATTAGTATATTTTGGTGCCATTGCCTCGACTCATGCTGGCTCGTAGTTTTACCCACCACCCCTTACAACGCAGTAAAGAAAGGCGAATGGTGGGTAGCATCAGTATGAAAATATTTTTGTCCTTCTGGGCCCCGTAAAATTTTCTTGGGGACTTTGAGAATCGCTGCTCCAGGAGAGCAAAGAAGAGGCACTTGCTGGGCCCGTTTCGGGGAGAAGTTGGGGCAGTGGGAGGAGAGGGGTGGGGACGGGCTCACGCGTGGGATGACTCTCCAGCAGGAGCTCAGGGGGTGTCGAAGTTATTCAGAGAAAGAAGGTAAGAGGTAGTGGATAGAAAGTGTATTATTTTTATTTCACTGGATAATGAATGATCACAGACTGAATGGTTTCAAACAACACCTGTTTACTGCCCCACAGGTCTGCAAATCAAGAGTTTAGCTATGGCCCGGTAGGTTCTCCTGGTAGGGGTCTCACCGGGCTGAAATCAAGGTATTAGCTTGACTTTGCTTTC
Organism: Procyon lotor; assembly: GCA_028646535.1. Lineage (NCBI taxonomy): Eukaryota > Metazoa > Chordata > Mammalia > Carnivora > Procyonidae > Procyon > Procyon lotor. The sequence goes on from CM053608.1 coordinate 27,537,426, forward strand.
ATCTGAGGCTTGGGGTCTTCCTCCGCGCCCATGCGGTTGTTGGCGGACTATAATGAAACGGTGGTTGGAGGACTGAGGTTCCTGTGGCCTTGCTGGCCGATGGCAGTTTGTCTCTTCCCAACCAGAAGATGCTTTCACTCCTGGCTTTGCCCTCCCAAAGGGCTCAATCCCTTTTCAAGGCTCACCTTCAGGTCAGGCCCACCCAGGATAATCTTCCTCTTGATAAACTCAAAAGTCAGCTTTTCTTGGACCCTGTACCTAATCCTGAGAATTAAATTCATTATATTTACAATCTCACCCACACTGAAGGGGATCTTAGAGGGGCGTGTACACCAAGGAAGGGGCAGGAATCTTGCAGGAGCATCTCAGAAGTCTATTTATCCCGCAAGGACAGTTCGGGCAGAGATAGAAAAATGGAGGGGATTCAGAGCCTTGTTGAGAGCATTTTTGTAGTAGGCGCTAAGAGTGGCATGGGAAGAAGTGGGGCAGAAGGGGAAGAAGAAAACTATCTACTTGCAGATCGTGCTCCCGGCTGTTCTCTGGGCCGCTGCACCCGAGCGCCCTCCCCAGATTCCCCATCTTCCCCACTGGGGCTGCCCCTGGCCTCATAAGGGTGGCTCTGAAGGAGACGTGAGCTACTTCCACATTTCATGGAGAAACTTTCCAGAACTGTTTCAAAAGAAAGTCTCAGCTGTCACAGTTTACTTAATTTGAAAAAAGAAAGGTCTTCCTAACCTCAGGCAACAAACTGCATTTCAACACAGAATCAATCCATCGAAGGGATTCTCCCAGACTTAATGACTGAGAGGCTAGGTGTCTACTGAGAGAGTTGTGATTATGTGTCCGCCTGCTCCCCAGCCCCCCCGCTCCAGTTCACCTGCCTACGCAGTCGCCAAAAACCTCCTCATCAAGACTTTGCTTTTAATTAAGTCACTTGTCTTCTCAGAAGTCTGGGAAAGTCCCTTGGGTAGAAGTAGAATCTGATGGTGAATTATGAGGCCTCTGCCCAGAGGTGCCTTTATTCCTAGCCCATCTTCCTCATTTTTCAGGCATTATTTTGTTGATTACAAAGCACCTCGCGGGACTGCTGGGATGTGTCCTCAAGCTCCGCATGGGGGAGAGAAGGTGAAATGAAGGGCGTGTCGAGTCCACCTGTCCTCAGAAGCGCCTCACCAGCTGGGACCTTTGAGAGAGGCAGAAATGAGAGGAAAAGTTAGCTCATTTTCTCTGTGAAATCACAGAGCTCTCCTCCTTAAGGTGCTTCTCATATCATACTTTAGATGGCTTTTTCAGAATAGTTCAATTTAGCACAAATTATTTGTAGACATTAGGAAGGAATGGAGGCAACAAGCAAGAATCAACTGAACGAAAGCAAAGCAGGGCAATAAAAAAAATACCTTTTTTTTTTTTTTTTTTACAATATCCTTCAATCTTTGCTCGTAAATGCATCATTCCTCCCTTTTGAGTTGAATTCTTTGTCTCCAGGTTTTCAATACCTTCCTTCTTTCATCTTCCCTCCCTCCTTTTTTTTCTCTTCTCTTAATTCTCTCCTTTCCTTCCTTGGAACATGGACTAATAGTGGTGCATGACATAGGAGCTATAAAGACAAATATAACAGAGTCACTCCCATCAAGAAGGGTAATTTCTAGAAGGAAAACCATATAAAGAAATGTTTCAATTCAGTGTGATGCAGAGGAGCCAAGTGGTCATGTCTTCCTCAAGGGTGTGGTGGTCAGCAACGTCTCCATAGGAGATTCAGCTTTTCAGCTAGGTCTAAGAAAATGAGAGGATCTTTTTTTTTGTTTTTGTTTTTGTTTTCCACATGGACAGGTGGAAGGGTTTTCTAGGAAGGGAAACAATATGGACAGAGTATGAAACTTTGGAATAGCAACAAGTAATTATTTATTCAACTTTAATTGATGGCCTCTAGTTCTACGCCATTAGATTCTAGAAAGAATTTAAAGTCATTTGTAAAATGCATGTACTACAATAAGATGAACCAAAATGAAAAAGATAACTGGGTGAGAAAATCAGGACAGAGAAAAATTAGGGTAGGAAAAACAGGATAAATTTAGTATACAAAACACATGGTGTATGACTCTGTCCACTTGCCAGAGGAAGGCCATAAATTTGGATCTAAGCCTTTTGGTGCCAACCCGAAAAGAGAGAGATGCAATTAATTACAACAGTTAGTGTCCACAGGGTCAAATGAGCCAGGTGTTCAGGAGCTGTGCAACTCTTCCTGGTGTTGCTAACAAAGAGGAATTTCTCCCATGGGTCTACACAAAGAGGATGTTCGGTAATTCTGGGAATGCTGCCTTCAGCGTCCTCTTGATAGCAGTGCAAGGTTGAAGCTCATGAAACTATTCCTTATAATGCCTTCAGTGTAGGCTAAGTATTTCTAGAGTGCCGGTGAGGGAAGTATTTCCACATTGCTCAAGGTTAAACATTCTCAAGACTTTCTATAATTTTCCGCCCACCCCCCATCCCTTTCTCTCTTTTTAAAGCGAGATAGGACCTGAGTTGCAAGCACTTTAACCTTTTTCCCAGGCTAGAGTTCTCAGTGATGCGATATGGTGTGTGTTTGATTCACCATTGATCTGGGTGCTAGTTGTTTTTATAATCCTTTCATGGGGTTCTTTAATTTATGCTTATAATGATTTTGTCAATTTACTTCTCAGTTATTTTACAATTACTTGCTCTTTTTCCTCCATTAGATAATAAAATTCTTGCAATGGAGACAAAGATGTCCACAAAAGCATAGCCTGGAGTTGGTCTCCAGTTGGTGTAGCTGACTGATTTTGGGTGATATCATCTGACATCTACTTATTTCCTTTTTCTTCCTTTAACAAAGTAATTTCTAATTCCTTTAATCTTTCTTGATCTTATTGTCCTTGAAAACATTGCCTAGTGCATTAATCCTTTGATTCAGAAACTTTGGCAACTTTTATTTTAATATCCCCTCAAGTTCAACACACCTAATAGGTATCTAAAAATAAAGATAAGAAATATTCTGGATTCTTAAAAGGAGAAAATAATAACCTTGTCACTTTCAAATGTGACACATTTATTCAAGTCTAAATCAAAAAAGCTTTAATGGTAAGATAAAAGGACCTATTAATTTCAGTATTTAAACTTAATTCTGCAACATTAACAGCCCATATTAGATTTGTATTATCATTTCTTTCTACTCATATAAATCTATCATTTTCATAAGTCTTGAATGCTTCTTAATACATATTATATGCTAGCCTAAATAATAATTATATCTGAATATGTCAACTCCAAGCTAATCTAAATGTAAGACTATTTGTAAGAAAGCCAAAGAGAATATTTTAGAAATGTAATTCATCAAAACAAAATAAAACCCTAGGAAGTTCTATCATAAGTTCTCACTGGGTAGCAGTTCTAAGTTATAATCTCAGCTGTGCAAAGGGCTGAAGGGTGGGCTATTTATAAAATGATTGCAAAATGATACACAACAAACCTACTTCTCTCTGGGAGTTCAGCTGCAGGGAAATGGTTCTTTCTGTGATAGACTTTGCACTCCACCAAAGGTCTTTCAGAAGAAATAGATGAAGCATTCTTAATTTAAGACCTATCCCAACCTCCTTGACTGAACTAGCATAAAATTCAAGTACAAAACCAAATACCCTTCCAAAAATAAATAGTAAAAGGCAAAGAGTAAGGCAAAATAGTAAAATAAACAGTGAAAAGACAAAATAGTCAGAGACAATATATTAATGATAGAGTATAAAAATAATCAAGAAGATTGTGGATTGACATGTGGAAATAAATGAAAACCAACCAGTGAGTAAATCAAAGGTAATTTTCTTCAGAACTTGCTATAGCATGAGAGTCAACCACCATTACCAGCATTTGGCAACAACTCCAAGGCAAGGAGTGGAAAGCTTTATAGCAAAGAAGGCTTTGAGTGTGCTTTGACTAGAGGCTGTTGGTCTGGGGAAGCTAACTAGTAGCAGGATATCTGATCTGGTTGGTTGGGGGTACATATTTGGCTTTCTCTGCTTGATCCTAAATTGGAAACAGGGACAAAAATTAGGGATGCTATCATTTATTAACTAGGTCTTGGACCTTTGGGGCCAGTTGTTAACAGAAGTTACTGTTTAGCTTCCTGGACTATTAGAGATAGCAGTCTGATTTGCTCTGCGTCTGACTTTTAGCTGGCTGGCTTCCTGGGCTAATTCCTGTAGATAAGGGTTGGTTTCCTGGGAAGGTTTCTGTAGGTTGTCAGTCAGAGTTTATTTGTATCTTTGGTCTGGCCATTGTCCGTAGGGGACAGAAAAGTCCCCAAGTTAGCTGTTGGCTCTCTGAAATTACAGATATGGCTTTCTAGCTCTGCAGAAATGAGCAGATTCTAGAAAAAATGGCTCACACAATGCAATTAAGACAGCACTGATTTTTGTTCATTCATTTACTGTGGAAATTGTCTGTTTTTAGTTGAGAAGCCAGCTTAGGGACTTAAAAACTGGAAACTCTTTTGGTCTCAAATGATGGTGGAGATGGCACAGGAAGGATGAGTGTGAGAATCATTGTAGTTTGTTGTCCCTCCCCTCTGCTTGCAGGATATCTCAGCTACAGCATGGTTTGCATAGTTTTAAAAGGCATCTCGGATAACCCCTCAATATGTTCTGGACTCTTGGTACCCCCCTCCCCACATTCATGACAACCAATGCCAGGGAGGGCAGGAACTCTGTCTGTCTGGTGCTGGGTACACTTGTCCTCAAGTTCTCCTGGAGAAATACTGCTCCTCTTCTTCTATTAAGTGCTGAGAGGAGAACATTTAGACAGTTACTAAAGTGCATCCGTATCTTTGTTCCTAGGATAGAGGGAGGGGTCAATGAGGGAGATTTACCTTTTTACAGTCGGAATGCAAGGAGAAAAGGGGGATAACGTTCAGATTGGTAGAAGTTTACAGCAAAGCAACAAGCTTGAGAGGCAGGTAGTGTTGAGAGAGAAGGGATCATTTAAGTTCCTTTAGATCCCCACTTAGTATATCCACAGCCAGGCCTGGGGTTCCAGGCTCCCAGTGTTCCCTGTGCACCTCATTCCCGAACCATCTTAGGGAGAAGAGCAGAGGGTAGGAGACAGATATGTGGCATTTTCATCCAAGAGAAACTAAAAGCAACCAAATGGACTGTTTAAATCACTGTGTTCTCAATTCTTCAGTGATTCTACAGTAAATAATAGATTTTGCCATAAGAGCTCACACACACACACACACACACACACACACACACACACACACACACGCATACATAGGGACACAGGGGCATTGAAATACATTCCATCAAATAATGCTGACTCTGTCATTCTGATAGGTCTTTTTAAAATTGTATTTTATCCTATTCCATTTTTTTTTTTAAATCAATGATAGTGATAACCTCCTAAACTAAAAATCATGGCCAACTAAAGGGTCATGGCCCTCCATTTGAAAGTAGCAATTTAAATTTTGGCTTGCTTGAAGCTATAATTCACATTTTACATTTAGATCATTTCTTTTCCTACTAGCTATCATGTGGAGGCTGAGAGGCTATATCCAAATAAGTACAGGGGAAAAAAAGAACAAGAAAAAATCAATATTCATAATACATCAGACTTGTAGTGGGAGTGAATTTCATGAGCCCATCTCTCAAGCTTCTTCTCTCCAATAACTCAATGTTTCTTTTTTTTTTTTCCTTTAGGATTAATTCATGCAATTAATTCACTCATTCACATCATGAACAGTATACTCTTCTGTACCAGGGGCCTGTTCCTTGCCTTAAGGATAAGTGTTATAAGTAAGATAGAAAAGAAGCAACACCTTGCAGCTTATATTTTATTAAATCAATATTTGCATCAACCATAATGGCTTTAGAAAAAAAACAAAGCTTTTAGTAAGGTAGTGTTTACTTTTTAAACACACTTACTCAAGGTCCTAATTTTAACTTTTCCTTCTGATTTCAAAGGAAACAGGGGTAGTAAACAGCCTATCGTGGAGTCAGAAGCCAGGATCAGCCTGGCCGGTGAATTCAGTGTGAGTTTCCTGGAGGAGGAGGAGCACTGTATATGTGTGTGAGTACGGTCTATGCACACTGTTTCATGAGCTCTCACGATGGCTCTATGAAGTAGGCATTATTATTCATCTTCCCTAAACTGAGGAAATCCCTTTAGGGGGACTAGGTAACTTGCCAAGTCCCATAGCTGGTAAACGGCAGAGTTAGGATCAAACTCAGGTCTCTTTCTGATCCACACCCATCCATACACTTTCCGCTGTCATGTTGCTTGGAGGATGCAGATGATGATAATCAAAAATTTTTAAATGCAGTAGGGGAGGGATATCTACCTACCTGTCTATCTATTTATCTATCTATCCATCCATTCATCCATCTTTCTATCATCTCTATATAGATATACAGATATTTATGTATCTTTCAGCCTATCTAATTGGTCCAACTAGTATGGTTGGCAATGCAAATGGTTCATGAGAATATTCTAGTAATTATGAAATTGTTGAGTTTTAGAAATTATGGCCATCATCATTTGACAATGGCCATCACTAGACAAATAATATATTTATATGAACCATTATTGGACATCAACTCTTAAAAAAGTTCTTCATAGGATGACTTCTGTCATCAGCGATGCTGTTCATAGTATTGAGTGAAACTTATTTCAGCTTGTGGTGAATCAGCATCAATCACATTTACAAATCCTGCCTTTAGGAGAGTTTTTGAGAATTTGATAATCTCTGGATCTCTTTTTTTTGACTGTGCTGATCATCAGATTTAAATAATCTTCCTGAATCTGTTATTTCAAACATCAGCTTTCATATTCTTTAATTCTCTGTGGTATTTGATTCACATTTGAAACAGAGGATTTAAAAGGATTTGCTTGAATTATATGTTATTGCATCATCCTGAGAGTGAAATGTCAACTTAGAACGTCTAAGAATTTTTGCAGTATTTGGGATAAAACTCCAGACTTTTTCCATTGGCATTTTCTCCAAAATTCAGTAAATATATTTTTCAATGAAGCCATTTTTCCTGAGACATAGTTGATACTGATAAATTAGTAAGTTTTCTAAAATGTTTTCCTATTTCAGCATGTGTGTGTGTGTGTGCGCGCACATGCATGCCGTAAGTCAAGTTTGTCATGATATATCCAGTGTTCATTTTTTAAAGTTCTAGAAAATCTGAAGATAACAGATTGTGTTCACTATGTAATTGGTAGTAATATAAACTTAAATTTTCTTTATTTGAGCCATGACATTTAACAGAACACAGCCGTCATTTTGATGTAATGCATAAATGTGTTGCAAATTCAATTTTGAGTGATGGCATTTGGAGCATCACTTGCATCCAATATTTGTCACTAGTAATAATAACCCATTTATATTTTTGTTGAAAAATCATTTTTTTCTCATTCCAGAGATACAAATGTATCTCATTCTAGATGTACAAATGTAATGTGTGCTAATTCTTGCAATGTCTTAGAAGATCATCTGGGCTGTTTTAATTTTTGTATCAAATCAACCTAGGTTGAGATTCAGTATAAATCTCCTTTTTTCTTTGTACTGTTGTGCATGCAGAAGAGCAGGCTTCTATTTATCAGAAAAGTTATAAACTTATCCAAAATATCTTGCCTCATATCTTAAAGGTTTGTTCAGCAATATTTATTCACGTAAATTTATGTCTTTCAAAACATTGCACATTTAAGACCTACACAAGAGCTATGAGGTGCTTATGTATGACTTATACAATTGACAGTAACCAGAGGAAAAAGTAAGCCATTGAGAAGCAGCAGCAAGGGACATCTGGGTGGCTCAGCTGGTCGGGCGTCTGCCTTCTGCTCAGGGTCTGGGGATGGAGCCCCACATCTGGCTCCATGCTCAGTGGGGAGCCTGCTTCTCCTGCCTACCGCTCCCCCTGCTTGTGCATGCTGTCTCTCTCACTGATGAATAAATTTAAAAAAAAAAAAAAAGAAGCCACAGCAGTAGTGTAAATGCAGATGTGATAAATTGGCTATTCTCATGGAGCACAGGCTTATAAAATTGTTCAGGAAGGCCCTCAGGCTGTGTGACCTCAGCTGGACAGGTAGACAGTGTTGGAAATATTCTCAGATGTTGGTGTGACAGGAGGCCCAAATTACAATGGTTGTTGTGACAGCCTTCAACTCTAAGCTTGAACTAATGAATTCATATTAGAATTTTTTATTATCAGTTGGTATTGTTTATTGCAGTTAATATTATATTATTCCCCAGCTGCTATGGAAGCTCTCAGTATTTTAGCAGGTGACACCACCATATGGATTTGCACTGGCTGATAATCAGTATTGAGACTTAAGTTCTTGAGGCTTTGAATTAACGTATTAAATTTACTTTCCTATTTCTTCTTGTACACCTGACACGCTGCCAAACTGAGCCATTTGTTCTGCTCAAATACCCCTATTTTTCCCTTCTAGTTTCTGCTCCGGGTTTTCTCTCCACTTAAAATGTCTTGCTTCTCTATCCTTTGCCTGATGAATTCTTTCTTTTCCATTATAATTTGACTCAAATGTTATTTGTCTGTTTCATACCCACCAACCCATCCATCCACCCACGTACCTGGTATTTTATGGTATTTACTATGTACTAGGTACTGTCATGGAGAAAAACACAGCGATGCCACACGCTATATCAAACTTTTATATAAACCCACTTCAACCCAACCTGATGAAGTTCGTCTGTCATCAGAAGAACTTACGGGACATTATACATCTCACCTTATATTATGGCTCGTTCTGAAGTTGGTGGTCTAGTCTACATAGTACCGCAGGCAGAGGCGTTTTGCATTTATTTTAAATCTCTTATACTACCTGGAATATCATCCTGCACAAAATGTTCAGTTAAGGCATATCTGCTCGAAATGGAATTAAAAGGATAAAAGCTATTTAAACATTTTCTTCAAACCCTCTGCTCTTAAAATGCTCTAACAATTTACCATCCATTCTTTTTAGGAAGTTGTCTCTCAGGTAACTTTTAAAAAACATTCATATATGTATATATAATATATATGTATATTTACATGACCTATATGTTATATGATAAGGTCAGTTCAGACCCTCTCTATTCTGTCGCTTGGGTTATTCCTGATCACCTTATGGTCAGATCGCTCTTTATGCTCAAACTTCAGCTGAAATAGCTTCTGTGACTGACAGAGCTTCTGTGCAAGCCTGTAACATAGCTCATGGAACAGGTGAAGGGCTCACACTCGTTAATATCTATATTAAATTTAGAATATCAGATACTAAAATAAACCCTAAAATCGTCCGTAGACAGAGGATTTGAAAGCATAATAAGTTGTTCAAGAAATAATTCTTTTTTTTGGAGTAACAAAAATAGGACATAAAAATCTGGGGTGTGTTTTATGAAAATCGCTGGGTAAGCAATGTTAGGGTCACCTATATATGGCTAATAATACATAAAAAGATTTAATGAACACAATAGTATAAAAAAAATGGATTTGGCCAGTTAGGGTTTTTGAAATACTGATAGAAAAATATGGGTAGGCCAAGAAAACACAAAGGGCCTTTTCCTAAAAGTCGTAATTAGCCGTGGTAAGTACTAGGAGTGTGAGATATCCATGAAGCTGATACTAGTCAGAAGATTGAGAAAAATATTACAGTCCAGGGACTGATTGTTTTAAGAAAGTTTAAAAGAAAAGGAGAGGATTTGACTCCAAGGATGTCATTGGCTCTAGTGATAGCAGGGGAGGGAATCTGCATGTGAATGTCAGATTGTGTGGAACATAGAAATGAATCAGAGAAACACAAATTACAACAGAAGGGGAGTACCATGTTGCCAGTCTAGGACTATGAAATGGAAATGAGAAATACGATAGAAGTATGATCAAAATCAGCTATATGTAGTATATAGAACCATATGAGAGGTTTTTAAAGTTCTATTTATGATTCCCCAGCTTGAATGGCTGAGATAAAAAATAAATGAGAAAGAAAGCATCAACTTTGCATGGGCATTTCCTAAATGCAGAATATTTTTTATATTCTTTTCTTAGGAAAGATAAGCAAACATATAATTATATACTTAGCTTTTATATGAGTATGTATTGATTTAAAAAGTACTTAGAGTTAAAAATGGCTTTGCAAGGCAGTGAGAGGCTAGTCAGAGAAATATTTTGATTTGTTCCCTAAAGCAAATGTCAGCTCGGGTCCCCTGTCTATCAAGACCTATGGAAGATTGCTTCAAACCCTCATTCATTCTGTTCCCTGTGTTAGTCTTGACTCCCTCCTGGTGGTCGCATCCTGTTCTGATCCCAAGCTTCTGCCAGAAAGAGTTCAGTCCATTTGCTGTCCTGTTACGTATCTCATGGAACAGGTAGAATTCTCAGACTTTCCACAATTTCCAAAACAAATAAGCAAAATAAACCCTTGACACCCCAAATGCTATTAGTGGGTAACAGATTTTGCTGACAATTTCAAGAACAAAAGGAAAGTGGTTATACCTTAGTAGTGTCAATAGCTTCTGGTTGAACTTGCGATATCTTTCTTTACAGCAGTCTTTTGTCTCTGATGCCTGTGAATATTTATCCACGTTTCCAAAATGGTTCCTGAAAATGAAGAAAAAGCATATGCAAAGTCCTTGGGAGAAGCTGAAGAGCTATTGTTTCGTGCGCTCCCCACTGACAGTCTTACCATGAGTTAAATGTAGATGATTGGTTTGAACAGAGCATGTTTTCAAAGCTCTGCAAACCGCCTCCCCCCATTTTTAAGCATTTAGAAGTCAGTACATTATGCAATGCAATCGCATTAGCAAACAGTTTTACTTATAACTACAGAGAAAATATATGCAATCAAATTATGAATGGAAAGAAATAAAATTGTATATCATCCCATGCCATTTTACAGGTTGAAAGAAACTGAAAAGCAAAAAGGAAAAGAATGAGTAATAAGAGCTTTGTTAAATCGCAGAACTTTAAGAGTGAAAAGAAAAGGTTTTTTTCTTTCTCTCTTTCCTCGTAGGCCTCTTACGAACACATTTCCCATTGCTCCGTCCCTGGCCCACCCCTGAACACACAAGTTGCCAGATCTGGCACAGATTGAGCCCATTTCATCATAATTGTTTCAGACATTGTTTGATGTAGGGAATACTAATCTCTTAAAGTATTTTTTTAAAATGGCTTTTTGGGGGCACCTGACCGACTCAGGAGAGTGTCTTGACTCTTGATCTAGGGGTCATGAGTTCGAGCTCCACACTGGGTATAGAGATTACTTTAAAAAATTAAAAGAAGTTATTTTTTTAAAAAATTGGTTTTTGTTTATTAATATAAAAAATCAGGAATATCATTTTGAGGTTTTTTAAATCAGGAGAATGTACTATAATTTAAAAATCTCTAAGACTTTGAAAGATCGAAATAAGCAAATTAGAAATGTATTGGGAATTCTAAAGAGGAAGCTACATTTTTCCTTTACCAAGGATTTCTCATAATCATAGTAAGCTTCTCTAAATGAGCCCTGTTTTCCAGATGTTAAAGACCTAAACAAGTTTGCCAAACTTACTGTAGTAATCACTTGGCAATAAATGTAAGTCATTATGCTGTACACCTTAAACTTACACAGTGCTGTATGTCAATTATATTTCAATAAAGCTGACAGAAGGAAAAAAGAAGCACCTAAACAAAAAAGATGGTATTGGAAGAACCCTTGGCTCTTTTACAAAAAAACAAAAACAAAAACAAAACCCCAATACATAAATAGATAAACATCAGTACTATACTTTTTAGTAATTTCTATTGACCACAGTGACTTAGGTTGTTGCAAATGTATCATTCTGTGTCCACTGTTTTGTTACTAATGTATTTCACTGGGCTCTTCCTTATTCTTTTGTGTGTGTGGACTCTGTTTGTTGACTGCTGCCTAGTTTTATGAAGGAAACTTCAAAATGAATGAATAGAATGAATAACTGAACAACAGCTAATAATTATGTATCTCATGCCATTGTGGTAGGTAGAATAATACCCCTTTGAAGTGTCCACTTCCTTTGTTTTGTTTTTTTAGTTTCCACATATGAGTGAAATCATGTATTTGTCTTTCTGTTTGACTTATATTTCACTTAGCATAACACCCTCTGGGTCCACCCATGTTGCAAATGGCAAGCTCTCATTCTTTTTAATCACTACATAATATTCTGTATGTATGTATATATAAAAAAATCTTCATTATCCATTCATTATCCATTCATCTATTGATGGATGCTTTGGGTACTTAGGGTGCTTTAGATAAATACCCAGTAGTGAAAGTGTTGTACCATATAGTATTTCTACTTTTAATTTTTTTTTTTTTTTTTTTTTTGAGGAATCTCCATAGTATTTTCCACAGTGGCTGAACCAATTTACATTCCCACCAACAGTACACAAGGGTTGCTTTTTCCCACATCCTTACCAATACTTGTTATTTCTTGTCTTTTTATTCTAGCCATTCTGATAGGTATAAGATGGTATCTCATTTTTGATTTGCATTTTGATTTGCATTTCTCTGATGATTAGTGATGTTGAGCATCTTTTTGTATGTCTATATGTCTTCTTTAGAAAAATGTCTATTTAGGGCTCTGCCTATTTTTTAATTGGACCGTTTGCTATTTTGGTGTTGAGTTGTATATGTTCACTCATACATAAAGTCTAAAAAACAAAACAAATGAATAAACAAGCAAAAAGCAGAATCAAACCTATAAATACAGAGAACAAACTGCTGGTTACCAGAGGGAAGGGGGTGGAGGGATGGATAAAATGGTTAAAGGGAGTGGGAGGTACAGGCTTCCAGTTATGGAATGAATAAGTCCCAGGAATAAAAGGCACAGCACAGGGACTACAGTCAGTGACACTGTAGTAGAGTTGTGTAGTGACAGATGGGGGCCACACCTGTGGTGAGGAAAGGGGTGACATAACATTCAGAGAAGCTGAATCACTGTTACAGACCTGAAACTAATGTAACATTGTGTGTCAACTGTACTAAAAAAAATTTTTTTTAAAAAAAGTCCACTTCCTAATGCCTGGAACCTATGATTATGTTACCTTACATAGCAAACAGGACTTTGTAGATATGATTAAATTAAGTGGGAAGATTGCATGAAACTGAGTTGGGAAGATTATTCTAGATTATTCCGGTGAATCCAGTCTAATCCTACATGTTCTGAAAAGTAGAAAACCGTCCCTGGCTGTGGTCAGAGGGAGAGGCTACTCAGGGAGAATGGTTAAATGAGACTGACTTGGAGAAAGGAGGCCATTTCTGGACGCTAGAAGAACAAGGGGATGGATTCTTCCCTAGAGCCTCCAGAAGGGAGAGCAATCCTGCCAGCACCCCGATTTCCTGCTGTGTCAGGCTACCGACCTACAGATCTGTGGTTAATACAGACAGTCCTGGACTTACGACAGTTCTACCTAGGATTTTTCAACTTAATGATGGTGTGAAAGTGATACACATTTGGTAGGAACTGTACTTCAAAATTTCAATTTTTTATCTTTTCCTGGGCTAAGGATACGCAGTATGATACTCTCTTGTGATATGGCTCCCACTCAGCCCTACAGTCATGAGTGGGAACAACCAGTACACTTAGAGCCACTCTGTGCCCTGCGGCCATTCTGTTTTCCACTTTCAGTACCCTGTTCAATAAATTACCTAAGGTATTCAACACTTTATTATAAAATAGGCTTTGTGTTAGGTGATTTTGCCCAACTCCAGGCTAGTGTGAGTGTTCTGAGCATGTGCAAGGTAGGCTAGGCTATGCTATGGTGTTAGGTGTATTAAGTAGGTTAGGTGTATTAAATACATTTTGATTTAGCTTATTTTCAGCTTATAATGGGTTTGTCAGGACAAAACCCATTGTAAGGAAGACCTCTATGTGTGTGTATGTGTGTGTGTGTATGTGAGAGAGAGGGAGAGAGAGAGAGAAAAGAAATCGTTCCTACCTTGTCTTCTCTTTGAAGTGAGCCAAAGAAGAGACAAATTTTAAGGGTTAGTTTACAAGAAGACTTTGGACCATGAGTGTAGCTCTTTAAGGATTCCACGTATTTAGAGATTTAAATCGGGACAGTTAAAAAATTTTAATCAGTATTCTTTCACCACTTTACATATATATGTGCATGTCTCCAGAGGATTTATATTTAAGGATTTGCTTGCAAAGCAGATCAATCACCAAACATACATTTGCAGAATATGTTCCTCCTTGTCCTCCTCTAACTCACCATTAAAATGCCAGAGTTCTTGAATAAAAGATGAATATGGGGCAGAGAAAGATGTTTACGGATATGCTTCTGAAGTAAATCACTTACCTAGTGCTTCATTTCAAAGTTAACTAATCTTCAGCACAGCCCAATAAGGAAAATATTTCAGTTTACAGTAAGTGAGCAGAGGTGCAGAAAAGACCATGATAAATCTAAGCCTGCTCTTGGGTGCTGCTGAACTTTAAAGTTGAGGTGGAAAGGAATCTTAGAAGTCATCCAGCCTAATTCCCTCATTTTATGGACACTCAGGAATGCTAAGACATTTATTCAAGTTCAAACAGTTATTCAGTGACAAGGTTGGTAATGATTTCACTCCCGGTGTCTGCACTTTCTTCTCCATCACGCCGCACCTTGATCTTTTCTTCTGCCTCCGTGTCTCCTACAGCAAATCTGCCATGGTGACCTGTTGATTCCTTTTTGGAATTAATTCTTAGATTTATGCTCCATTCCTGACACATCTTCCTCGTTCGATGTCTCAGTTGCCACAACTGCCCTCTGACCAGTTTCTCCCAGCCTGATTCATCTTCTACCTGACCACCAGGCTGATCTGCAGAACACACCATGTTCGTCCTTCTGAACCGAGACTTCCAGACCTTTCGCAGAGGACATTTGAACTCTTCACCCTGGTATTCAATTCCCTTGTATTGTCTGATATCTGCAGTTTCTTGGTTTTTTGTTTTTTAAGATTTATTCATTTGAGAGTGAGAGAGAGAGAGAGAGCAACCATGAGCAGGGGGAGGGGCAGAGGGAGTGGACAAAGCAGACTCCCTGCTAAGCAGAGAGCCTGACAATGGGCTTGATTCCAGGATCCCAAGATCATGACCAGAGCTAAAGTCATATGCTCAACTGACTGAGCCACCCGGGTTCCCTTATCTCTGCAGTTTTGCCTCCTGATTCCTAACATGAATGTTCTGTGCCAGCCAGGGTGGTCTTCCTAATTCCACAGGCTCTCCTTCATTTCCATTCTCCTACACTGTTCATGTGTTTTTTTCATAGCCAGAAATGTCCTTTCTTCTATTCTACCTGCAAAAGTTACATCAGTTTAGTAAACCTATCTTAACACCTTCTTCCTTACTTTGACTCTAAGCACTCCAACCACAAAGAATTACTGTGTCTCTTGAGTAATGGAAAGGAACACTTTCCATGAACTTCATTTTAGCACTTGACTATATCCAATCTAGCTCTTCTCTGTGCATGGCCTCTTTCTTGCTGTTTCATGTGTATAATGGGAAGATGGATCCGTTTGATGGCATAGATGTCAGGTTTTAGAGTTGATTTGTGAGTCATGAAGGAGATCAGTGGTGGTTGATGCCCCAGGACTTCAGGATGAACCTGGAGGAAAGCATGCATGGAGAGATTTTGAGAAGAGGGTAGAAACTGATAAAGAGGAGAAAGACAACCAGGAGCTGGAGGGAGGTTATGAGGGGTCAGGGACAATTAGCGGAGGGAAGACCAGGGAGAGGATGCCAGGAAATTGCAGAAGAAGCAAGTTTCCAAGGAGCTTACTCTCTGCATTGGAAGTGTTAAATATTACAGTCTTTATTTAAGACGGAAGGTTTTTATGGGCCACTAGATAAACTTTGGAGTTAAATTTTGGTTTATCCAGAAGGCAGCATGTATACAAGAACTCTAAAGTAGAAAAATAAAATAAGTATGAAGCTACAAGCTAAATAGTTCTTATTTTAAAAATGCTTGACTTTGTCAAATATACTTCAATAAAGTAGGGAAAAAAAGGCTTCAAGATATAATGTTGATTGATGTTTCAAACACGTTACTAAAGTGAATAGGATAAAATAACATGTTTCTTTGAATCAAAAAACTGTTTAAGAACAAAAAAAGGAGAAAATAGAGAAAGAGAAAATAATTTAGGCTGCAAAAAATGGAAGATAACATCTAGGCTGTTTACTATAACAACACAGTCAACTGTTGCCAAGTGACTTCTCCCACCATGAAATAATTTAGTCTGGCCAGATTATTCCTTCAAGGAGACAAGCTGCTAATTGCCTACATCTTGGTAGTGACCTTAAAAAAGCGCTATGTTATTGAGAACAACCATATTACTTG
The DNA here is from genome assembly GCA_028646535.1 of Procyon lotor. Classification (NCBI taxonomy): domain Eukaryota; kingdom Metazoa; phylum Chordata; class Mammalia; order Carnivora; family Procyonidae; genus Procyon; species Procyon lotor. Next base: position 27,553,766 of record CM053608.1, read on the forward strand.
GGTTTGATTTATTATCCCAGCTAATTAGATGAGCCTTTGACTCAATGATAGTCTTGTTTAATTGAATAAATAGACTGCCTGCTGAAACCAACCAAGTCACTTGCCATCATAGGTATATAAAGAGTCGAAAGGTGATCTTTGGAAAACCAAGTCAAGCAGTGCACACATGCTTATGTCCTCACTATCAAGAGAGAAAAATTAGAGCCATGAATCATTGTAGAGCAGAAATTTCAACATAAATTCAGATCAAAGCCCCTCCTTTTATTGGCTGTGACAAACTAAGGATAGGTACTCTTAATGTTTGCAGTGGGTTGAATAGTGTCCCCCCACAATTCACGTTCATCTGGAACCTCCATATGTGACCTTATTTGGAAATAAAATACAGCCTTTGTAGATCTAATTAGTTAAGTTAAAATGAGGTCATACTGAATGAGAATGGGTCCTAAATCCAACTGCTGTCCTTGTAAGAGGAGGAGAAGAGAGACTCTGTTTTGACTCCTTATGTAACTTATATTTTTTCAGAGTTTCTGAGGAGTCCATTCATTGAAATGCCATCCCAGCGTGGCCCCAGCCTTCCGAACTGCTCCCTGTGGGAGCTTAGCAGACATCTCCTTTGAGTGACACCGTGTGTGCTCAACTTCCCAGGGAATGTGATTTCTATTCTGTGACATTCCCAACCCTTAAAGGTCATCCAGCATTCTGGTGCTGAAGAAATAAGCCCACTGGGGGCCTGAGCTGCTGCACCGTGGGACCCAAGAACCATTGGGAGTTTTCCTTAGACAAAAGGCCTTTTCTTTTTATTGCTTTTGACATTGCCATCTTTGTTAAAGCCTGACCTCTAAGCTCACTGCTTTAGTATTCTTTCAAGAGTCTTAGTTGTCTGGTCTCCATGAGAGAGCTTTGGATCTGGAGGTGGTCTCTGGGTTTGGAGATCATTGGTTTGATAGGGCAAAGGATTCCTGTTCTTTTCTAGGCCACACACTATCGTGTGATGGCCCCAGGGACAACTCGCAGGGCCAAGAGGGTATATGTTTCAAGCTTGCTTTCTGCCCTTCAGATGTCTGCCCTTCAGCATGTCACTTAACACCTTCCACCTGCATTTCTGTCCCTCTTATCAGGCCACTGTAAATTTTTTTTTAAATTTTATTTATTTATTTGACACAGAGAGAGAGAGATCACAAGTAGGCAGAGAGGCAGGCAGAGAGAGAGAGAGAGGGAAGTAGGTTCCCTGCTGAGCAAAGAACCTGATGCGGGTCTCAATCCCAGGACCTTGAGATCATGACCTGAGCTGAAGGCAGAAGCTTTAACCCACTGAGCCACCCAGGTGCCCCAGGCCACTGTAAATTTTAATGACTTCAAACATTTATATGGCTTAGAACAGTGCTTAGTGTTTTATAAACACCAGAATCATGTGACCTCATCATTAATCATGTGCATTACATCTCAGTTGAGATGTTCCTTAGACTCAGCCACTAAGGAGTGGGCACAGTTTAAAGCCAGTGAGTGGCATTCAGGTTTCTTGTGAGTCAGTTTCTTGTGAGTCTGTGTTTCAGAGAGCTGTCTTGGGGGGAGAGAGTGATGGCAATGCCATGCTGGGATAAAAGGAAGAACCATTATCTCCCAGCTTTTCAGGAACTACTGTTATCCAGACTGCTCAAGCAACAGATGTTGAGCTCTTTTGGTTAATAGATTGACAGCACAGATGACTCATTAATAATAGTAATTGACAGCACAGATGACTTGTTAAAGCATCACAGTCAATAAAATAAAGAGACCCCTTGCTTCTGCCCCTGACAAAATATGGCCAGAAGGGATGAGGGTACAGAGTGGTCACCAGAAGCCAGAAGGAGAGCCATGTAGAGGAGCCTTGTGGGGAAGGAATAGTGACCTTCCACGAAAGGGTACAACTGAGGCACTCTTATGGGGAGGGAGTCAGAGTAACAAATACCCAGGCCTCATTCTCCTCCCTTCCTGCAATTTCCTGCTAGTGCATCTCGTTGCTGAACCCCAACAGAAGCCAGAAAGTGTGGGAGTCTGTTGATATGGGGATGGAGGCAGAGAAGGGGAGATGGAAGGGTTGAGCTGAAGAAGTAAAGGAAAGATACAAGTATTAGGTTTTGTGAACATTAGTTGCACAGTGTCCTCTATGGACAGGAGCGGCATTAAGGAGTTTAAGACCTAGAAATCCATGATCCACGTGGGGCAATGCCAGAATAGTATTGTAGTCCCCCCCCCCAAAAAAGAGGCACAGCCTATGCAATCAACAATAATTTCAAGGAGACTAGTCTTTTCCTTGGTTTATGTAAATACTGATGCCATAAGCAGACCCAAAAATATTTGTTTAAAAACTGTTATTATGATCATAGTTTCTTCTTTTTCCTATGCCTCTCTCTTAAAGACCTCCCTCTCCTCCTCAAATCTCCTTTAACAGTCAGTTCCACATTCTACCTGTCATCCACCTCCCTCTCCCCACATTCACTCTCTGCTCTTCCAACACCGAAAGTCCCAATCCTCTCATCTTCTAAGGTGGGGAGGACCCTTGTTCGAGCTGAGGGGAAAGGGGACCAGTCTATGGGAATGGCGCATGGGGGAGGTTGGTCTGTAGCGGGCAGTGGCGGTGAAGTTTCCAATAGGCAAATATTTTCACCCCGTTTTACAGGCATAGAAAGATCCTGCAGATGCCAAGTGGTCAAGCTCTGGCCAGCGGTGCCAAAGACTTTTCTGAGCTTATGCACCTACAGCCAGTCTTAACTCTAGTGATCTCACCTGTTCCTCTGAGATGAGATGATAAGCAAGACAGTCTTTTCAAAAGATCCACCGAGTTTGGGGCTGTTGATGGCAAAACATGTGATCATGTAATTGATTACCCTTGGGATTTATTCCTAAAGCAGGAGCTAGCTTCACCTGCACTGGCCTTCCTTTCTCCTTCTGGATCCAGGGCTGGAGTCGACAAGGCTAGGAAAGCCAATGGCTTGCAGAATGCTCATTGTCACATAGATTTCCTGAGGATGAAATCCCAGATCAAAGTGAAATCAATAATCGTCAAGCTGACAATCTCTAGTAACTGCCGTAGTAGATGTTGTTTTGACAGTAACTACAACCTTATGGATGTATGTGCTAGGATTTGTATTTATTCCTCCAATTCAACTGATGTTTACCCCCCAAACCAAGATAATGAACGCCTTAGAAAATGTGTCCCGAATAAAGCTATCTTCCCCTTGTTGCAAGCCTACCGCAGGGCAGTCACTGCGAGGCACTTTCCTAGTGACGCACAGCCAGCTTACGTAGTGTGTATATAAATATCCCCATTTCACAGATGAGAAAAGTCAGACTCACAGGTGTTGTGCAACCCACCCAGTCTGCACATCTAGTAAAGGGCACTTAAAACCATATGGTCAGATTAAAACCTATGTTATTTTTACCATGGCTACATTTTGCTGCTAGGAGTGCAAATCTGTACCGATCAATTAGATTGGTCTTGCTGTTGGCTGATTAGGAATAAATTAAACTCCTTTACAACCTGAGTCAGATAATAGAAGGAGTCTTTCTCCTACATTCTGTTGAGATCATTCATGCTCACCTTTTTCTTTCTCCTTGTGTTTTCCTGTAAACTTGAGAATATCACACTTCCATAGGTGGAGTAGACTTTGGGGCCAGATAAACTGTTTCTGGAAATTCCTACACCAGTGTAAAATATCTGAGGCTGTTTCCTCGTGTTTAAAACAGATAGCTTTTCACATTTCATATAAGGATCAGAAATAGTACCTACAAAGTATCTGGTACCATTTGGATAGCTCAAAAGAAATAGCTTTTATTGTGGCTTATGAAATTATTCTGGGGAAGAGACTTGAGCCTGCTGCTTGCTTATTTGTTTCGGAGTCCTAAGTTGATGTGTGAGCATGAAAGTATACTAGCCCTCAGGTGGAGTGTGAGCTTGCCAACTCCAGCTTTGCCCCTGTCTCGGACCTATACATACAGTACACCTAAAGTTCCTACAAGGCTCAAAGATATCTATTTTTAGATTTCATTTTTTTCTTTTTAGATTTTATTTATTTATTTGTCAGAGAGAGAGAGTGCACAAGCAAGGGGAGCAGGAGGCAGATGGAGAGAGAGGCAGGGAGCTCGATGCAGGACTCAATCCCAGGACCCTGGGATCATGACCTGAGCTGAAGGCAGACACTTAACCAATTGAGCCACCTAGGCATCCCTTTAGAATTCTAAAATAAAAATGCTGTCGCACTGAATAGTTCATTAAGTTTGCATGTACCTGTGGATTCTGAGGCTAAGCAGAAGGGTAATAGAAAGATTTTCATTGAAAGACAGTAATCAAAGAACTAGAATGCTTCATCAATCTAAATGTGTATCGTCATACTCATAAAATAGGATTAAACATTTAGGGGCTTTTTATTTCAAAAACTGGAGGTCTTCAAGTCTTCTTAATAACATAAAATCTAAAGCATGTACCTCATAAAAGTGGCAATATGTTGTCTAGCACAAAATCATAGTCAATAGATTTTCATACCATCGAATTGTTACATAATCAGTAATATGTCTTAAGTGTACATACATCTGTATACAAAATCAGTATCAGCAGATTTTTCAGAATATTTAGTGACAGTTTAAAACTCCAATATGATTTAGTGGCACATTTTCATTGACCAGACCTGTCTTGTCGACAGACGCTTTCTCTTCTCCATTCCTCTTTTTTGCATTTCTATCATATCTTCTCTTTCTGCTGAGTTTTGCCTTGGCTGAAAATTAAGTGGATTCCTGTCAATGAATCATAGCTTTTCATAGACTACAGAATAATTCTGGAAGCTTTAATTTAAGCTGACCCATTGCAGGATATTATGTTTTGATTACTAGAAATTAAGGCATTCCAAAAGAGCCTGGAAATGCTGAAGAGAAAAAACTAAGAAAAATTTGAAATTTGAAAAGGCACATACCAAATTAATCATCCTAAAACCCAGAGATGGAAGCAGGAGAACAAATAAACACACACCAGAAATCCTTCCCTGGATTTGTTTTGAAGATTAAAGCTGAATGAAAGGTAAACAAGACAAGATGGAGTAAGTGAAGTTTTAGAAGGTCAAGTAGTCAAAATTCAAACAAAGAAAGATTATTTCAAACCTTCTATCATGGACTCTCTGTTTAGCTACTTTAATGATAAGTATGATAAACTTCTAGTGTTCCACTCTTCTAAGGGTAAATATGACTCAAATTATTACCTAGCTGAGAGTGTAAAATGAGCATTTTATATTCTGTGACCGTTTTAGCCTAGACTCAGTAAACTTCAATTCATAAGAGCTTCTGTTCTCATCTGACAGCATGTGATGTTTATCGTATGTGCACAGTAAGACAGACACAAGGTTTCCAAGGGTCATGAAGTATTTGAGACATGAATTACAAAAGAAAAAAGTCCCATCAGAACCCCGTTTCTAGGCAAGTTGAACCCAGCTGGGCTCAGAGTCTCTGACAACAAGAAATTTCATTCACTACTCTGCCGTGAACACACACGACACATAGTAGGAGCAGAGCCTATGCCCAAAAATACCAGGACGACAGACCTCTCCACAAATGCTCTAGAAGTATATACATAGAAATTTGGGGATGGACACATATGCAAAATCACTTGCTCTTTTAAATCTAAACATTCTTATTATTTTTTCATAGCTATGAATTCACAATGTGAATAAGATATAGTCTGTGTTCTTTTTTGAGAAAGGAAACTCATATTGGGGGCATTGTACACAAGTTAAAAATGAACAGTCTTTTCAATAAATTGCTCCAGAAGGAATTTAGCCATATGGGAAAAAGAGAAATTTGGCCCTATTTCAAATCATAAACAAAAATCAGCTTTATGTATATTGTAGATCTAAATATGAAAATCAAATAATAAATCTTCCATATATGGGTTATATATGGCAGATTTATATTCCATATAAATCTTCATCATATATGGGTAGCACCAGATTTTTTAAACAGGACACCAACAATACTAACCCTAAAGAAGTGACTGATAAACTTTACTACGATAACATTGAGATCTTTGGTTCCTCAAAGACACTATGAAGTAAGTGAAAAAGAGAGCAGAAGAGTGGGTAAAGTTGCTGGCATTGTGTGTAACTACAAAGCCCAGTTCTCCCAAGCATTTTCCCCTTGGTGTTATTGAGCTATAATTGACATATAACATGGTATTAGTTAAAGGTGTACAACATAATGATTTGGTATATGTATGTGGTACAAAATGATTACTCCAGTAAGTTTGGTTAATGTCCTTCACATAGTTACATTCTTCCTCTAGTGATGAGGACTTTATTTTTTTTTTAATTTTATTTATTTATTTTTTTCAGTGTTACAAGATTTATTGTTTTGCACCACACCCAGTGCTCCATGCAATACGTGCCCTCCTCAGTACCCACCGCCAGGCTCGCCTGTAGTGATGAGAACTTTAAAGAGTTACTCTTTCAGTAAGTTTCAAATACACAAGGGAGTATTGTTAACTATCATCAACATGCTGTACGTTATATCCCCAGAACTTATGTATCTTACAACTGGAAGTTGGTTTCTTTTGAGCACCTACAGAACATTTCAGGGACCCTACAGATACCACACTCTCTAGTGCAGGTGAGGCTGCAGAGTCATGGGGACTATATACACTGTTGCTGGGGTGTAAATGGGAACTCTGGAACGTAGTTTGGCACGATGCGTTACGCATAATCTGTAATGAGCATTTCCATTTCTAGAAATGTGTGCTTACGTACAGCAAGACACACCTGCAAAAACATTCCCAGCCACGATGTTTGCAAAGTTTACCAACAGTTGATTGGAAAACTAAAATGTGGTATAATCTTAGGAGAAAGTACTTTCTAGCAATGACACTGAGAGGACTCTAGCTCCTTGCATCACATGAGTAACCAAATGGAATATTGAGCAAAGGAATACAGGCACAAAAGGACACAAACTATATAGTTCACGGACATATGGCTCAAAAATAGGGAACCTAAACTGTTGTGTTCTGGGAAATGTGCTTATGTCATAAAATCACATTTTAAAAAGAAAGCGAATGATTAACTTAAGTGTAGCTATAGTGGTAACCTTTGAGGGGGTAGAAAAGAGGGAACAGCAAACAGGAGGCACCATGCATGGGCTTCTGAATGACAGAGGATTTTCTTTTTCTTCACCAGAATGTCAGTTAGGGTGTTTCCTTTATAAATCAAAGTTACCTATACATACCATTGTCCTTTTTTTTTTTTTTTTTTTTTTTTTTTTTTGGTATGGGTGTTTTATTTCACAATGAAAGGTTCACCCAAAAAAGCCAGGCATGTGAGACAGAGATTCAGAATTCATTTTTTTTGTGTGCTTCAACCATAGGGAGATGGTCAGGGTACCTAACTTATTGTTTCTGCTTCGGTGTGTCATTGACTTCTTTCCATTATCGCTGTGCAAAGCGCCGCTGTGCAGAGAGGCAAAGTTGGGAGGTTTTGAATCAATTTCACCAATGTGCTTCCTGGCAGGATAAGGTGACAATTTGAAAACGCAACTCCATATAAAGTAAAATGCATGTGATGTTTTGCTCCAAAGAAATCACAGTTTTCAGTGGAACCATCAAAATAATCTCATGGCTGTGAACAAGTTACCTCTCCTTTGGTAGGAGTGACTCTGCACGATCTTGGCTTGTGCTCCCTTGTCTCATCCATTCCATGCCCAGAGACCCACCACGCAGTTTTGCTCTATGCACACGGGTCATGGAGTTTGCAAGATTACTAGTCCAGTGTTTGGAGCCTATGTCACAGAGGAGTACGTCTCTCACTAGCAAAACTGACCCTTTATCCAGAGAGCTCTAATTGGTGTTTATAAATTAATTGGACTCTCTCTTCCTATGCATCTCACCTGGAGATCAAACATTCGGATGAATGCATCCAAGAGGAAAATAATGCTGTATCTGTGTAACTTACTCTTTTTTTTTTTTTTTTTTTAAGATTTTATTTATTTATTTGACAGAGAGGAGAGAGATCAAGTAGGCAGAGAGGCAGGCAGAGAGAGAGGGGGAAGCAGGCTCCCTGCTGAGCAGGCTCGATCCCAGGACCCTGAGATCATGACCCGAGCCGAAGGCAAGGGCTTTAACCTACTGAGCCACCCAGGCGCCCCAAACTTACTCTTTTTTGATCGCACTATATTTCCTAAGCTGTTTCTTTTTTCACCATGAAGGAGGAACTTCTCTCTTATTTAGGCCATTGGCACATGAGAATTTGCTTAACCTGTAATATAGTAGTTATGAAATGTGCAGCCTCTTTTATTTTATTTTATTTGTGTTTTTTTTCCTAATAATGTGTACGGTTAATTTTTGTCTCATTCACCTGTAAGTGATCCACAGCTTTCCAGTTTCACTTATCTTTGTATGTCCAGAACATGTTATCAAATTCTTTTTAAAGAAGTAATTGAAAAAAATTATCAGAGTCAAAATTGTCTTTTCCTAGAGTTTGGAAAATGTAATAAATGTCAGCATTCAATAATTGAAACTACAAAAATCAATTAGGAAGCATCTATAATTAACACAAAAATGTGTAAAAGAACCCTTCATCATTGAATTGGGTTGTTTTTCTGAGTCAAGAAAGACATGTCTGCAGAAAAATTAGAAAGCTCAAAAAAAAAAAACAAAACCCGTAAACAAAGATAGGACCCAGAGATACCAATTTTTTAGTGCAGTTTCTTCTAAATTCTCTGCTCTGTATGCATGTACATTCACTTGCCTGTATGCACTCTCCCACACAGTTATTTTGGTTGAAGGAATAATAGTTTCTTATCTAATAATACATGTGATTATTTACTGATTATCTAAACAGTCCCTGCTGCTGGCAAGCTCTTTTAGGGGGGTAGCCACAGAGCTCTCTGCTCAGAGCCTTGAAAGGCAAGTGAAAGACGCAGGGCACACTGTGTGATTCCTCTGAAACTTTTCTTTTCTTTTTTTTTAAGATTTTATTTATTTGACAGAGAGAAACACAGCGAGAGAGGGAACACAAGCAGAGGGAATGGTAGCGGGAGAAGCAGGCTTCCTGCCGAGCAGGGAGGCCGATGCGAGGCTCGATCCCAGGACCCTGGGATCATGACCTGAGCCAAAGGCAGACACTTAACAACTGAGCCACCCAGGCGCCCCTCCTCTGAAACTTTTAAATCATACGTCAGGCTGTACCAGTGAGCTAGCCAGTTAGGTTTGTGGGTAGATCTCCAGAGCTGAATCACTGCCCCCAGACCTATCTTCAGCCAACAGGAGCTCGTTCTAAAGCCGTTGTGACAATATAGAGAATCACTGGGCCTGACATGACAGTGTCACCCTCCTTCACGTTTGCATGATGTTCAGTGAGCTTTGCAACAATTTGATCTTTTCAGCTCTGTGTCATACATAGCAGCAACAAAGATGCTTAAGTCAGCAATGATTATTCTCATTTTCCATGTTTCCAAAGTGTGGCAGGCGAACCTTCTTGTTAGGTTTTGAAAGTTGCATCTTGCAACCCAGAGAAAGGCAGTTATGGGGTTGAGCAGTGCTGAATCTCGTGGCCAGGGAAATTTTGCTTCTCCAGGCCCAGGGGTCCCTCCACAGATGCCCCAAGCCACTAGTTAACGTACACAGTAGATTCATCCAGAAGTTTTCCTACTATATTATTAGGAACACTTTATTTACTAGAGAACTTAGATTGTGAGGAACCATAATAAAGGGTCGATTAGATATTTTTACCAAATAGTGTATGTGTGCATGTATGTATGTAATTGTGTGTATGGTGTGGGCTATAGAGTGAAAAGATAGCCTGTGACCATGAGGAGACCGGAGAGGAAGAAAGGAGAAAAAAGGAGAAAGAATCGAAATGTAACTTTAGGGATCAGAAGGTATTTGATTGCGTTTACCTTTAATAAAGGACTTCATTCTGATCCTGAGGTTGGTTCATTTCCATCAGCACTGGCCATTTTCCATTACATCTGGTCTTTGAAGACAAGACAGCTGGAATATTTTACATTTCTCCTCCTTCAGGGAGGGTGCTCTGTGGAGGGAGCGTCTTATAAAAAAGAAACATTATTTAGAGGGCACCTTCATTTGGGAAATGTGGAGATAACCTGAAACCAGCTATGTCTGACACGTAACTCTTCTCCTCATGGGACACATTAGGGTTTCAAATAAAATACGGGGTTCCCTCCCCCTTGGAGTAAACAAACTTTCCTTGTGGGAAAACTGTCCACGGTGAAAACAGAATGCATATGGCTTCATGAAATGTTACAATTTTACAACTGGTGTGAAGAATTCCATTTGGGATATTTGGTCCAATTCAGCATCAAATTCGATCATCACCCTTTTGCAGACAATACAAGTGCAAATACATCTGTTGCTTACTTATGGAGTCGGAATGGTAAAATAAGAAAACACAGAGGATTGGTTTGATTCTTTTCTGAGGCAAAAAAAAAAAAAAAATCTGTTTTAGAAAGTCTTTCCTGAAGGTCATAGCCTATTCTTGAACTCATTTAAACTCGGAAATGATTTTTCTCTGCTCTGAAACTGTTCTGCCTCCAACCATACCCGCACACCCACCCCATTAGGAAATGCTTCTCTTGCTTCTTCTGTTGGTTTGTACACTATTCATCACATACCAGCTTTTTCTTGATTGAAAGGGAGGTTGAGTGATAGGTATGTCCGTGGCTTCTGGGCTTCTGATCCTGCATTACAGATGACGCTTGTCAGCTTCCTGACACCTGCTACTTGTTTCCTGAACACTTTTCTTTTAAGCTCTTTATTTTTTATTTTTTTAAAGACTTTATTTGAGAGAGCGAGAGAGAGTGAGAGCAAGAGCATGAAAGGGGAGAAGGTCAGAGGGAGAAGCAGACTCCCTGCAGAGCCCGGAGCCCCAAGTGGGACTCGATCCCAGGACCGCGGGATCATGATTGGAGCCGAAGGCAGTTGCTTAACCAACTGAGCCGCCCAAGTGCCCTTAAGCTCTTTATTTTTGAAATTATTTTACTTTGGATTGATTCTCTTTCGATAGTTTACTTTTGTATGACTCGGTGACTGCCTAATCACGTTAATTCCCACAGAATTGTAGGTTGGTGATATTCTCCTTACAGTTCTAATTAATTTCTTATTATAAAAGTGGCACAAAATTATGGCTTAAAAAAAGCTAAATGGTACCAGAGTATATAAAGTAAAATGTAAAGTTTCACATCTCTACTCCCAAATCCCACTGAACTGTAGTAAATTTTGCATCTCTAGTCTGTATATCTTATCCATGTAAGAATCTTATCCATGTAAGAATCTTATCCATGTAAGAATCAACACATTCATACTATTATTTGATTTTACCACAGTTTAGAAGCCTATCTTTTATTAACGGACATCCAGTTATGTGTGAAACATAAGTTCCTAGAAGTAGAATTTCAGCATCAAAGTGTAGTGGCATTTGGAGTTTGGAAGGTTTTGCCAGGTGGTTTCTAAAAGCTTGCACAAGTCTGTACTCTATTCAGTTTACAAAAGGGTACCATTCCATTTTCTAATCAAAAAAGGGGTGCTAGCAATTAATCTTTGACATATTGTGGTTTCAGTTTGTATTTGCTTTATTTTTAATGACATCAGACATCTTTCCACATCCTTATTGATCATATGTATTATCTTCCTATAAAATACATTTTTAGGGGGCCCTGAGTGGCTCAGTCAGTTAAACATCTGCCTTCAGCTCAGGTCATGATCTCGGGGTTCTGGGACTGAGCCCTGTGTTGGGCTCCCTGCTCAGTGGGGAGTCTGCTTTTCCCTCTGCCGCTCCCTTTGCTTGTGCTCACTCTCTTTTTCAAATAAATAAAATCTTAAAAAAAAATACATCCTTATATCTTTTGTTCATTTTTCTGTTTTCTAAGTCTTTGTCTAATTGATTTCTGAGCTTTTTGTTTATAGTAGAGAAATTAGAATTTTGTCATAATTGTTACCATTTTTCATTAAATTATAATTTTAAAAAACTGTATGGTGCTATTCTCAGGATCAGTGTTTTAAAATTTTTTATATGGATTAATCTTTCTTTGTAATTCCTGGGTCTGTATCATACACAAAAGGCCTTACCCCTCTCCCATCTATAAACACATTTACCATTATTGACTTCTGGGCCACCAATGGTACACCTCCCTCTCTTTCTCCTTCTGTTCCTCCCTCCCTCCTTCTCTCATTTCTTTTATTTCCTTCTAACACTGAAATATTTCCTTCGTCTAGAAAAGTTATTTTGGCCTAGGAAGTAAGACAGGGACTTATGTTTTTCCTTAAAAGGCTAACCAGTTTTCTTAAACAATGTATTGAATTATCCATCTTTTCTCTACGTCCTTAAAATGACCCACTATTCCGATTTTTAGACCAATAATTTGGCTTGAATTTTTAAAAAAATGGGGTTTTGTTTTAGTCTGCTCAGGCTTCCATCACAAAATGCCACGAACTAGGTGGCTTTCACAACAGAAAGTTCTGGAGGTTGGAAATCTGAGACCAGAGCACCAGCAAGATCAGGTGCTGGTAAGAAGCCTCTTCTTGCTTGCCAACAGGTGCCATCTTGCTGTGTCCTCACATGCCATAGCGAGAGAAAGCTCTGGTCTCTTTCTCTTCCTATGAAGATAGTTCTCCATGGGAGCTCCATTCTCATGACCTCCTCTAAACCTAATTACTTCTGTAAGGTTCCATCTCCACATACCATTACGTTGAGGAGTAGGCTTCAACATGTGAATTTTGGGAGGGACACAAACACTGTCTTTAAAAGTTTTCAAGAAGCATTAAGTAAAAGGTAACAGATTGTGTTCGAGCATAATAAAAAGCCTTATTTCGTTACTTCAGAATCTATTTAGCACATATTGTAGTCTAGTCAAGATGCTCCAAAAATGAATGGGCTGGGGTGCCTGAGTGGCTCAGTTGATTAAGTGTCACCGTCTTGATTTTGGCTTAGGTCATGATCTCAGGGTCAGGAGATCAAGCCCCATGATTCTCTCTCTCCTCTTTTGCCCCTCCACCCCATGTGCATACATACTCGTGTGCTCTCTCTCTCTCTTAAAAAAAAAAAAATAATAATGGGCCATACCCCAGAGACAAGTAACTCATAGTCTTTGTGACAACTGGGATCTAAAACAACAGTTACAACACAGTGTGTTAACAAGTCTAACAGAGCTGTTCATTCATTCAGCCAGATGCCTGTGGAGAGCAGCACATGGAACTGTGCCCAGTGAGGGCCTTCCCAGGACAGCAAGGCTCCCAAGCCTTGTGGAATGCTAAGGGTAACCTTTTGAGGGTACTTGTCCTCAGCTAAATGACCTGAGAAGAATAACGTGAATTTGCTTTTGCCCTGACTTACAATAATTCTACCTATCAAATAAATGTCAACTGTAAGTACTGCAGGAGAAAAAGGAAGGGATATGATGAAGTTTGACATTATTTTATAAGCCCTTCCGCAGAAAAGATTTCCATTAAATATCAACTGAAAAAAATAAAACTTGAGGGACATTTAAATTTCTTATTGGGAACTTATCACTCCTTTTCAAAGGTTTCCTTATTAAAAAAAACAACAACAATGCAACTTTTCTAGAAAAAAAATAGTGAATAATTAAGGAATAACAAATTTCTGTTCTATAGGATAGGATAGGGTCCGAAACTGCTGGAGAAACTAGTAAGCCATATAAATATTGTATCTAGGTCAACAAACAGCTGTTCAAAAATATCTGTGCTATTTGCTGTTTACTCTGATTGCCTTGGATAATAGTCACTAGGCAACGAGAGGGTCTGCTCCGATGCACATGGTGGCCATTAGTTAAGTTGTTATATAACGTGTCAAAGCCTGCTGTCTGTTATTGAGACCAACTGAAATGAATGCAGTCATGCAAGGAAGAGTGGAATCAAGTGATAGCAGAGCATGTGGGTGAGAGCACTTTGCATTCTCCAATGCCTAATACAAATACAGTAGTAAAATTACTCTATTACTTTGATTGAGATGCTTTATGGCAGATTAAAGGGAAATAATATGCATCTATATATATATATTTTAAAGATTTTATTTATTTGACAGAGAGAAACACAGCGAGAGAGGGAACACAAGCAGAGGGAATGGTAGCGGGAGAAGCAGGCTTCCCGCGGAGCAGGGAGCCTGATGTGGGGCTTGATCCCAGGCCCCTGGGATCTGACCTGGGCCGAAGGCAGACGCTTAACAACTGAGCCACCCAGGCGCCCCTATGCATCTATATTTTTTAACTGAATATGTGTCTCAACTATGTCTGCAAATGTCAGGGGAAAGTAGCGTATTAACGTCCTGGAAGCCAGCTTTTTCTGCTGTAATAGGTAGAAAGCTGATAACCAGGAAAATCCTGGCAGAACACTAGGTAGCCTTTTTTTTTTTTTTTTTTAACTTTTCATTGAAGAATAAACTTAAAAAGGGCACCAACCACAAGCACACCACCTGAAGAATTTCACAACCTGAATTCTCCTTTATGATTGGTGCCCAGATCAAGAAATAAAACGGTACCCCAAGGTGACATGACCGGTCTGGGAGGATACTGTGGGCACATTTTATGGCGAGGCACAGGAAACATAGAGTGGATAAAAATTAAGGATTCTGTCATGAGAAGATTGTTTCCATCCCTTCTCCTTAAAGACGGGGATGCTCATAATATTTATAAAGAAACACAGAGAGCCAGGGAAAGCGTTTCTGATTGTTCTTAGGGAGTCGTGTTTGCAGAATTGGAAGGAGGGCCTCCCCATTGAGCCTCCGCATGGACACTGCTCGGCAAACACTCACAACGACAAACATGTCTGACGGAGACTGGGAGTGGAGCATTTTGAAGCCGACTGAGAACACTTTGCATTTCATATTACGGTAACTGACAACTCAAGAAGTGACTGGTCCAGCGTGCCCACTGGCTGATGCGCGTGGACTGGAGATGTAGACCTGGGCTGCGGCAGGGTGAGAATGGCTCCAAGGAAACAGACAACAGCCCTTTCTAGAAGGACACTAGAGGGATGCCTGGGGGGCTCAGTGGGTTTAGCCTCTGCCTTCGGCTCAGGTCATGATCTCAGGGTCCTGGGATCGAGCCCCACATCGGGCTCTCTGCTTAGCAGGGAGCCTGCTTCCCCCTCTCTCTCTGCCTGCCTCTCTGCTTACTTGTGACCTCTATCTGTCAAATAAATAAATAAAATCTTTTTTTTAAAAAAAAAGGATGTTAGACTGGAGGGACTGCTAATTCCTAAGAAAACTCACACCATCATCCTCATGGTTTATTATCTGTAGTTTGTGAACATATTTTTACTCGGTATATTTACTGATACTGGCCATTTTATATGAGTTCTGTTTTTCTACTGTTGTTTTTTGGTTTTTGCTTTGTTTTTTGTTTTTTGGTGTTTTTTCCAAATAGCCATGACGTGTTGCTTTTTAAAGTCCTCAATTAGAAGCGCTACTTCCAGTATTGCCTGTGAGTGGGATTGGAATCACACAGACAATTGCAGTAAAAGGAGGTAGAAGGAAAATGTGGATAAATCAAAGAAGCACTGTGCGGGTAATGGGTCTGTTCTTGTTCGGACCCCATGGCTTATTTACATGACAGAGCTTCCTGCCGGCCTTATGAGACTACATCGACTTTTATTTTTTGTCTTTGTAGACTATAGTGTCCTCAGTATATATATCAGACAGCAAGGTCAGGTATGAGAGCTCAGTGGTGGGAGGAATAGAAGGGATGCATCGGAGAGAACATTTGGATCAGGCAAACACCTCCTGCGTGAAGGAAAATGTCGTCATCGTGCACTTAAATCCTGTTACTCACATCAAGCAAGAAGCACATGTATGATCGATCTAACCAAAGCAATATTAAGTTAAGCAATGCTATTCCAGGATTTTTAACATATTAAACTATTCAAAACAAGCTTTTGTTTGGTTATCAAGGTTTGGTTATACTGAGAATTTATCACTATCATTTGTGAACATAATTACACTTCAGAGATAAGAGAATCTTACTACATGTTAGAGTGGAAACCTTAATTATCTATACTCAGACATGATGAAATTATATGTTAAAGCAGTAATTGCAAGACGAGAGAATCTAGCACCCAGTGTTCTTTAGAATTCAAATTTGTAATGTTAATTAAAACAACAATGTATTTTAAGACTTTCTGTAAAAAGTACACATGAGTAACGGGTTTTTATAGTGAGTTAATGGGGGCCAAAGGAATACAAATTGCAACATTAATAAGTAGACACTGCATGTTTGTAAATCAAGTACAGTTTACAAAGTGCTTCTTTGATTATTGAAATACATTCTACTATTCACAGATTTGTGCAATTTGCTGAGACATTAGGGTGAAGAAATGCCTAAGAGTGTCAGACTCAAAAATATCCATTTAGCCTAACACTTGGCTTCATTTAGGCCTTGTGAAACTTGGTAGTGGTTTCATTTCGTTTCCTTCTTTGCTCTCCTCTTTCTCCCTCCCTCCCCTCCTTTCTTCCTCCCTCCCTCCCTCTTTCTCTCTCTTTCCTTCTTTCTTTCTTTTGGCAATTCTTTTTTTTTTAAAGATTTATTTTTATTTTATTTATTTGAAGCAGAGAGAGAGAGAGAACATGAGAGGGGAGAGGTCAGAGAAGAAGCAGGCTCCCCACAGAGCAAGGAGCCCGATGTGGGACTCGATCCCGGGACTCCAGGGTCATGACCTGAGCCGAAGGCAGTTGCTTAACCAACTGAGCCACCCAGGGACCCTCTTTTGGCAATTCTTATATAGACTGTACTTTGGGCATTCTGTGGTTCCAGGGCAAGATTATTCATGTATCAGTCTCCTAGTGTCTCACAGTCCATAGTGTATGGTTTTGTGGTTGCGAAGAAATAAATTTCATTCCACTCAGAGCTTTGGGTAAAAGAGCTTCCAAAACTAAGTCCCAGATTGCAGTATGTCATGCTGACCTTAAAAAAACAAAAGAGCCAGCTCTTTTACCAACTAAATGAGCCCTTTCGGGAATAGTAGAGAATTGCAATTTGGGATAAGCAAACGATGGTGAACCATAGGCAAATCTGGGAAACAGAGGGGACGGGCTTACTTTTAGGGAGGAAAAGAGAAGGTCAGGAGAGGCAGTTTTTGAACAGTTGAGGGTGGTGATGGCTTCTCATTGGCTGATGTGGCAGTTTCTCAGTGGCTGGGCTGTTGCTGGGCAGGGAGAAACCCCGCCTTCATCCTGCTGGGGTACATAAAGTAAGCTTCCTCCTGCTCGGAGTCTGAGTGGTAGTTCACGACAGCCTCCCCTTCAGGGCTTCCCGACTCCCATTTTTAATGAGGTTTCCTTTATTTTCAGTCAGCTGAGGACTTACTGGCTATTACGGTTTCTTGGAAAACACAAATAAAAGGAAATTGCCCAGCAAACCGCTGTCCTTTAAAATGCTGATCAATTTTCCTTGCCTTTGTAGTCAAATTATAGGTAGTAACGAGTCTAAGTTAACCTCTGTGTGTGATTAGGGCAATTTCCACACTTTGGAAAGATTTCCTTTAGAGGATATTAAAAAAGTAACCGAAGTGTGTCCTTTAAACCATTCGAGTGACCAAGAGCTTTCACCTTGAGGATGGTTGAGTGTATAGGCTAGAACAAAATTAGGAATACAACCTAATGAGAGACAACAGTCAAATAAGACATCACGGTTAAGCCTTGTTTGTTATGGGCTATAATCTGTCAGAGCTGGATTTACATTTCACATTCTCCTCAGAGCCCTGTCCGCTCAATCCAAACCAATCCCCTCAGTGCTTCAGGTCTAGAGCGGGCTGCTCTCCCTCCTAGGCATTGTTGCAATCTCCTTTACATTAACAAATGATGTTGTCCATCTCTGAATCCCCTAGTACCTGAACGGGCACCAGAGGCAAAGTTGTCAACAGGAAGCCAACTGGTCAGAGTTGCTGAAGGCGGTGGCACTCCACCAGAGCTCTGTGCCAACCCATAGGTGGTGGGCCAGGCCACGTGGGCCAGATGCTGAGAGACCTAGGAAATCCCAAACTGGAGAATAGGTTTTCAGGAGGCGTTTGCCTTTCATTAAGTTTCTTCACAGAGGTCTTGCTAATTTAAAGCAGTGTACTTTATATACTCTCTTGTGAAAATATTTTTTCAGTACTACCTTTCGGCATTAGTCCAAGTAAGAGTAATTAAAGCAAACGAAGGTCTGGCCTCGCTAACTAGTTCTGAGACAGCCTATTGTAAGACTGAACTTGTGTTTAAAGCAAGTTCACAGAAGGTGCATACTTCACTGACACACTAAAGTTGTGTGTCAGTGTGGCCTTTCATTGTTCCCTCCAGTCATGGTTACCGGAGCGAAAACTTCATGGGGCTTCTCAACCTTCTCTTCCCCTCTCCCATGAAGCCTTAGTGGCAACTGAAATTGCAAGGATTCATGGAGTTAGTTACCAAGGAAAGTGGGACCTTTTTTCTCATCTTTTATTTGCCACACACGCCTTTCACGGATCCCTCACTACAGAGCGGCCACCAACTCTCGAAACGCAGGAGAAGTCACAGTAAGGAGGTTACTGATATTACATGACAATACATGAGGAGATACTATCTCTGTATTTCTAGACTTCAAGGTCATCCTCTGAGGTCTGTTTCTAGACTTCAAGGAATTCATCCTCATTAGGTTGTATTCCTAATTTTAATAAAAATTCCTAATTTTTCAACCATCCTCAAGGTGAAAGCTCTTGGTCGCTCTAATGGTTTAAAGGTCATACTTCGGTTACTTTTTAATATGCTAAAATTAAAGGAAATCTTTCCAAAGTGTAGAAATTGCCCTAATCACACAAGGTCATCCTCTGTTATCCACAGATAGTTCTTCTGTCATAAACATCTGCTCAAACTGTTCTTAAACTCATGTAGGTTTTTCAAGACATGTATTTAATTTTCAGTCATCACTTTTCAAATGTCACAGATATAATGGTGCTTTTGTAAACTGAAGTGAGCATTTAAGACCCACGCATTAAAGTAGTTCAGGGGCACCTGAGTGGCTCAGTCAGTTAAGTGCCTGCCTTCAGCTCAGGTCATGGTCCCAGGGTCCTGGGATCAAGCCCCTTGTGGGGCTCCCTGCTTGTGGGGAGCCTGCTTCTCCCTCTCCTCCCTGTTCATGCTCTCTCTCTCTCTCTCTCTCAAATAAATGAATAAAATCTTTAAAAAATAATAAAATAGGTTAAAATTCTTTTTCTGAATATCAAGTAACACATGACTGTTGTGAAGAAATTAAAAATATAAAGAGGTACAAAGACAGGAGGAAAAGTCTCTCATAGAGCATCTCTGAGTCATAACCACCTCTTATGTTTAGGCATATTTTTAGTATTTTTCTATGCATTTTTTTATGTATTTGAAATTATACTTTAAGTAAAACTTTGCATGTTTTTAGTGGATAATATATTTCCCCTTATAATTAAAATTCTTTGCAAGCATACTTTTTAATGCTTACATAATTGTGCATCATGTAGTATATTTTGTGTATTATCATCAAATTAAATATTCCTTTATTCTTGGATATTTAGGTTGTTTCAAGTATTTCACAGATAAATATCACAGCAATGAACATTTTTCTATCTAAAACTTTTTCAGTTCAAAACATAATGCATATTTCTTTAGGTACTTCATAAAGAATACCAAAGCATTTTCCTCATTTATAGCTATTAATACTAACGTGAGGAATAATGTATTTTTTAAGTTTGTTAAGTGAAAAATATGTCTTGTCAGCTTAATTTGAAGGTTGAATACTTTTTTTCTTAAATGCATTCACTACCTCACCTTAGAATTGTTTGTCCATGTACTTTGTATGACTTGAGAGTCATTTATCAGTTTAAGAATGCAACTCTGCAATCTTTGTTGTAAACATCCAGTTTTTGTTTGTTTCTTAGTATAATTTATGATACATGTTAAATACAAATATTTTAACATTTCTATAAAAGCAAATCTAATGATATTTTCCTTTGTGATATCTTCCAGTGCTTTTAAGTTTAGAGAGTCCTTCAATTCAGAAATCAGATATTCATCCCCCTCTTTTCAAATTAAGTGAGGGGCTCCTGGGTGGCCCAGTCAGTCAGGTAAGTGATTAAGTGTCTGCCTTGGACTCAGGTCATGATCCCAAAGTCCTGGGATGGAGCTCTGTGTCAGGGAGTTCGTTTCTCCCTTCCCCTCTGCTGCTCCCCCCAACTTGTGCGCTCTCACTCTCTCTCTGTCATTCTCGCTCTCAAATTAATAAATAAAATCTTTAAAAATGAGTAAATAAATAAAAATGAAATGAAATGAAAATCTTACACATAATTGATCTGTGATTTCATTCAGGACGTATTTTTAAATCACAATTGGAAATTAGCATGAGGTCTTCAGACCTATGTAAAAAAAATGATATGTAATGTTAAATTTCTGATAGTGCTTCATAACGATGATCAGTTGTTGTAATTAATCTGGCCAAATTTGTATTTTCTATATTAGACTCTAAAATTATGTCCGTATTCACAGCAGAGTTTCCAAAGTGTCTTGTGCTTTGCAGACTGACAGCTGTGAGGACAGTTGCAAGGTGCCAGGCTTGGATCTCGCTTCTCAGCATGTTCTGCAGTCACTAGACTCAATTTTAGAGTGAAGCGCTCTGGTTATTATGGGGCAAGTTGAACTAACTCAGGGGTCGGTCAATGGTCACCGTGCTTACTGACATGGAGTGAAGCTTAATTTTCTGTAGAAGCCACTGTCGCTGATACGAGATGGCATTCTGGTGACATTTTCTCTTCAGAAGTTAGCGCTGCTGCCCGCATTCTGAAATTTAATCTGAGGTCCATTGGGCCAGTGCCACGACAGGGGTTCAGAATAATGAACCATCCAGGGTGCCAGTACATGTTTCAAGTACAAAACTGATGCACTGCTATTTAAAGGAGAACTTCTGGCTTTCCTGCAGTGGATAATTAGCATCTCACTGCTTGTAAGGACTAGAAAAACCATTTTTATTTTTCTAACTTTGTCACTGAGTGTATGGTGGTGAAATTCTCAAAATTGTTGTGAATTTGTAGGAAGGACATTAACTTATTCGCATTCCTAGTCAGTTCCTCCTGGCAGTGGAAATCAATTTCACAGGAATTTTCGAGGTCTGGGCACATTTTGGAGGAGCATCTCTACAGGTGACGTTTTTGTGTGATGACATTTATGACTCTGACTCAGACCGAGATGTGTTTCTTTCGCTGATAGGACGAGGTCCCAGCCTCAGACCCAGCGGGGCCCAGACTATAAAATGAATACTGTGGGAGTAGAACGAGAGGGAGACATCGTCTCCGGCAGTTCACAGCCGGGCCATTGCGTGCTGAGCTTCCTGTAACATTTTATTTCCCAGGTGGGGGGCAGTAATCATAACACACTAATGAACAAAATAAACCTCAGGCGTGGAAAGATACCGGATCTTTGGATAAAGAGTGAAAGATGTAGTTCATTACCTCGCCGCGTCTAAATGGTCAGATAGGGGGTGTCCCGCAGACAAAATGTTGGGGTTCACATGTTTTTATGTGGCTGTAATCTTAACGTGGCAAAATAATGAATATTTTGTTATTGAGTCTACTGTTGCTTGGTAATTTCTCTTTTTGGTTGATCTAGATTATCCTCAAAAAGTCCAAAATACTGAAGACCCCAAATAGCAAGTCCTTTTTATGATCCTCAGGGCTTCCCTCTCACTCAGGAATATCTTAATATCTTAATATTCCTAGAGAGTCCAGTTTGGGGGGGAACTTGCTTAAAGCTCCAAAATAATTAGCAACTTTGCTATTTAATTCAATTCCTTTAAAATCAAATTTATTAATTAATACTAGGAGAGGTTGACCTTGACTGTTCTAAACAAGGTTTGAACACTAGCAACTGTAAACTAAGCTTCAGGATCTAGAACTCACCTAAAGCTGTGTTGTCTGTGCGTGTGTTTTCATTTGTACCTTTTCCCTCTTGCTGTCATGTCTATGGTACTGTGCAGAGATGCTGAATCTCTTAAGGATCTTCCATTATTCTTTTGGCAGTTAGGAAACTGCTCCCAGCTGAGTACTAGTTTATTCACCAGCAGGAAAAAAAAAAAGTTTCTTCTTCTTCTTATTCTAACAGTTGTCTCATCAATTTTGCCTCAGCAACTTGTTGGGGATGAAAAATTAATCAGATGAAAGTGCTCTCTTGCTGTTGGTCTATTTATTACCTTAAAAACAACAGCAACAAACTAGAGGATTTTGATTACAAGCCCTATCAGTATAAAGTGGAAAGTAAGAACCCAGTGTTTTTTTAAATTGAGAGGAAAGTGGGAGTTGAAGCAGATTAATAGTCTAATTCTTCTAGGCTTGAGATTGAATTTAAGTCGAGTTTGAAAGTGAAAATGAAATTGATACGTCTTTGGGATCCATACAAAAAGGCTATTTGTCTCTTTCAAAGGATGCTTGGAAGAAGAGTTTAAAAGTCAGCCAATTTATCACTTTTCTGTAGTTAGTGGTAATATCTGTTTGTAATCTAAACATCTCTGGTAATTTGTAGTGCTCTACGTTGGGTCCAGATGGGCCTCCTTATGATCTAGAGTCCTAAGAACTAAAAAGACAAGTTATCTGCCCTCCACTCACCCAACACACAGAAGGGGAACAAAATAAGGGCAGCACACTCTTCCTCTGGGAAAGTGGGAGACTCCTGATGGCCACCCTTCCATTGCAATCATGAAAAACCTGTGGGCAGATTCAGTTCTCGGGTGTGGGCTCCCTTTCTCATTTTCTCTACAGTCTTGGAAATTCTTCCTTTTTGAGAAGTACTCTTTGGCCACATCAGAAGTGCTCATGAGGAATGCACTTCCTTGGGGATAGAGTAGCTTTCCTAGTTTACTTATCTGTGAAGGTTACAGACCGAAGGTGGTTTTAAGTTTCCGATGGTCACAGACTAGTGGTTTCTTGCGTAGTGTTCTCTCAAAAACATTATAATTTTATTTTTATTTTATTCTAATTATCTTCATGGAAACACATAGTTCTTTTCTAGATATGTATATATAGATTTGCTTCTCCCTCCTCACCGACTTTCTTGCTTTCGTATCTTTCTTTGTCATTCCTCATGTACTCTTTCACTACCTCTCCTTAAATACAGGTGACTTGAACCTAAGACACTCTTAACAGAGACCTTTTCTTAAGCCATTTAGAATAATTAAAAGGATTTAATGGGTGTTACTTTAATCAATTCATTTTTTTTTTTTTTTTTTAAGTGAGGGCAGAGGGCCAGGAAAAGATTAAGCAGGCTCCATGGCCAGCACAGAGCCCGATGCAGGGTTCGATCCCAAGACCCTGAAATGATGACCTGAGCTGAAATCAAGATTCAGATGCTTAGCTGGCTGAGGCACCCAGGCGCCCCTTGATTCAAAGCTTTTTTAACTTCGATATTTTCCTTGACACGAAGTTGGTCTTAACTGACCTTTATACTTCAAAGCATTTCCAAATTTATTTTCTACAGCCTGAAGTTGAGAACTTGTTATCTATTCCAGTCCTACAAGTGTTGAATTTATCTTTTTTCATTTCTGGATCTAAACTGACCATGTCCATTCTGGGCACTTCTCTTATACTTTGCCAAATGTTGCCAAGAACAACCAACACAGCACGTGCTTTACCGCCTTTCCCCTAGGGATACAAGTTTGTTAGGTACATGATATGCCTTCCCAGTTGTCATAGACAAGGATTTTACTGTTTTGCCATTGCATATCTAGTAACAGCTGCCTTATTTCTTGCCCCTCTGGCTCCTAAGCCAATGGAACATATCTTATGTTTCTTATTGTGGCAAGATCCTGCTTCTAGATACCAACTTTTCTATCAGGAAAGCAAGATTAATCTGTGGTCACAAGCAACACCAAAACCTTAGTGGCATAAAACAACAAAGGTTTCTTTATTTCTCATGCTACATGTCATCATCGATTAGCTGTAGGCTATACACACTCTCACTGGGCAAGGTAGACCTGCTGAACAACTACCATCTAAAATGTTGCTAATTATCACCACGAAGGGAAAGGGAGCCCCCGAGAGTCCTCTACTGACAATTAAATATCCCCAGCATTTTGCAATTCTTTTCGAAACCCACTAGCCAGAACTTAGCACATGGCCACACCCAAATGCCAAGGATCCAGGACGTTCAATTTACTGTGAACTTGGAAGATGAAGAATAGGAAATATTTGGTAAACAACAGAATACCTATCACATGCATTGTTACACTGTTTTATACTAATTATGTTTACAACTTTGTTTCCTTTATTTATTGTGTGTGTGTATATATATATATATTTATAGCATTACTGAAATACATTTCATGTCCCATAAAATTCACCATTTAAAGTGTACAATTCAGTGATTTTTAGCAGATTGTCACAGAGTTGTGCGACCATCATTGTTATCCAAAACTGGGTTCGCCTCTTGGTGGGGGTCAAGCCAAGGCATAACGAGCCAAAGAGTAGGAAAAGGAAGGGTTTTACTTGCAACAAGTCAAGGAGAATACTGGAGACGTTTTCCAAAGCAGTGTCTCCTCGAAAAACCCAACTGCGGAGGTTTAAGCTAAGGGTGCACACATATTCGTGAGGGGGCATGCACAGTGGGGAATTAAGAATGGGATTGGGGTAAAAGTCATCTTAGGGTGACAGAGGCCACGTTTTAGTTGATTGACATCACAAGGGCTGGCAAGGATCCCGATCATCAATTCTCTGGCTCCAACTGGTCTGGTATCAGAGTGTCAGAGGGGTTTAGATCCTGCAAAGACAACTCAAGAAATGTGCTGTCAGGTTAATTTTTACTGTTGAATCAGCACAGGGAGTTTTACCACTGATTTATTGTCCCTGATATGATTGGGTTGTCTCCTGGCCTGATAGTGGCCTCTTATTCTTACATTCTTTAATTCCCTTAAGATAATTAACTACCAAGGTCTATTCTGCAATTTCCATGTATCCCGGGAAGTTCTGTAAGAAATGTGCTTTGGGCAAGTAGTGCCAGCCAGGCATAGATCATAAGATGGCCAGGGGCCTACCTCGACTTTTCTTATGTCAGGAAAGAAAGCTATGTCTTGTCTTTCTTTTCCCAGGAATCCTTAACTCTCTCTGCTCACATCATCACATCTAAGTGTAAAATATTTTTACCACCCCCCAGAAGAAACCTCATACCCATCCCTAGTGACACTCGATCCCCAATTCCCCACCCCAGCCTCTGGAAACCAGTAATTGACTTCCTGTCTGTACGGATATGCCTATGCCCGACCTTTCACATCGGTGTAATCATACACTATGTCATTTTTTTTTTTTTAAGATTTTATTTATTTGACAGAGAGAAAGAGACATCACAAGTAGGCAGAGAGGCAGGCAGAGAGAGAGGGGGAAGCAGGCTCCCCGCTGAGTAGAGAGCCCGATGCGGGGCTCGATCCCAGGACCCTGAGATCATGACCTGAGCTGAAGGCAGAGGCTTTAACCCACCCAGGTGCCCCCATTATGCCATTCTTGACTGGCTTTTTTCACTTAGCATAATGGTTTCAAGGTTCATCCATGCTGTAGCATGTATTAGCCCTCATTTTGTTTTTAAAGATTTATTTATTTGAGAGAGGGAGAGTGTGTGTACATAAAAGCAAGGGGAGGGACAGAGAGAGAGAGGGAGAGAATCTCAAGCAGACTCCCTGCTGAATGAGGAGCTGTAGAACATGAGGCTCCATCCCAGGACCCTGAGATCATGACCTGAACCGAAATCAAGAGTCAGTCGATTAACAGATGGAACCACCCAGATACCCCTCAGCACTCATTTTTTAATTGCCCAACAATAATCCCTTGCAAAGATTATACCGCATTTTGTTTATTCATTCATCAGTCGATGGTCCTTTAGGTTCTTTCCAGTTTTGGGCTGTTATGAATTATGCGGCAATAAACATTCATGTACAAACTTTTGTGTGGACATATGTTTTGATTTCTCTTAGATATATACCTAGAAGTGAAATTGCCCAGTCATATGGTAACTCTATGTTTAGCATTTTGAGGAACTGCCAAACTATTTTCCAAAGTGGCTACACCACTTTACGTTCCTACCAGCAATGTTTGAAGGTTCCAGTTTCTCCACATCCTTGCCAATACTTGTTATTATGTTTTTTATTTTAGTCATCTTACTGAGTGAAGTGGTATCTCATTGGGGTTTTTATTTGCATTTCCCAAATGACTAATGATGTCGAACATCCTTTCATATATTTATTGGCCATGTGTGTATCTTCTTAGAGTAAATATCTGTTGAAATTCCTTACTCCTTTTTAAAAAATGCGTTCTTAGCCAAACTATGGAAAGAGCCCGGATGTCCATCAACAGATGAATGGATAAAGATGTGGTGTATATATATACAAGGGAATATTACTCAGCCATCAGAAAGGATGAATACTTACCATTTACAGTTGACGTATGGAATTGGAGGGTATTATGCTGACTGAAATAAGTCACTCAGAGAAACACAATTAGATGGTTTCACTCATATGTAGAACATAAACAACACAGAGGATCAGAGAGAAAGGAAGGGAAAACTGAATGGGAAGTCATTCAAAGAGGGAGAAA
Source organism: Procyon lotor (assembly GCA_028646535.1). NCBI lineage: Eukaryota > Metazoa > Chordata > Mammalia > Carnivora > Procyonidae > Procyon > Procyon lotor. Next base: position 27,580,338 of record CM053608.1, read on the forward strand.
AACCATGAGAGACTCTTAAATGTAGGAAACAAACCGCGGGTTGCTGGAGGTGAGGTGAGTGGGTGAATGGGGTAAGTAATTGGATGATGGGCACTAAGGAGGGCATGTGATGTGATGAGTATTGGGTGTTATATGAACTCATGAATTATCAGACTCTACATCTAAAACTAATAATGTACTATATGTTTGCTAACTGAATTTGAATTTAAAAAATGGTTTCTTTTTATTGTTGAGTTTTAAGATTTCTTTATATCCTCTAGACACAAGTCTTTGACAGAAATATGATTTACAAATATTTGTTCCCATTCTGTGGGTTGTCTTTTCACTTTGTTGGTGGTGCTCTTTGATGCACAGAAGTTTAAATTGTGATGAAGTTCAAGTTGTCTATTTTTTCCTTTTGCCGCTTGTGTTTTGGTGTCATACCTAAGAAATCACTACCTAACACTAGGTCACAAAGATGTACTGCTCTGTTTCATCCTAGGAATTTGATAGTTTTTGCTCATGCATTGAGGTCTGTGATCCATTTTGAGTTAATTTTTGTTATGGTGTGCAATAGG
>CM053608.1:27581394-27614365 GCA_028646535.1 Procyon lotor
CAGGTTTCCCTGGTTTTCCGCTGGCTCCCTCTTGCACAGTCAGATCGCACTCCTCGTCTGCTACTGCACACCCTGGGGATTTGTGCAATGGTTTTCACCAGTTCTGTATCTCAGGTATAAATTCCTTCATTTTTAAATTCCAAATAGCATTAGATATGTAAGAGTAAATTCCTTACCCTTTAGTACTTTGGTTCATGTAACTGGACTGCACATTTTTTAAAAGTCCAAAACCAGTCAGTGTGGAGCCTTGAGTGTACAGTATTTCAAGGCTCTCTCAAGCTGGTGAGCTCACTCATCATAAGACAAGCACATCTGCGGAGCTAAGTAGCTCTCTCTGGAGACTCCCCTCTGGGCTCTGAGATATGCTGAAGCTTTCTCCGTTCCAGGGCCCTTTGTTCTAATGAAGAGAAGCTATTTGCTCACTGACTCGAGAAACCATTTACTCACAGGAGCTGGTACTGAACCCAAATGCGGGGACCGTGTATCCGGCAGGAGTGTGAATTTAAATAAAAAAGGAATTAATCAGATTAAATCACATGTGAGCTGCCAAATGCTAAAAGATGGCTATGACTAACTCATTGTACCTGATTCTTGACTTTAAGACAACAGATAAAGGATCCTGGAGTACATCGAAAAAGAGAGGTTCCTAACACTTTATGATTTGGGACTGTACTTGGAAGTCAAGTTCCCTGTGTATGAAAGGACAGCCCCAGCCCTGGGTCCTTCCTCGAGGAAGATTGTCCTGCCGGAAGGATATACCAATTGCTACAGTCACTACCTTACACCCAGCCTATCAGCAGTAGGGCCTTCCCCTCAATGGCCTTTGACATCTCAGATTACACAGCCTTCTCTCTCTTTGCTTCCTATTCCTAAAACTAGGGACAAACAGGTGCCCTGATAATTATTATCCCAACTGCTTTATCTTGAGTGGGGAGAGAAAAGTTTATAATTCTTGCAGCAGAACATTCTCATAGCCTGTTCTCTCTGATAAGTATAGATTTGCCAGTAACGCATTCTGTGACCCAACGAACTCATGATGATTCTCAACTTTTAAAATAGTAGCAATAATGTCACTTGGGAAATTCTTATATTGTTCTGATAGAAGTATTCGTGAACAGGCATTGGTTAAGTATAAAAAGGTAGAGGGGAATTTCAGGCGGAAGCAAGAATATAGGCAGAAGTAAGGAGGTAAACAGCTTGCCGATGGGGGTCATAAGACGTTTGAAACAGATGATGAAGTATCATAAAATATATACCTAAGACTCATAAGAAAGAAGGACAGAAAGATAAGGTAAGGGCCAAATAATTAAAAATGTTTTTTTCCTATGTTGAAGAGTTTGAATTTTATTCAAAAAATTTTAAGAGCTACTGAAAGATGTGTCAATGGATGACACGGTCAAACTTTGAGTTTTCGAAAGACGAAGCTGGCAGCAATGTGAAGGTCAGATTGGAGAGCATCCGATCAGAGACAGAGACAAGTGTGACCTTGGGGGAGTGCATCCATCCCTCTCAGTTACTATGTCTGTGAAATGGAGAGGAATAGAATGTATTTAGTCAGTGGCATAAAAAAAAAAAAAAAAATCAGAGAGGGACACAAACCATGAGAGACTCTGGACTCCGGGAAGCAAACTGAGGGTTACTGAAGGGACGGGGGTGTGGGGAGATGGGGTAACCAGGTGGTAGGTTTTAAGGAGGGCACGAGTGGTGATGAGCACTGGTTGTTACACACAACTAGTGAATCGCTGAACATTACATTGAAAACTAATGATGTACTACATGCTGGCTAACTGAACACAATAATAAAAAAAATGTCTTAAAAATTAAAAACAAATAAATGAAATGGCACACATGAAGTATGCGTCGGAGATTTGGGAAGCGCTCAGTAGAAGATTGTTATCATAAAGCTACCTGGACAGGGTGAGGGCAGCAGTGGAAGTGAGGTTGGGGGGCAGTAGGAAGGAAGGGAAAGGATTTATTTATTTATTTATTCGTTTAAGAAACATTTCTTGAATATCTGTTCTGTGTTGGGCATAGTGTGGGACAATGGGCACCCTTGCACTCTGGTAGATAAATCCTGAATGTGTTAGGCATGCCTTGTACTCTGGCCAGAAGTTGCTAAGGCACCAGCTTCAAAGAAGCAGTTGTATTGAAAAGAATGTGTGATTAATATTTTGTAGATTTTTTTCCCATTACATAGTTAAAAATGAAGAAAAAAATATTTTAAAATCTCCTCTTGATGCTACACTTGTGGTGAGCATAGCATAATGTATAGATTTGCTAAGCACTATGTTGTACATCTGAAAATATTGTAACATTGTGTGTCAACTACACAATAAAAAAATCATCCCTTCATATGTTGGCTAATCGAACTTTTTTTTTTTATTATGTTCCTTAATCCCATAATCTTTGTCAACCTCTTTTATTGGTGATTTCTTTACAATGTTTACCCACATTCTCTTTTCTGTGAGTGAAAATCAGACATAAGCACAGGCATAGTGGGTAAGCAAACATTTCTTACACTGAGTTGGTAACAAAGGAGTAAAAGTGAAGTGTACTCTCTAGATGAAAATTTGCCCTGTATTTTATGTGAACAGTTTAATATTATATCCTTATTTTTCTAAATACACAAAGGAAACCGATTTTTTAATGCCATAGACTTTATAGACCTTGGTCCTATAAAACTTTTATTCTAAACAACTAGAATCCAGAACTGAATAAAAGGATTTCACAAAGTTATGTATTGTTGGGAGTATTAAAATATATCTCAAGGAAGCTGAGTGTGTTTGCATGAGATAAAACAAAATAAACCTACAAAGTTACTATGTATTTATACACAAACTTTCTCTGAGGACATTTATAAATTCACAAAGGAACAACACAGGTATGTCACCTTTACTGACTTCTTAATGCTATTTTTAAACAAGGCAGTTGACTGTTAACTTGATACTTGAATATCCTAAGAAAGATTTACTTTTTTTGTTTGTTTGGTCAGTGAGACTGTTTACTTAATTAGGTTTGAAGAATAAGTCTACCCACCCCAAATACCACCTATTTCCTCTAGTATTTTAAAGCACAGTCTTGCTACGAAATCTATCTATATAGTCTCCTGGTTTTTATTTTGCAAATAGTTTCCCTTTTGTTCCTCTTTTTCTAATAACGAATTCCTTATAGAATCCATCAGTTCTTCCTCGGCCTTAGACAAATCATTATCTCATCTGTCAAAAACTCATAATGCTGAATGAAGTAATTTCATAAAGAAAAATCATGTGACATAAAAACAGAAGTAAGTCCATCATCTTCCTAGACCAAGTATAGGAGATCCAGTCTTGAGTAATCTAACTCACAACACAGACCAATAAGCAATTTCAAACAATCACATTTAAATGGCATTGTTACTTATTAGATATTCACCAGAAAAGCAAAAACTACTCATACACATGAGCTGATAATAAATGTTTATGCACTTCTGAAGGACTTTAACCAGAACTGAGACAAATAAAAACTTCAGAAATGTGGAATGAGAAGTCCTTTCTCAGGTAAAGTGTGCAACCATTTGGAATCACCAAATGAAGGTAAAAGAGGTAAGGAGCATTTGAGGATATAATCCTGAGATAAAATTCCATAACCTTAGCTAATCCCCCCAATCAAGTGCCTCTCTCAAAGCTTTAAAGAGGGTAAATTTTATTTTTGTTCAAAAATGTACTTTAAAACATACTTTCAATTTTCAGATCTGTCTTAATCACTCTTAATGTTTCTCATGAAGAATTAATTCAGGAACACAGTCTGTATAAGTCTTCTATTATATTTGTAGGTTTCCAGCATTAAAAATAGAGATTCCAACTCTTCATACTATGTACAGGAGGCTGTGGTCGTCTTCATCAACACACTTGTTGGGAAGGAGATTTTTTTAAAAGCAGTTTTTAAATATCCCAACTTAAATCGGGTCTAGTTTTAATTTTCAGTTTGATAGTTTTTAACAAAAGTTCATTCTAGAAGAGAAGTAAGATTTATAAATATATGAACCTGTTTGGGAACATTTCTCCCTGGCTTTGTTATCTAGATTGCGTGAGAAAATATGTAGCCAAGTTTGAATGATAAAATGGCAAGAATATAACGTAGGAAGAAAAAAAGCATGCAAAATGTCCACGATGTACAGAAATAATCCTATTTAGTCAGAAATACCTGCACTTAGCACCAGTTATGCCACCAGCCAATTTCTTCCTTCTTTGAAAATAAGAACAGATATTTCAGTAGATAAAATAACAACATACTAAAAGGAGCCTAAATTTATGCAGCAACCTGCTTGTTTCCTTAGAATTCTATTTTGAAGACACAGAGCTATTTTTTAATAACTCTAAAACGGTGGTGTTTAGGAAGCTCATCCGAATAAAAATAACAAAAGGATATATATATGTGTGTGTATATATATACACAAACATACACACACACGTATACATATACATACATATATATATATATACACACACACATATATATTTTTTAAATCAGGATAGGGCCCAGGTCATGCAAGAAATAGAAGATTTTGATTTTCCGGGACAAAAAAATATATTAAGGTTGTGTCAGTTACATCTAGAAAACATAATGTGTAGTGAGTTACACAGTGGCTCCCCAATAATTACATTCCAGTCTTAATTCCTGAGACCTGTGAATGTGACCTTACTTAGGAAAAGGGTCTTTGCAGATGTAATTAAGTTAAGGATCTTGATTGGATTACCCAGGTAACCTCTAAATCCAGTGGCAAGTGTCTTCATAAGAGACACAAGGAGGAGAAGACGGTCCCAGGAAGCCGTGTGAAGGGGAAAGCAAAAATCAGAGGGACAGAACCACAGGCCAGCTAATGCTGACAACCCAACCACACCACCAAAGCTGGAAGAGCAGAGCAATAGATTCTAGAATCTAGAGCCTCAGGCAGGAGAATAGCTCTGCCAACACCTTGCATTTGACTTCTGTTCTCCAGAACTCTGGGAGAACAAATGTCTATTGTTTTAAGCCACACAGGTGGTGATAATTTGGTATAGCCACCATAGGAAACTAATACAATATGGAAAAGCATTGTGTGTGTGTGTGTGCATGTGTATGTACACAGACATATACATATATTAATACATATGTATGTATTTGCTCATGCACTAAGACACTATTAGTACACTTACATACACCATACCATATGATGTTGTATTAAGTGAACTGAAATTATCTTTGGAATATTATGTCTTAAAGCCAAGTTTAAGCTCTACTATATATAGAATATAACTGATGTGCCAAGGACTGAGCTAGGCCCTTTGTAAGCAACAGTGAGTCAGACTCCATCTGCATTCAGGGAACATCCCAGGGTGGGACACAGACAAGTAACTGAAACTTTAAATGCATTAAGATAGGGACACCTTGGGGCACGTGGGTGGCTCACTGGGTTAAAGGTTCTGCCTTCAGCTCAGGTCATGATCTCAGAGTCCTCAGATCGAGCCCCGCATTGGGTTCTCTGCTCAACAGGGAGCCTGCTTCCTCCCTCTCTCTCTGCCTGCCTCTATGCCTACTTGTGATCTCTTTCTGTCAAATAAACAAATAAAATCTTAAAAAAAAAAAAAAAAGATACGGACACCTGGGTGGCTCAGTCGGTTAAGCATCTCACTCGATTTCAGCAAGGTCATGATCTCAGGGTCAAGAGATGGAGCCCCACATCAGGCTCCATACTCAGTGCAGAGTCTGCTTGGGATTTTCTCTCTCCCTCCGCCTCTGCACCCACCCCCAGCTTGTGCTCTCTCTCTCCTCTCAAAATAAATAAAATCTTAAAAAAAAAAATAAATGCACTAAGACGACCCTTGCTAAGCTTGGATGCGTGGGAGCGAAGAGCTGCATAAAGCTCCGTGTAGGTGGGGCAGGACTGGAGATCACAGAAAGTTTTTCAGAGAAAGAAGTACCTACAGTTAGGGCAACCTGAAAGATGGGTTAGCCTGGTAGTGGCGGTACAGCGGCATGGGGTGGGGATGGGGGTGGCAGACACAGGTGAAGGACAGTGAGGAGGTGAAGTGGTTCAGGCTGAGGGAACAAAATGTGTATAAAAGAACTTCCATGGGCTGCAGAGGGAAAAAACGTAAGAGAGGAGACTGGAGACTCAGACAGAGACTGGAGTACAAATTCAAAGTCTGGTAAGTCATTTTAAGATGTTTGCGCTTTACCAGAGGGCACTGGGGGCCAGTGAAGGGTTTTACACAGAAGAAGGACATAAGAACACTTAGAAAAATCACTGTCTGTGGTATGGACTATTGTTGGGGAATATGGAGCCAGAGATATTTTTTATCAGGCTACAGCAGCAGCCCTGGCAAGAGATAATGGTTGGACTAGAGGACCAATACAAGGGATGAACAAATAGAACGCTTTAGTGAAAGTATAAAAGGAGTATAATGGAAAGGAATGGGCACTTGGGCTAATACAACTAAGAAGAATAGAACAGAGATATGTGGGTTGCTAACTTGAGCAAGTGGGTGGGTGGTATTGTCATTCCTGCAATCTGGCATGAAAGCCAAGGGACGCCACAGTGTGAGGGCCATTCCAGTGAAGATACCAAGGCAGGTGGATATGGGAATTCAGAGCTCAGACTAGAGATATCTGGGTAAAAGGACAGACTCAGGAGTCCTCAACACACAGATGATCAATGAAGTCATAAGAGCAACTGAGAGAGTGAGCAGGTGACGTAAGAATTAGAAGGTAAACGGGATGGAACTCTTGGGAATATTACATTAGAGATAGAGGAAAAGGAAGCCTCAGAGGTGACAGAGAAGGAGTAGACAAAAAGAAAGAAAGAGAAAAAAAGTAGGGGAAAACCCTGGAAAGCATAGTGTCACAGAGGTCCACAGGCAAGACTATTTTATGAAGATGGGGCAGTGGGTAGTGTTAAATGCTCCCAGAATGTTATAATGACTCAGAAGTTTCCAGTGCATCTACTGGTAAGGAGGTGACCATAATGACCAAGACTGGTGACCATAACGAGACACATTGTGAATAGTGTAGTGGAGACAAAAGCCAAGACCTCAGCGGGTTGGGATGTGGTGGGTAGGAAGGTGGGATGTGGTGGGTAGGAAGGTAAACTGTGGAGGTAGCAGCAAGCGTGGTCAACTCTTACAAGTGATTTAGCCGTGAAGGGAAGGAAAGAGAAAGGGGAGATTCTGAAATTTGCTTTCTTTTTAAGATGGGAGATGCTTGAGATGCCAATGATCACCGCCTTTTTTAAAAATCTATATACCTGGTACTCAGACAGATTTTGGGAATTTTAGAACAATGTTAGAACTGAACACAATCTTAGAAGTAAATTAAATTCCTCCCCATGAAAAGCATCCTTCCTATAAAGTTCTCTTAGAAGGTGACCCAGACTCTATTTGGACACCCCATTTGTGATGGGGGACTCACTGCTTCATAAAGGCTCTCACTGTTGCATTGCTGGACAACTCTTGCAGCTAAAAAGGACCTTGTTAAAATGACACAAGTATGCCTTGCTCTGCTAGAGAGAACTCTAGTTCCAGATCTGCTCTCATGACACCACACGTGACTCTAACTACCCTGTGTCCTTGGTTCCAACCTGTCCCCTCACCAAACTACCCAGGTTGCTCTCTTCTGGCAGAACCCTAGTTTAAGAATTTCTACCTTAAAGAGAAGTACATCCAACTCAGGAATTAAAAGCAACTTTTCAAGTGTCACATGGTCAATGCTGAATACAGCAGGACTGTTACCACCTATGATCTGAGTTTCTGCTAACACGGCATGAGTTTGTTTTCAAATAAAGAGTTAAAAAAACAAAGCTATGCTTTCCCCTGGTCCTGTCAGGCATGACATTGTGTTCACTGATTCTCCTGCAAAGGAGTACTCAAATGACCTAATGTAGAGAGATCCCTCTTGAAAGACCTGAGGGTCACCCACCCTCACAATGACCTTTATCATCTTTTCTTTTCATAAATGCAGGATGGCTTTTTATAGCATCCGAATCATATGCACTAAGTGGTCAACTACGCCACTCAAATTTGGCTTCCAAAGCACAGAAGCTTAAGCTTGTCTTGGCAATTCATACCTGCACCCCTCAGTGTGACTGGGTAGAAGGTCAGGGAATCACCTAACCTGTCATTAAAATACAGTGAGCGAGCAATATATATTTTTTCAGTGTGTTTTTCATGAACATTTTATGACCTTTTTTAGAAATAAAATATAGCTTTTTAATACAGTGACCTTCTTAGAATTTAAAAGCTAAGGCTTTTTGAACTAGGTACCACTGTCCCAGGAAGGCATCACGGGTAACAGGAAGTACCTACAGTAAATTCTGTAGAAACTTGCGTGTTTCTCCTGGAGCACATATCTTTGAACATCTTGATCTTTCATTCCTTTAGTCAATGAGCAAATGCATACTAAGTGTCTCCATGCACTTGGCACTGTGCTGAGTCCTGGGGAGAGAGCACTCAACCAAGACCATGGGATTGCTGCCTCACAGAGTGTATGCCCTTGGACATAACCCAAGGTAACACACAAACAACATTGTATTTAGGTACTGGGATGGATGTTGTGACAGATGGAAACAGAGCATTCTGAAAAGTAAAGCTGGGGCAGGGGAATGCCTAATTTAGTTTGAAGAGTCAGGAAAGTAACATAAGGCTGAGATCTAAAGGATGAGTAGGTGCTTGTTTGTGTTTTTTCTTGTTCATCTGTTTTCCAGAGAAAGAGTCGTGGAAGAGCATTCCAGGCAGAAAGAACACAAGAACATTCTATGTGAAGGTCCTGGAGCTGTTTTAAACCTTAATTTTTCCCTGAGGCATAAAGACATCTGAGACATTATGATTTCATCTGTGCAAATGTGAGACGTATCTATAAATGAGTTAGTGAATACATTTTGCAGGTGTTAAAAAAATGGATTCTTTGGCATGCAAATAAACCCAGCCTCTTCAATCACATGTGTGAAAGGAGGAAATTTTCTGGAGATGCCAGCTCTTTCAAGGATGATAAGAGCACTATATCAATATTTTTTCATCCACTGGGAACTGGCAGAATTTTTTTTCATTTAGGATTACTTTGTCAAGCAGCATGAGATGCTCTGTGAGTCATAGATCCCCTCTGGAATAGAACGTGGGAGATTCTTTTTTTTTTTTAATTTCAACTTTGTTGAGGTAGAATTATCAAATAAATTATAAGATATGTAAAGGGTGCGTTGTGGTGATTTGGTATGTGTATACATTTGGTATACATACATTGTGGTGACTTGGTATACATTGTGAAAGACACCCCTCCTCCCAGTTAATCAACACATCCATCATTCACATATTTATCTTTTGTGTGTGTGTGTGTGTGTGTGAGAGAGAGAGAGAGAGAGAGAGAGAGACAAAACATTTAAGTTCTTCTCTCTTAGCAAATTCCAATTATACAATGCAGCTATCAACTATAGTTACCATGTTTTATATTAGATCCTCAGACTTTGTCATCAAAAGCTAAGAGATAACGAGTGTGGGTGGGAATGTGGAGACAGGGAACCCTCATGCACTGTTGGTGGGAACATAAATTGGTACAATCACTGTGAACAGTATAGAGGTTCCTCAAAAAATTAAATATAGAATTACTGTATGATCCAGCAATCCCACTACTGACTGTATAGCCAAAGGAAATGAAAACAAAATATCAAAGAAATATCCCATGTTCATTACAGTATTATTCACAATAGCCAAGATATGGAATCAGTACAAGTGTCTATCCATAGAGAAATGGATAAAGTGTGTAATATACACAATGAAATACTATTCAGCCACGAGAAAGTAGGAAATCTTGCCATTTGTGACAACATGGATGAACCTTAGGAGTATGACACTGAGTGAAATAAGCCAGACAGAGAATGACAGATGCTGCATGATTTCATTTACATGTTGAAGCTTAAAGAAAGAGGAGGAGGAGGAGGAGGAGGAGGGGAGGGAAAAGTAGTCAGATTCATAGAAATGGGCCTGGGACATGGAGGAATATGAGAGGCAGGTAAAAGGGTATCAACTTTCAGCTTTAAGATGGGAAATCCTTAAAGATGCCTTAGAACTGTGAATAGACAAAACAGAGAATGTTTCCCAGCTGTATTTTCTTTTTCTTTCCCCAGCATATGCAGTTTCATTGTTGATCTGGTCTAAAGCACCATTTTATTTTCCATAATACCTGATGGCTCACCCTTCAGAGAGCCACGGAAGCGTCTTCTCAGGAAAGATTCATTGAACAGACATTCTCTGACAGTAGTCTGAATATTTGGAGATCTTGAGATCTCTAAGACTCAGCAATGGGACGTGGTATCACAGTGCTGGGGTAACTAGTTGTTTCAGTTTGCCCAGGACTTTTCTGGTTTATGTCCTAGGGAACACCTCAGTCCTGGACAATTCTGGACAGTCCATCACCAGTCTGGAATCAGGGCTGGCTTCCTGGGTGCCCTATGCAGCCCACACTGTCTGGGGCTTAGCGGGGGCCCATGCTTGGTTTAATGCTTTGCTGTCACAGTCTTGAAATTCTTAATAATGTCGGGAAAGGCCCTACATTTTCATTTTTTACTGGACCCTACAAATTACAGGTCTATTCAGACCCAACATTTATTGATCTTTTCCTGTGTGCTAGACACTGAATTAATGGCCTGGCATTATTTTATCTAATACTTATTACCAGTCAAAGTTACAGATGAAGAAAGTGTGGTTTGAAGAGGTTAAGCAGTTTGACAAGATAGTTAATATGGCAGAGACAGAAATTCAAATCAACGACCTGACCGCAAACCCTCAGAGCCTTCCTCCTGCTCTGCTGATACTTAACCAGCACCCTGAGGCTGGGAAAGGGATGATTTTATTGGTTTCAATGGTCAGGTATTAGAGATCTCGTAAGTTCAACCTAATGGAGAATCCCGTTAAAATCTCTGCTGCCTTACCCAAGAACAAGGCATCCTCATTGCTGCCTTTGTCTTTGGACAATTTACCTTTGATCTGGCAGCTAACATTATTTTTATTGTTTTACTCCTTACCTTTAGATTTCCCCTGACATGATGGCGGTACATGTGTGTGGGGTAGGAGGTTGGGAGTTCACAATCCGACTGAAGAAAACAGGTAGACAGAAGTGAGGAAATCATTTAGGAGTTGTTCTGCATTCCTGCCACCCACTAAGCAGGTGAAATATGTGTCCTGTGTCTTCTCCCTGAGACTTCAGTGTGTTCTGTTCACTCTGATCCCTGGTAACAACTTGGAAGCATTATTAGAATTTTACATGGGACCTGCTACTGACAGTCTTCAGAAACACTGTGCTTTTCCCCAACGACTGCCTTCATCATAACAAGCATAACTGGACTTTTCTGAGAGAAGAAGGTTCCCACCTGTATTTTCACCTAAAATAAAATCACCACTTTCTTTTCAGTAATACCTGAGGGCTAACCCTGCAGGGATGGGGGCATCATACCTCTGTCATTGTGTCACTAGACTTCAGATCCAAGTAATCACCAGGTTTAGGTGTGTTGGCATCAGAACCAAACATCAAGCCTTCCTGATCCTCTCAGAGCTTCCAGAAAGGGTCCACAGAGCACCACAAACCCCCCTTGCTCCCAAGGTTTCTTCATCTTGCCTGCTCCTAAGAATCATCCAGGATCTCAGTCAGTGAGTCACATGACCTTGCTGGAGGTGTGGCTCCATAGGTGATGGGGTGTGGCCCGGAACACAGAGAGAACAAGAAACCCAGGAGCTGTGCTCCACACAAAGGTGAAAAATACTCTGGAGCTTTTTTCGGTGTTTTATAATTTTCAACTATATTACTCTAATGAAAATAAGAAACTCTTTCTCATCGTTATGGTGAAAATAGCTAAAAAAAAAAAAAAAAACCCAAAATAGACATAATAGTCTTTGGAGAAACTAATTAAAGACACCGTTGACTATGGGGGGTGAGGGCAGATTAATTAAAAGGGAAGTTTTCAGGATAAGTGATTTCTATAAAGCCGGCATTCATAGGCCATACAAACCCCAGTGCTGTGTGCCAACTTGGGAAGCAAAGTGACCATGTGCACGTACACACATACACCCCTCCATGATTTGGGCCAATATACTGCCTATGACCCAAATCCTGTAGGGCTCCCATTGTGATTGTGTCAGTAAGTTGGTAATTTTTCCAACAAGGAAATTTTAGCTGAGATTTGTTGCCAAAATTTTAAGTTGGAAATTAACCTTTTCACCTCTTTGTGCATTCCTGAATAAAACAAAACTCTTTCATACATCAGTCTCGGCTGGTAATTGTATCATTGTACCTAAAGGCTGTAATGCCTCTGAATATCCATCCAGCATCACTGCTGCTAGGTTTTGCCTCTACTCCTGGGTTTTGGGGACTTTTTTGGGATACAACCATGTATTACTCTAACCAGAGGCTGTGGAGGAGATGCTTTCCTTGTCCTGTCTATGGAAGCTGATTAGGCTCTAAACTCTATGCCAAGGACCCTCTGGATGACAAAGTCTATAGCTCTAATGAAGGGAGAGAAGAGAAGCGCAGAGCTCAGGAGTGGTTTGGAGAGCCTCGTGATGGAGCTCTTCACAGAGGCAGCCATTGCCTTTGTCAGCTCACGGTAACACAAACATTCCGATCGGGAGTCTGGTGGCTTATGTGCATTGAGAAGGGGTTGAGAAAGGATAAAAGTAATAGAAAATGCTTGCTACAACAAGATATTTTAATTGGCTCACTGAGCTTAGGTGATAACCCGAAGTATGTTCCTTTCTGTTCTGGATGAGCGAATGTAACAGAACAAAGATGGCAATGTCAGTGTGGTTCCAGGTTTTGGCTTTCTGGGTGGAACAACCAGTGCTCAGGGTGAGGTGTTCCAAAAGGGCAGTCAGCCTTGAGATTCTGTACTCCACTCACTCGCCCACTTGTGCTTTTCTGTGTCTTCTCCAGAGACCTATTGTGGTTTAGCTTATGAGAGGATTGACCAGACTGGAGATGTCTGGAATTGGGAGTCAAGTAAGATACAACTGGTCAAGCAAAGAACAGGCACAAGCCCCTGAGAACAATACCTGGACTGGGTTATTCAAAGGACAGACTGACAGGGACATGAGTGGGTCCCAAACTAGAAGATCCATTCATAGCAAATGTTCCGGAAGTAAGGGAAACATAACACACAGGCAGAGTATGTAATTTACAAGTTCTTAAACAAGAGGTAATTGACGAAGGTGTTGGAAGGCAGGTGGTTGGCATCAGAATCCAGGCATGAAGCATCCAGCATTCACTGGCAGGAAATCCAGATCAACAGTCACTAGGCAACAAGGTTGGAATTCTATCTCAAAGTAGCAAGGCAAAAGAGCAGTTACTAGGAAACCAGTGTATCTAAGTCAGAGAAGGATCGGCTTTCTCTATAAAACATCAGAGATTATGTACTCCACCCTCATTTCTATGTGGTATGGCCAAGGAAAATGGTGAAACCAAAATCCTTGACATGGCAAGAAAAAATGCCAAACCATAAGAGCCTCCACACACAAAAAATTTCATTGAGAAAACACAACTCAATTTGTTAGTTTTCCGTGGTTAGCTAATTATACGAGTCAAATATTTAATTGGCATACATTGTAAACTTTCAAAGGGGTTAAGAAATGCAATCCTTTATTCCCCAGAAGCAAGCTATTCATTATGAAAATGGCCTCTAATTGGCTGTCATACCTTATCTGCCAAGATGCAGAGCCCAATACCACACAATTTTAATATGAGGTCTTTGTAATCAGTCCTCCTGGTTGTCAAAGCAAAATCTCCAGAGACTTATTCCAGCAATCTAAGAAGAAATATGAAAGCCCTACAGCACATAATTGGATATTTTGAAGCTCCTTTTTGATGTTTTTCACATGTGTTTGTTGATCAACTGAAATTCATTTGCAGGTTATAAAGACAAAACTAAGAGCCAAAAGCAATAGTGGAACGCAGGAAAAGAAATGCAGTGTAAATCCAGAGTAGAGGTGCTGAGTAAATATGCACCTTAGAAAGCCAGAAAACCCAATTTTTACCTTATATTTGGTAACAATTAATAAATTGTCTTCTACAAAAATTCCCAATCCTAACTTTGTTCAATGATTTTAAACTTGTTCATATTTTTAACTGTTAAATATTTTAGCTCTACAGTGTATACATCATACTAGAGAGAGATGAGATCTACTAGGTATGATAAAAATTATCACTTTGGGTTTTCTTCTCAATTTCACTTCCTACCAGTGGTTCTCAAACTGTGCTCCTTGGACCAGAAACATCACCATCACATGGTAACACATTAGAAATACAAATTTGGGGCCACAGAACCGGAAACTGTGGGGGTAGGCTAAGCAGTCTCCTTAACAAGCACTCCAGGTGACTCTGATGAATGAAGCTTGAGAACCACTACTTACACCAGGTGACAATTTCCAAATCTACATCTGTTCCCAAATGCCAGATGAGCAGAGACATAGAAACTGCACAAACAAGTATATAAAAAATCAAGGTTATTATCTCCTTGGCAAAACTGGTTCCTCTTTCTGTGTTTTTTAACCTTCTGCCTTATTCCTGGTTTGCCTTATTCCTTATTCCTGGTTTACTAGTTATCTATTGCTATACAATGAACCCCCCAACCGTACCAGCTTAAAATAGTAAACACTGTTTTACACTTACAGTAAACTGTAAGTGAACACTTAGAGTAAAACTGTCTTGCGCAGTTGCTGAGGGGCAGGGTTCTGAAAATGGCTTGGCTGAGTGGTTCAGGCTCAGGATCTATCATGAGACTGTGGTCAAGATGACATAGTCAAGATGCCCTTCAACAGACGAGTGGATAAAGAAGATATAGTCCACATATAAAATGGAATATTATGGCTCCATCAGAAAGGATGAATACCCAACTTTTCTATCAACATGGATGGGACTGGAAGAGATTATGCTCAGTGAAATAAGTCAAGCAGAGAGAGTCAATTATCATGGGTTTCACTTATGTGTGGAGCATAAGGAAAATCATGGAGGACACTAGGAGAAGGAAAGGAAGGGTGAATTGGGGGAAATTGGAGGTGGAGATGAAACATGAGAGACTGTGGACTCTGAGAAACAAACTGAGGTTTTTGGGAGGGTGGGGGGTTGGGTGAGCCTGGTGGTGGGTCTTGAGGAGGGCACCTATTGCATGGAGCACTGGGTGTGGTACATGAACAATGAATCTTGGAATACTGAAAAAATTAAATTAAATTTTAAAAAAGAAAAAGATGTCACAATCATACAAAGCCTTCTTTGGGCTGGAGAACTGACTTCCAAGTTCAATCATGTTGGCTCTTGGCTGTTGTCAAGAGGCCCAAGCTCCTCTCCATGTGTGTCTAGCCATAGGACTGCTCATTAGAAGGCAGGTGCTTTCCCCAGAGCTAAAAGGGAGAATAACCAACACAAAGCCACAATGATTTTAGAAGGCACATTTTATTAGAAAGCACACACCATCACTGCCATATTCTGTTGGCCAAAGAGACCAACCCTGGTACAATGTGAGAAGGTATGAGACAGCATGGGAATGCCAGAAAGTGTAGATCATTGGGAATCATCTTGGAGACTCGTCTTGGAGACTGCCTTCCATGCCCAGACAAGAAATATCAGGATATTTTCAACTTTCTTACTCTTATTGCTATATACAGCCTATAGCCAAAACTCATCCATTTTACATTCAAAATTGCCCACCTGTCCTCTTCTTTATAGTTCCACTGCTACTGCTCTATTCACCATTCTCTCACCATCTTGCCTCTAGTCTTTAGCTTCTTTAGACAATCCTTCTCATAGCTGTGGGACAGTCCTAAAATCCAAGTCGGATCTGCTCAAAACCTTCAAAACTTTTCTGTGGCCTAGGGAATAAAGTACAAAAACCTTAACATGGTGTTTTAAGTCCTCTGTTTCTAACTACAATCCATCCTTCCAGGCCCATTTCCCACTCTAGCTCCTCCTCATCCTCCTCACCACCCACCAATGATTGCACAGCTCCTCTAAATTTCTGCTCCTAATAGAGCTCTCTTGCTGTTACTCTATTCATCTAGAATATCTTCCTGCTACTCCGAGGCCCAGACTAGATGCTATCTATCCTGATACCCTAGTCAGAATGGATTGTTTTCCTCTGTTTTTTATTATACCTGCAATACAGAATTAGCTGCAACTGTAGTTAGTTAAGATTTTCTATCTCACAAGTAGATTTTAATCTCCCCAAGGTTCAGGGTTTTATTATAGTCATCTTTGTAATTATCAATAAAATACAACACAATATCAAAGTGTTCTGAATTATAACATACAATTTCAACAGGCCTTTTGCATATGGGTGGTGATTCA
This sequence comes from Procyon lotor, assembly GCA_028646535.1. NCBI lineage: Eukaryota > Metazoa > Chordata > Mammalia > Carnivora > Procyonidae > Procyon > Procyon lotor. Next base: position 27,597,724 of record CM053608.1, read on the forward strand.
TTCTATTCACAATAATGCAAAGGAAAAACATTAAATATGAATTTGAAACAATCATGACTATTCCTCTGAAGAGTAATCCTTCCTATAAGCTTCCAGTTGGGAAACTGCCTGTCACATCCAAGCTATAGAGTCATTTGAAAGAATTTCTTGAAGACAGATGAGACAGTCTCCTTCTATACAACGAGGTACCTAGAGATACATATGGAGATAGCAGTGGTGAGTGGTTTATGAATGTGTGAGTATGATGATGGGAGACCCAAATGGACTTTTCAAGGAAAATGCCTAATCAGATTTTAATTTGGGAGAACAGACTCTGGGGGCATCAACTGCAGACTGGCTGGATGACTACAGGATGCAGGAGACTAGAAGACTAGTCCTAAGGAAGGTCCAGGAGTGAAACCACCGGGTGATGGTGGTAAACTTGTCCATGTTGATGGCAGAAGAGATAGAGAGAAGAGAGTTGCCTGAGGGATGAACTGATCAGACTTGCTTGCTTGTTTGACTGATTGGACAATCAGGAGAGGAAAGAGGAGAAGGTCTAGAATGACGTCTAGGTGAGGGTTTTATACCTATGAATAAGTCCTGTGGAGCAGTGCTGAGTGGGAAAAACACCTCAGAACACTAGCTTTACCCAACATGATACCAGCATCATTGTTATAGACAGAGGACAACTCATTCTGGGGACAGTGGGGATGGCACAGGAGCTATCAGGAAATTACATGACCTTTTTTGCAAATGCATAGATTCAAAATTAGATTCTTATACCAACTGATTAAAGGGAAAGCCATTAAACTGTCAGGCAAGAGTCTCCATGGTCTTTACGAATTACCATGATTCATCTTTCCAGGAGAAGGATCTAAGCAAAAATCATTTCCATCGCTTCTCAAGAGTTTCTGAAGGATCACACAATGAAGCCTTAGAGTACGAAGAATGATTCATAACGATAACACCAAAGATGTGATTGAACATCTAAACACAAAGTGTGCATTCTTGATATCTTATTATCAAGTATGTGATGTGGTTTTACTAAATCACCTTGATATTTCTGCTTTGTATTATGAATGTCCTTTTTGTATGGACTTTGGGATTATAGAGATACAGAACATAGCTACATATAAAATTCCTTCTAACTCAATGTGGTCAACTGACACTAATTATGACAGCCTCACACAATAACATGGTTCATGCATTTACTAAGGAAAAGGGAGTCCTTATATTACATACTACGTTTGAGAACTGGTTAGACATGACCATAAACTAGAATATGTCCTGCACAGCTTTTTTAAACATCTGTATTTGAACACCTTTAGATGGAGCCAATTATCTTTTAGCCCATGGGAATGAATATTCTTAATTATTTTATCTCCATCTCGCTTCTCTCACTTGTATTACTGCCGGGTTTCTGAGTTGGGAATTTTGAAAGGGAACAACAGGAGTGCTGAATTGGATGTCCTTGAGAATAGCTAATATAGATCAAGGAGCCAATTTGAAAGGAGCCAGAAATATACAGAACAGTCACGCTGCAGTTTAAGGGTATCTCCTTGCCCAGGATAAGCATTATCTGCCAGAAGCTCTGTCGGATCTCCTGGCCCTGTTCTCTTCAATAGCTCTTCAGAAACAGTCTGAAATCCCTAAGAAGGTTTACAGGGCCTGGCTCCTACCCACCCTTCCAGTCCCTCATCCTACCACTCACTCACGTTCTGACTCTCTTACCCTGAGCTACACAGAGCCTCGCCGTGGGAGCTGTGGTGTCCCATCCAGCTCCTTCTTCAGGCCCAAGACACTCATTTTCCCCAGGTGCCAAGTGGGTTGTCTGCTGATGCCCACAGTTGAATCCCACTCTGGGAATTGCCCCCAGCTGGCTGACCCATGGGCCCACTGCCCACCCCGGGGACAGAGGATGCCCACAAGGAGGTCCCAGCAACTCAAAGAGGACATCCCAGATCTCCTCATTTCCTTATAGGTGTTTTGTCTGAGGGCACAGCCAATAAACTCTGTCTCATGGTCTGTTTCCAGGGAACCCAATTTAAGACATAAGCCCCCATCATGTTCCTCTGAAGCCTTTGTCATTGCTCCTTCCTCTGTCTGGAATGTTCTCCAGCCATCCCCTCCTCCTTCTTACCCCAAGTGTTTCACCTACCCCTCTTTGTTAGCTCTACAATCACTTTCCCTGAAAACCCATCTAGTCCTGGTCCAGTTCCCCTCATTGAGAGGATGTCCAGTTGCAATTATTCAGGCATTAGTTTGCAAGTCTGATTTCTGTCTGTCTCACCTACTCCAGAGTAAACCCCATGAGAGCAGGATTCTTGCCTGTTCTTGCTTACCATCAGCATCCTGGCATAAAGCACTGACTTTGGCTCAGATCTGGATTGCAATGAATATACACTTAATTAATTAATAATTTGGTAAATGAATGTATTCTGCCATCAGAGTTTTTCTGAATCATCTTTATGATTAAAGAGAGCCCCTCTTTTCTGGTGACTCCTCACCATGGAATTAAAAGGCAGTCAAATGATAAACTGTGATCATTATTTCTACCAAGGTTACTTTGGAGATTGTATTTTTGTTACATCAAATGCTAATCTGAAAGGTTTTGGCTGAACACAAGGGGGAAATGTATACCTCCTCAGCACTGTATTTCACGGCAGGAATTTCAAATGGTTAATGGTCAATAATAAGAAAACAGTTGGGAATTTAAATCAGAACCATGGCCTTTTAATGACTTTATAGTGAAATCTTGGGAAAATTATTTCTAAAACAAGGAGGACAAAAGCTCCCTTTACTTCTATTTTCAGAGGCTTTTGTTCTAGAAATTATTTTTAGTGTTGGTAAATTATATTACTTGAGACAACTAAGCTGAAAAGTAGTATATATATCAACCAGCAGAACATATTTTACTAATGGTTTGTGATTTTCTGAGCAGATTTAAAATTAGATTTATGGATATTTTCAAAGATTTTTCTGATTATTCAGCCAAAAGTCACACTAGAGGTTGAAGCTGGCTAGAGAGAAAGGAGAAATCTACCTCCATCCAGCACTCCCTGAGCACATTTACTGAGCAAGGCACTCAAGGGCAGGGGCACGGGAGTCAGAAAACATAGTCTCTGACCTGAGTGATTCTGAAATCCAGTTATTGACTCTGAGAAAGAGAAAGACAGATTGAGAGCCAGAAGCCAACCTGGCACGACCGACTAGACCCTGGCCTGGCCCTCGGAGGCAGGCTGTGAAGTTCTCCTGTTGAACCTAAACATTCCCACAACACCCATACTGGTCAATGATAGTTTGTGACTTTGATGGATCATGACCCATTGAAGACTGTTTCCAAATAATGTCTGAACACCAACAAAAACAAGAACATTGTCCAAACACTGTCACAAAAATCACGAAACTTTTTTTTCCCGGGCTGGTAAGTACTTAGGACAACTTGAGCCTGGCTTCATGCCTCCCGTTATGTAGGTAAGATTTATTACAGGTAATCACATGAAGCCCTTTCTAACACCCTTATACCGAGGGCTACACAGTTCCTCATGGTGGGTGTTCGTCCTCACTGCAAAATGAACCCTACTTTGTTTAACGAAAGATGTGTTTCTGATTGTCACTGACTGGGGGCCATTGAAAACTCCCAATAGATGTACAACTGAAACTTAGAGAGCTACAGAGAAATAGTCTGACAGCCTGTATTAAATATTTGACCTTGAAATACATACATTTATTCCCAAACCTGCAGTCTTACAGCCAAACCAATAATTTCATAGTGGAATAAGCCTCTGGGGTTTCAACAAATCATGAATCAAGTCCATTTTGATGGATTAGGGACCGATGGATTTGTATCTTGACGAAGGAATATGATAAATGACAGAGAATCAGGAAATACAGTGAAGAGGTTTTTGATGGAAACAGTAGAACTATAACCTCGTAAGCAACAATTTTCAAGACCGTTAATAAAAGTCCAGCTGAAACTCCCATGAGGAGCAGGAGCCAAGTGGCCGCTGAGGTACAGGGTGAGGCTGAGGACTGGGGCAGAGGCCCAGCCATGGAAGTAACTGTGTGGGGGATACACATTTGCAAAGCCCTGAGCATCGTCCTGCTTTACTGCATATGCACATGTGCCTTGACATAAACAGCCTCTGTCTTCCTCTCTCTTGGGGTGTGTGTCTTTCACTTGTTCAAATTTCATCTGATTTAGCTTAATGGTACATGGACTGTTTTGAGTCTCCATATCTTTAAAAGCACTGTCATCCAAGTTTAAGACTTAGGTCTTAATTTTTCTCCAGGAAGTTTCAGAATTATCTATGCAAAAAATTATGCTGGTCTAACTGGTAGTTCCAAATGGTAGCCCCTCATTTTTTTATTTTTATCTTTCAAAAAGACTAGGTAAAATGTCAGCTAAAAACATATATTAAGGGACAGTCTATTTTGGAGGTTAAAAGTACAGATTAAATGCAGACAACTTGGGTTTGAAACCTTGGTTCTATTGTATCTCTCTAGGCGGTCTTGGGTAAATGACTTGACCTCTCAAGGCCTGGTTCCTCATCAGCAAAATGGATGTAATAATAGTATCTGTACAATATAATTCTCATTGGATTAAATGCCATGGTGCCTATAAAATGTTCAGCTCAGTGCCGAGCACATAGGTAGTGATATGATTACTATCATGGTAGTGTTGTTAGTGACCATTATGCAACCAAGTGCAGAAATCCTCATGCTAAAATCAAGGCATTTGAAGATTCAAACTGTATTAGCTTTGTGGAGAAGACTATATTTTAAAATACACGTAAATATATTTTAACGTTAGGTTTTGAACTCTGATCAAAGGGTTGAAGTTTAATAAGTCCAACACTTGAGCACCTGGGTGTTGCAGTTGTTTAAGTGTCCAACTCTTGGTTTTGGCTTGGGTTGTGATCTCATAGTCATGAAATCAAGCCCCACATTGGGCCCCACCCTCAGCATGGAGTCTGCTTAAGATTCCCTCTCTCTCACTCTCTCTCTGTCCCTCCCCCTGCCTGCTCTCTCTCTTTTAATAAAAAAATAAAATCTTTAAGTCCAACATTACTCACTCAACATTTATTACATTCTTGTTTGGTGTTGTGCATGGTATCTGAGCAAGTGAAGAGGTGAAGAAAAGAAAGCCAAGTAAGAGATGATTTAAACACAGACATGTTCAAAACCAATAATGAAATATAACTGACAGAGAGACTGAGGTGGAAAGTACAGAGGATGATGAGAAAATTGCGTATAGAATGGTGGATGTGCTGGGTATTTGGTGAATGGCTTATAAACTCATGAAGTCTCCATCATAGAATTCAGATCTTGTCTTAGATCAGGCAGCCATGACAAAATACCATAAACTGAGTGGCTTAAACAACAGGAGCTTATTTCTCATAGTCTGGAGACTGAGAAATCCAAGATCAAGGTGCCAGCCAATTTAGTTCCCCAGTGGGGACCCCATTCTTACTTACAGGCAGCCATCTTCTTGCCGTATCCTTATATGATTCGGAGAAAGAAAGAATTCGAGAGAGGGAAGGAAGAGGGGGGCACTTTAGTGTCTCTCCCTCTTCTTACAAGGACACTAACCTCATCATGGGATCCCATCCTCACAACCTCATCTAGATCTTCCCAAAGGCTCTACCTCCAAATACCATCACATTAGAGATTAGGGCTTCAACATTCATATTTGGGAGGGATGCAAACTATCAGTATGTTACAGACTTAATTTCTACTCAGAGGAAAAGCATCACCATTTTCTGAAAAGGCAAATACTATTGTTAGATTGTTGTTTTAGAGGGTAAAGATGCTGTGAATAGGTGAGATAAATTGGACGGAGATAAGGACACTAGTAAAAACATGCTGCAATAGTTCGATTTAGAGGTACCATATTCCATGAAGCCCACAGCAATATCAATTGTTAGACACATCATTTTTTATGTGCCTCTAAGGAAAACATAAAACACAACCACCACTGAACTACAATATAACGCTTTCTTATGTAGAATTTTAATCTTATACTTATTGGAAGAATGATTTTAGAGGTTTTTAGGCATCAATTTTTATGGTATATAATTCTTCATATATACATAAAAGGAAAACATGAGCAAAATATATTAGCTAAGCTACTCCTACAATTGCTTCACATTCACAGTCTATTTCTTGTAAATCACTTTTTTTGATTTACAAGAATCAAAAAAATTTACATTTTTTGATTCAGTTGTTAGGACACGTATTATTATGGAGTTTATCCACATATGTACACATACGGTGATAATTTTTTTAAAAAAATTCACATTTTGTATTCAACTTAGTCACTTCTTTTAACTTAACATACCATGGACATCTGCCCGGATAAATAACTGTAGCTCTATAAAATCATTTTACTGTATTCTGGGGCGCCTGGGTGGCTCAGTCATTAAGCGTCTGCCTTCGGCTCAGGTCATGACCCCAGAGTCCTGGGATTGAGCCCCACATCGGGCTCCTTGCTCGGTGGGAAGCCTGCTTCTCAGGTGGGAAGCTGGTTCTCCAGCTACCATTCTCTCTGCTTGTGTTCCCTCTCTCGCTGTGTTTCTCTCTGTCAAATAAATAAAATCTTTAAAAAAAAATAATTTTACTGTATTCAACAACTATATTGAGCATCCAAGCCTGTGCTAGGAATTAAGGAAACACTGATGAGCAAAAGCAGGTAGAGTATAACTCTCACAGAGCATGATCAATTGAAACAATTCCTTAATGACAGACATTTTGCTTATTTCCATATTTTGTTTTCATTATTTTCTAGCACAACCAATAGTACAATAAAAATCCTTGTTATATTATCGCTCCATAAATCTTTAGGTAAAGTTCCTAGAAGTGAAATGTCTGAATCAAGTGATTTGCATATATTGTTTTGACACATATTGTCAAGGTCAGTGTGTCCTTCAGAAACGGGCACCAATTTCATTCCTGTCAACATTCCCATCAATATTCCCACCATGCACCAGTTTTTTCACAACTCTTTCACCCTGGGTTTTCTCATTCTTTTCCATTTTGGCTAATTAAAGAGGTAAATACTGGAATTTTATTATTGTTTTAAATTGCATATCTTGATTACTGGTGTGGTTGGGTATATTTTATATTCATTAGCCACATATACATGTTTATATATATATAATATACCTAATATATGCTATATATATTATGTTTATTAGACACACTCATACATAGGTTTTTATCCTTTGCCCATTTTTCTATTAGTGTACTGGATTCAAGTGGCTTTTAAGTAATCATTTACCCCTTCGAGTCTAGTGTTAGTATTTTAGAAACATACAAGAATTCAAAAATATAATCCTACTTAATTGGCACTTTATATCACCACAGTTTTCTATAATAAAGTTTGATTTCTTAGTTCGTCTGTGAAAATGTCTATGTGATATTATACTCAAAACGCTATTAATTTTAACTATTTTAATATATTTTAATAAGTAAAAACATCTTATGCAAACAGCAAAACAGGATGTGCAGTTTCCATAGAAACAGAAGCTAATATTATTAAAAAGGAGTAAACCATGCTGGAACTATTCCCCTTAGGGACCATCATTTGCTGCCAGTTCCTTGAATAAGCTGGATATGTGAATTATACCACCTGAAGCTACTTAATAGTAGTGATGCTTAATAAAGACCCCCCTACACAGTTGATCATCATGAGGGAAAGGCTGATGTAAATTACATTGCCAGCTCACAAATTTGGATTTTTATTTTAAATTGAAGTATAAAAGTAAAACCCATTTCAGCTTGGTTTCCTAGGGAGAGTTGTTCATTTCCATGCTAAAAGTGAAATAAAAATGATAATGTGGGTGTATGATTTCTTCAACTTTGAAATTTTTATTTATAAAGTAAACTTTCTCCATTAAATCAATTTTCCTATTGACCTAGATTATCTCAGTGGAAAAGATTTCTTAAGAAAATAGCCTTGAAGAAAATAACCATAACACCCAAAAGTGTTAACACTCTCTAATAAGAGTATGAAATAATTAATAACTCCTGCCTGTCAGAGTTTGTAATTACCATTTGGAAACTGAAAATCACCAAAGCAAAAGAGGATCCCCTTAGGTCTAAATCACCCAGAGAATTATAAGTCATGTCTGCCTGTCACCTAGCACTACAAGTAAAGTCTGCATTTCAGTTTTTAACCCAAAATTCCCTTTTAAGGCTGTTACCTTTTCCATATACCCTATGGAATGGAGAAGTTGTGAAACATCTCCACTTAGGGCCAGTAGTGACTCTTGACATATATGTTCTGCTTTCATAGGCAGAAAGAGAATTATTCCCCTTACTGTCCAACTGGGAACAGGATATCACAAAAAAGATACAAACAGGAAAATAATGCTCATGATTATAACAATCATACCTTCACTTAAAAAAATAAAGCATCTTTTTATTTGACCTTCACAAGTATGACAATGACATTTGTATTATCATCTTATAGATTTGTATTATCATCTTATAGATACAGAAACTAGGTCTTGCCCAACTCTTACAGCTAGCAAGTGGAAGAGCTGGAACTCAAACTTAGGGTCTCAGTCTCTAAATCATGGGGAGTTTCCACTGAGCCCCCCATTCCCCATGAATGTAAAATCTTCATAGAGGGCTGCCTTGAAGCTAGGACAGAGGAGAGCAGCCTGCCATTCAGAGTAGCAATGACATCATCCTCTATGCGCAAGTGGTTCTCACTGATGCTCTACTCAATACAGTGTGTCCTGGGTGTTGTTTCTGCAGTTTCGTTGTGCTTGCTGCTTCACACTTCCCATGGCAGTGGGGATGGCAGCGGTGGTGCCACTAAGATCATGGCCCACCAGGCCCCACCTGATCAGACCTCTGATTGTATTTCATTGCACTCTCTCCTGTTTTTACTATGCTTCAGATAATAAACTGCTATCTGTTTCTTTTGGCCATTGCTGTCCCAGGCACAAAATAATATGAGGAAACATATGAACGTGTGCCTTCCCTCAAGATTGCCATGCAATTAACAAGCTGGGCTCTGATATAAGTTTGCCTGGGTTGGAATCCCAGCTTTGTCATTTACTAGCTGTGTGACCTCACGCTAAATTAAATTGATTCAAACGCTAACCTCTCCATGCCTCAGTTTCCTCATCTGTAAACTACTAGTGATGACTTCATGGATTTGTTGTAAAGATTTTATGAAATAGTCCATGCAAAGCCCTAATCTCACTTAAGTGGTAACAGAAAGGACTCTGCAAATGGTCACTTATAAATACATTATTTTTTAACAGCTAAAACACTCAAGTAGTCAGTGTTGAAACTGATAAATATGGGACCAAAACAGACTGTTTGGTCCAGGAAGGACTTTAGTTGCGCAATAATAGAAGGGTTGTATTGGGCTTGGCAGAGAGGAAGGAAAGGACAAGCCCCAGAAAGGGGGTCAGCCTGAATAGGGTAACTTGGGGGAGAGCTCCCAGGGTGGAGGAGAAGATGAAGACACTGGGCTGATTAAGGAACACATGACAGATGAGGCTGGAGAAACAAGATAAGATCAAGCAAAAGAAGATTTTGAATTCCAGGGTAAAAACTTGAGAATTAATTCTGTAGGCAATAAATTCAGTAGGGAAACTATTACAAATTCTTGAGCAGGGAACTTGGCCTAATAGAGAAACAAGCGTGGTCTTCCTAGGTGTCTTTCAGAGTCAGCCAAGGGAGAGTAACAAAGTACTCTTACCAGTGTACTAGGAGTTGTCTCTATACTGTCTCATTTCATTTTAACAACAACCAGCAGGGTAGTTACTGTTTCTGCATCTTTTGAAGAAGTTTCAGGAAGGTTAAGAAAAAGTCCAACAACATTGGATGAATAAAACAGAACCAAGACTCAGTCTTTTGTGTCTTCATAGCCCACATTCCTTCTACTATCTTATTCTGTTGAAATTCTTTTTAAGTGAATAGTAAATGAGAGAAACGAAAGAAATTATGAGAAATAGGTAGTCATAAAAGGAATAACCTCCACATCACTTAAAGGATCTAAATACCATGAACAGAAGCCAGCATGGAAACAATCAGAAAGCACCATTTTCTCCGGAAATGGTTATTGAAATTATAGAAATATTCTGAGGGTGTTGGATAGAAATGTTAGTAGAGCTACCCTATGACCTAGCAATTGCACTACTGGGGATTTACCTCAGAGATACAGATGTAGTGAAAAGAAGGGCTACATGCACCCCAATGTTTATAGCAGCAATATCCACAATAGCCAAACTGTGGAAAGAGCCAAGATGCCCTTCAATAGACGAATGGATAAAGAAGATGTGGTCCATATACACAATGGAATATTACTCAGCCATCAGAAAGGATGAATATCCAACTACTGCATCAATATGGATGGAACTGGAGGAGATTATGCTGAGTGAAATAAGTCAAGCAGAGAAAGGCAATTATCACATGGTTTCACTTATTTGTGGAACATAAGGAATAGCATAGAGGACATCGGGAGAAGAAAGGGAAAAGTGAAGGGGGGTGGAAATGGGAGGTGGAGACGAACCCTGAGAGACTATGGACTCTGAGAAACACAGTTTTATAGGGTTTTATAGAAAACCAGAAAAACGGGGTTTTATAGGGGAGTGGGGTTGGGGGATGGCTCAGCCCAGGGATGGGTATTAAGTAAGGCATGTATTGCATGGAGCACTGGGTTTTATATCCAAACAATGAATCATGGAACACTACATCAAACACTAATGATGTACTGTATGGTGACTAACATAGCAACAAAAAAAAGTTACTTACAAACAATAAAATCCATCCTTGCTAGTCGAAGCAGAACATAATTTTATTAAATGGTATTAAGTCTTTCACAGAAATCCCAAGTGGGCCGAAAGGACATATACCAACCATACTTGCAGGAGCCAGCACACCCAAGCCAGACAACACCTGGGACTGGTTGCTGGATAAACAGACACCTTCAGCACCATGATAGTCAGATGTGTTACCCCAGGTAGGAATGCCTTTTCACACTGATTACTTCCAGATCTAAGTCTAGTTGGGCATGGTCTGATTCATGGAACCTAGGTCATGTGCTTGTTCCAAGGTGTAAGGGCATCTAGGTTTGGGGCTTTTATGTGGCTTCCCCCGCCCCCATGTTCTTTAATAGGTAAGCTCATAATGGGGGAAGTTCCCAAAATATAGGTTCTTGAGGCAGTTACAAATAACCAATGCCCACTTCTATTAGGCAAAGGAGTTTTGGAAAGTTAAGAATCTAGCAGTAACTGTCTAGCACTCTCCAGGGGAGAGGTGTGCTGTGCTGACTGACGTGGGTATTTAGTTCTGCTTGACAGGCTCAATATTTTATTATAGAAAGGGAAGAGTGACTCACCATGTTTAATGAAAATGTCCAGGAAGGCTACCCAGCTCCCTTGAGTTTGATTCATATCTATCCGGAAAGTTTTTATGGCCATTAAATTTCCCTAAAAAAATATATCTGCCAAAAAGAGAATGGGTTTCCTAACTAAGAATGTTCTAGTCTCTTCCACAGTGGCATTTTATTGTGTGTTGATAAGTGATAAGTTCATTCATTCAACAATGTCTAGGCATTACCCTAGGCACCGGATATCCAAAGACAATGAAATCCTATCTTTGCCCTTGGGATGCTCACAACCTGATGAAGTAAATAAACATGTGAATTAACAGTTACAGGATGATGTGATAAATGCAAACCTGGTTTATAAACCTATATATATAAACCTGGTTTATATATATATATTTATATGAGTGTTGGGGAGAGGCACTGACCCCCAGACTCTCCAGGTAGGGAGAAAGTCATCAAGGACCCAGCCTGAGTGAAGGCTTTACAATTAAGAGTCAAGCAGATGGAAAGGCTGGAGAAAGACGTACCAGGTTGAAGAAAGGAACAAAAGGAGAGAACATAAATTGATTCCATTCAGTCAGTAAAAATTGACTGAGTGCATACTATGTGTGGCAAGCACTGAGATACAGCAGAACATGGGAGATGAGCTGGGAGAGAGGCATGAGAGGCATAAGCATGTCACAGCAATGAGGCTGAAGGGACAGATGGAACTGACCAAACATGGATGTGTTCGCCATGTTAGGAAGTTGGAATTTATTCTTGACACTTTGTCTTTTTAAACTGATTTCTCTGGAAACTACATAAAGGATGGATCCAGTTTCTGTACTATCTCCAGTTTAAGTCTAAACAGGTGACTTGTCACCCTACACTGGGCATTTAAGTCTTTGCTTACATGTTAGCAGATGGCTTATTTAATCCGTGTAACTCACGATGGGGGCAGTTATCTGCATTTTATTATTTTTTTTATTTTTTAAAGATTTATTTGTTTGTTTATTTGACAGAATGAGAGAGAGATCACAAGTAGGCAGAGAGGCAGGCAGAGAGAGAAGGGGAAGCAGGCTCCCCGCTGAGCAGGGAGCCTGATGAGGGGCTCGATCCCAGGACCCTGAGATCATGACCTGAGCCGAAGGCAGAGGCTTAACCCACTGAGCCACCCAGGTGCCCCTGCATTTTCTTTATAACTGCTGGCACTCGGGTTCGGTCTCTTTGAGAGTATAAGCATGGAAAAGGCAAGAACCCTCCTCGTAATGCTGTTAATAACAGAAGAGATAAAAAATGGACGTTTGAACAGGATTTCTTGGAGAAGAACAAAAAGTCTTCGGGGACCTCCCTGTGAGACACCTGAGCAGCTATCTGACTTCAGAAAACAGGACTATAAACAATAATCAAGCACTGGCATTTGTACATATATAATGGGAGAGAGAGTAATAGGACAGAAATAAATTACTGTTGATGTTATAGACTATGGAAATCGTTTTTCTTATCATAACTGCCCAATGGCTCTGTCCTTTGTTGTTCCTGCTGTCCTATCTTCCCTTTCTTTTTTGTCTCTTGACATGTACACATATGCACCCTCGAGAGACAAAGACTGAGACAGAAGCACAAACAATAGTGAATCTTAAAAAAAGAATTAACCCCCACACTTGTGTGTTTTAACCACCGTATTTAGGTGCAGCCTGCTATCGTAAGACACATCACCTGCCCGCTGCACTCAACTGGGGACGGGACCCTGTTACCTGGCCCCTGACACTTTGTATCTCTTTCCTGTCGCACCAGACCCAGAGAAGGTTCTTCTTGCAGGTCTGTATTTCCATGTTAAAACTTGATGGTTTGGGGAAGAGCAAGAGACAAAAAAGAAAGGGAAGATAGGACAGCAGGAACAACAAAGGACAGAGCCATTGGGCAGTTATGATAAGAAAAACGATTTCCATAGTCTATAACATCAAGACGTAGATCCTCCTATGTGAAATACTTTACGCTTGAATGGCCCACAGATAGTTGATTTAAGCTAGGGGACACATCTTCCAAATAAAAGAATGCTTTCAGTGCTCAGTCCATGGCTATTGGGAGGTGACAGAGAAAAGGGGAAAGAGAAGAAGCGAACAGGCAAGCACGCAGAATGCTACCTGTGATCACAGAGGGCCTGGCACCCAGCATTCTTGGTTCTTATGCTCCATCATCCGCTCACCTGGGAGGGCACCAGGCTCTCACTGGAAGGGAGTCACCACAAAACTATTCCCAACCATTATTTCTGGGAAAAGGAACGGGTTGATAGGGGCTGGAATAAAGAGGAGACATGACTTTTCAGATTGTATGCTCATTCAACACACACTGTGGGCTATCTCTGCTCCAGGCACTGGACTAAAATCCATCTTAGGGAAGTTATTCAAACCTGTGTAGAAAAGCACTTATGAAAACAAAAACACTTTCCACACTAAGGTGGAGAAAATAATATAAAAGATGACCAAGTTTCTACTAAACATGGAGTTCTATATAATAATACTAAGATTGATTTTAGATGTCTTAAGCAGATTATTTTTTATTCCTGCAAAATAGAACATCAACATTCTTAGCACTTAGTTTATAGATGTCGTACTAGAATTAAAGTTTCCTCTTTGGTTTCTTCCCCTCCTGAAAACATGGCTTTTAAAAGTTTGGGGCCTGTTGATGAACAGCAATGGACCTTAGTTACATCATCTCCAAAATAAGTCAGTGACACTGGAGGGCTGTGGTCAGGATTTAACGAGATACTGTCATCAAACTTGGGTGACAGATCTGGAACGCAGCAGGGAGTTGAGAAATGCTGGATGCCACTGGTTTACACCAATCAAGGGTCTGCCCTGGAGGACAGTCCCTCCCTTCAGCTGCATAGGTGCGTAACCCCTAGATGGAATCATTCAGTTATTTTCAAAGAATCCTTTAAAGTTTTAGGAGGAAGATATTACTGACAGGGGATTCAGAAAGAGAAATGTAGAGAGAGTTTTGTATTGGAAAACATCTAAATAATTCAGTTGCTCAGGAAGCCTAAATCACCACTTGTTTCTCTCTTTATGTTACTGCGTCTCCAGCAAGCCTTACCTGTCAGCTTAGAACAACCTTCCAAGAGAAAGATAAATCAAATTTATCCCTCCATCCATAAGAGATTAGAGTTAAATACTGTCTATATTCGCAAGATTTGTTTTAGCATTGGCATCAATTCTCTTCTTTGCAATGGCACTGCATTTTTAAAAATACTTTGGTCATAGATGAGTGTTGAGGTTTCCTTATTATTATTTCAAGATGATGCGTCCTGAAAAGAAAATCTTCACTGAGCATCAGATGCTCAAAGTAAATTTGAATCATGACTATTATTATGCTTTTTAGAAAGGCTAGAAGAAGAAAGCTTTATAAATTGTTCCTGAGATGATCAAACTCAGCTTTAAAGTAACACTAAGCAGCCAGAATCTTTTTTTATACATTGAGGCCAGGGTAAGAAACGGGTGAGGTCGAGATTTGGTTTCAAAATCTGAGTCCTTAGAGAACATACTGGTAAAAAGAAACTGTAATGTAATGATGCATTTTACCAAAATGACTAGATCAAGTTTAATTTTTAATGTTAAATGCAGATCACATACCCAGCACTGAGCTAGGGTCGCTAGAATGCAAAGGAAGCACACCATGGATTTCATGCCTTCTGACAATTGCAATCTAGCCAGGAAAACAAGTTATTCACATTGATATAAATTAAAGAATTATACAACCTAAATTTAAGTGCCAACATGTGAGCATGTAGTTAACCTTACGGAGAGCCAGGAAAGGGATAAGATCAGAGTCATAGTTACTCTTAATAGTTAAGCTACAGATGTTTGGGCTAAAACATTTTTTTATGAACATAAAACATCATTTTTATGTTCATATAGGACTAACTACTTTAAAATCAAATCATTAAAACCACCGATGGATGAATTACTACAGTTTTTCTGGCAAGCAATTTGAGAATCATCTTCTGAACTTCCATAAGTGTACAGAGTTAGTCCATTTTTTTCAAGATGCTTACATTCCACTCCAGGGAGATGGGATGGCTCGAATGTCTTTCATTTGCTTATTTATGTCAGAGACACATAGTGTTCAATTTCTTTATATGTGGTTTGAGATGCTTCTATTTACTATAAAGCAATATTGTGAATAGTTTGAAAGATTTTGTAAAAGGTTTTATCTACCTATTTGTCAGAGAGAGAGAGCACAAGCAGGGGGGAGCAGTAGGCAGAGGGAGAAGCAGGCTCCCTGCCGAGCAGGGAGTCCAATGTAGAATTTGATCCCAAGACCTGAGCTGAAGGCAGACACTTAAAACTGAGCCACCTGGGTGACCCAATAGTTTAAAAGATTTTTAACAAGACAGTAAAATATGCAGTCTGACAGCCAGCACTGAATGAAGACCTATCTTCAGGTCCTGCTTCTCAACTGATATAGGGAACATGCCTTCTTATACTAACTTGTAATTACTGTGTTGTAGAAAGACCATAGACATTTTAAGCTTTGAAAAAAATTTGTGTTTGAATCTTCCTGGCCACCTGACTGTGAGCAAATGACTTCTCTGCTCCTCCATTTATCTATGAGACTAATTACTCCAACCATGCTAGACTTCTCTGAATGTTAGATAGAAGACACAAAACACCTAAGAGGAAGTTGGAGATGCACAGTAAGGAAGAGCAAACATAATGATCACTTGCTAGCGTGTAATTTTTATGTCATTACCATGCCATCAGTACACTCCTCATCAGCCAAGCCATGAATATATTTTGTCTTAAGCAGTTTATGATACCATGTTGAGAATTCTCAAACCGAAAATCTTTGAGATCTGTAAGATTGTAATTGTTCTTTTTACTCACAATATTTTGATAGTAAAACTTAACCCAAACTGATGTATGCTTTTTATAATTTTCATTTATCCTATTTAGCAGGAATGTTCATATGCTTTACTGCTGAAATAGTAAAGTGTTTGATTATAGGACATTGCTCTAGAACCAGCTAACGGTGGACCATAACAGGGGATATATGTACCATAGTGTCTTTCTAAACATTTCCAGTATCTGAAACACATCGCTCTAAGAATTTTAGATAAAGGACTATGGCATTCTATTACTTTCTATTAACTTTTTTCTTATTTATTATAGTTCAGCTGCTTTTCTTCATTACATATTTGTGTTTATCATTTTTTAAAAATATTTTATTTATTTATTTGAGAGAGAGAGAAAACATAGAGGGGAGAAGGTCAGAGGGAAAAGCAGACTCCCCCCAGAGCTGGGAGCCTGATATGGGACTTGATCC
>CM053608.1:27614865-27645768 GCA_028646535.1 Procyon lotor
CGCCCCTATTTATCCATCTCAGAAACAGGCTTGCATTTCCAATGACATATGTAGTTGGCTATTTGGCATTTATTCACCAACATAAGAACAAAGGTTTGCTTTCTCATAAGCATGTAAATTGAGTGGAATGAAAAGCCTTTGCCAACATCAGGAGAGATTATTTATTGTTTCCTTTCAATCTACAAGGCTCTCAGTCTGTCAGAGCAGGAGATTAACCCATCAGCAAGGGATTAACGTTAGCAAAGCCTTCTTGTCACACAAATCCCTGATCTTTGTGGGGTTTGGGATGTATTTTGAAGTTTATGGGTATGTTTTCTGGCAGAGGTTGATCTCTATTTATAATGAGATCTATTTCTGACGATCAAGGTATAAAGCAAGTATGTGGTAAGTACCCAGTATGTTCCCTACTCATTGTTAAAGAACGGTTTTCCTATAAGAAATAAAGAAAATCCAATGTGCAGTGAAATTCGCTTTGAAGACCCCAAGCATGCCCTCAAGAAGCATTCCATCTGTCACTGGTCATTACATTTGGTTCTCCATAGAGCCTGAACTCAAGGCTAGTCAGTGTAATAAACGAGTTATCACGCCGTGAATCAGGTACACAGAGACCCAATCTCAGCTTACCTTTTTTCCTTTTTCCTTTTTTTAACTGCATGACTTTAATGAACTTCTCAGCTTCCTCATCTTAAACATGACGATAGTAGCACCTACTCGGCGGCATTGCTGTGAGGATTAAATGGGATAAAATATATAAAACATTTAGCATGGTGTTTGGTACTTGAGAAATAATAGCTGCCTTCCCTTGTCCCTACTTTTATGGAACGGTTGACGCCACAGTTGGCCATTATTTCAGGTCCTGAAGTCTGGAGAAATCATATGGACACCATTTCCTGATGATTCCAGTAATATGAGCAGTATCTGATTTACATGTATTGCAGAGCCCTTCAAACAGAATTCACTCCGCAGGAGGGTAGACAGTACTGACTCGTAACATTCCAAGGGCCTCCGGCATGACCGAAACCAAGAAACTAGACAGACACAAGTCGTGTTTCCCAGACAGCATGGGTGTTCCAGGGCTGTATGACAGTGTGTCCAAACACATATGTTCAAAATGGAGCAGCAGAAACATAAACCACATCCTGGTCCCAACTTCAGTATAAAAGGCCAACTTAACCTGAGTAAGGAAATAGGTTCAATGCGAAGGTCTCCCATTTAGAAGTCCCTTGGTTCTTCCCACCCCCTTTTATTGCTACAAAAAAAGTTTTTAAAGATTTATTTATTTTTTTAAAGATTTTATTTATGTATTTGACAGAGGGATAGAGATCACAAGTAGGCAGAGAGGCAGGTGGGGGGGGAGGTGGAGCAGGCTCCCTGCTGAGCAGAGAGCCCGATGTGGGGCTTGATCCCAGGACCTTGAGATCATGACCTGAGCCGAAGGCAGAGGCTTTAACCCACTGAGCCACCCAGGAGCCCTGATTTCTTTTTTTTTTTTTTTTTTAATTTAGGAATCCTATATGAACTGCCGCCTTTGGAAGATAGGACTTTTGCTCCTACCCTGTGCCACTCTCCAACTGCCGGCGTGGATAGGTAGGATTGGCTTATTTTCGTGTTGAATGTTTGCGTTACAATAAACACACAGATGATGTTGACAGCTGAGCCGTGTGGTCTCCTAGGATTACTATTCCTTTTTTGCAAACTTTTTTTTTCTTGCTGCTTTCCCCTGTATTTAGACTCTCTCTTCTCCAGACTGCTTTATTCATTCATTCATTCATTCATTCATTCATTCATTCATTCATTCATTTATTTGTATTGTTACGTCAGTCACCATACAGTACATCATTAGATTTGATGCGGTGTCCCATGATTCATTGTGTATAACACCCAGTGCTCCACGCAATGCGCGCCCTCCTGAATACCCACCGCCAGGCTCACCCGCCCTCCCACCCCTCTCCCCTCCAAAATCCTCAGTTTGTTTCCCACAGCCCATGGTTCTTCTCCCCCTCTGATATCCTTCCCTTTGTTTTCCCCTTCCTTCTTCTTATGTCCTCCATGCTATTTCAGACTGCTTTAACGTCCCCCTCCGCCATTTTTTCTGGCCATTGTTTTTCTAATTCAAGGCCATCCTCCAAACTCAGTCGCATTTCAAAGTGAGGCACTAGACTGGCCGAGGGAGGAGGAAGGTAGGGGCTTGCTAACTCTGGGCTCTGGCTATGGCATTCCTGTAAGAACAGGGATGTCTGTATCTTTAAATTTTTTTCTCTTTAGATAATCAGATTACCCAGAGAATTCTTTAGTTTCCTCCTGGAAGTAGGTACACTCTTCCTTGCATAACACCCATGTAGGCCTGTTTCCCTACCGAAGTTCCTCTTCAACGGAGGGGGTTATTCTAAGACCAAAAGCTCTCTTTACTCTTTCCAGAGAAGAAATCTTCAGTCCTCTGTTGTGGACATAGGAGAGAAATTAGTTTGCTATAGTTATTTAAGGTATAAAATATCCTGAGCATTTAAATATGTTTATCATTTTTTTGTACATAATGGCATTTTAATGAATGTTAAAATGGAAATTGTAAGAATCATACAAGTTTTAATTATAAAAGTAGTTTTATTTTCTTCCCATAGTCAAAAAAGTCTGTCTGTACCCATCTAGATTAAAGCTCTCTTGAAATATCTTTTTTTTCAGTTTTATTTATTTTGTGAGTGTGTAATTTTTTTTTAAATTGAGGTTTAATTGACATACAGCATTGTATTAGTTTCAGATATGCAACATAATGATTCTTCAGTATTTGTATATATTGCAAAACGATCACCACAATAAGTCTAGTTAACATCTGTCACCACAAATGATCACAGAATTTTTTCCTTGTGATGAAAACTTTTAAGATCTATTCTTTTAAGATCTATGCAGCTTTCAAATATGCAACACAGTATTATTATCTATAGTCACCAGGCTATACATTACATCCTCATGACTTATTTATTTTATAACTGGGAGTTTGTGCCTTTCGACTCCCTATACCCATTTCACCCACTTCTTACCCCATACCTCTGGCAACCGCCAATCTGTTCTGTGTATCTATGAGCTTACTGTTTTGTTTTGTTTTTCGATTCTACATATAAGTGAGATCATACAGTATTTTTTCTTCCCTGCTTGATTTATTTCACTTAGCATAATGCTTTTAAGATCCATCCATATTGTTCTAAATGGCAATATTTAATTTTTTATATTAAATAATATAAAAATAATATTCCATATGTATATATGTTACATTAAATTTTCTTTCTTTATCTGTTCATCTTTATCCATTCATCCAGTGGATACTTAGATTATATCTTGACTATTGTAAATCATGCTGCAATGAATGTGGGGTGCATATATTTTTTGAGTTAGTGTTTTCATTTTCTTTGCATAAATAACCAGATGTGGAATTACTGGATCATACAGTAATTCTATTTTTAATTTTTTGAGGAACTTCCATACTGTTGTCCATAGTGGCCACACCAATTTATTATCTTCCTACCAAAGATACATAAGAGTTTCCTTTTCTCCACATTCTTGCCAGCACTTGTTATTTCCTGTCTTTTTGATAGTAGTCTTTCTAATAGGGGGCACCTGGGTGGCTCAGTTAGTTAAGTGACTACCTTGGGCTCGGGTCATGATCCTGAAGTCCTGGGATCAAGTCCATTATCAGGCTCCCAGCTCCGCGGAGAGTCTGCTTCTCCCTCTGACCTTCTCCCCTCTCATGCTCTCTCTCTCTCTCTCTCTATCTCTGTGTGTCTCAAATAAATAAATAAAATCTTTAAAAAAAAATACTCATTCTAATAGGTATTGTGGTTTTGATTTGCATGTCTCTGATGGTTAGTGATGTTGAACATCTTTTCATGTACTTGATGGCCATGTGTATGTCTTCTTTGGAAAAATGTCTATTCAGATCCTCTGCCCAGTTTTTATTTCTTTGTTTGTTTTGCTATTATGTGAATTCTTTATATATTTTGGATAATAACCCCTTATGAGACATAGGACTTCTAAGTATTTTCTTCATTCAGTAGATTGCCTTTTCATTTTATTGATCATTTCCTTTACTACTTTAATTTGATATAGTCCCATTTGTTTATCTTCCTTTGGTTGCCTTTGCTTTTGGTGTCAAATCCAAAAAATCATTTCCCAGACTTATATTAAGGAGCTTACTGCTTATGTTTTCTTCTAGGAATTTTACGGTTTTAGGTCATATATTCAAGTTTTTAATCCATTTTGGGTTAATTTGTGTGTATGGTGTAAGATAGGGGTCCAGTTTCATTCTTTTGCTTGTGACTATCGTTTTTCCAACATCATTTTTTGAAGAGACTGTCCCTTTCCCATTGTACATTCTTGCCTCCTTTATTGTAAATTAATTAATTCTGTATCCATGGGTTTATTTCTGGGCTCTGTATTCTGTTCTGTTGACCTGTATGTCTGTTTGAACGCCAAGACCATACTGTTTTGTTTACTATAGCTTTGTTAATATAGCTTAAAATCCAGGAGCATGAGGCCTCCAGCTTTGTTTTTCTTTCTCAAAATTGCTCTGGCTATTTAGAGTCTTTGTGGTTCCACACAAATATTAGGATTGTGTGTTCTATTTCTGCGAAGAATGCCATTGAAATTTTAGTAGGGATTGCATTGAATCTATAGATTGCTTTGGGTGGTATGGATATTTTAATAATGTTAATTCTTCTAATCTATAAGCATGAAATATCCTTCTGTTTATTTGTGTCTTTTTCAATGTCTTTTACCACTGTCTTTAGTTTTCAGTGTACTGAAGGTCTTTCACCTTCTTGGTTAACTTTACTCCCAGGTATTTTATTTTTTGATGCAATTATAAATGAGATTATTTTCTTAATTTCTCCTTCCAATAGTTCATTATTAGTCCTTGAAATGTAACAGATTTCTATGTATTGATTTTGTGTCCTGAGGTTTACTGAATTTACTTATTAGTTCTAACAGTTTTTTTGTGAAGTCTTTAGGATTTTTAAAAATATAATACCATGTCATCTGCAAGCAGTGACAGTTTTATTTCTTCCTTTCCAATTTGGATGCATTTAATTTTTTTCCTTTTACTCCTTCCTCCCTCCCTCCCTCCCTTCCTCCCTTCCTTCCTTCCTTCCTTCCTTCCTTCCTTCCTTCCTTCCTTCCTTCCTTCCTTCCTTCCTTTTTTCTCTTTGTCTAATTGCTTTGTCTAGGACTTCCAGTACTATGTTGAGTAAAAATGGTGAGAGTGGGCATCCTTGTCATCTTCCTGATCTTAGAGGGAAAGCTTTCAGCTCTACACCATTGAGTGTGATGTTAGTTTGTCGTGTGTGGCCTTTATTATGTAGAGACACATTTCCTCTATGCCTGCTTTGTTGCAAGTTTTTATCATAAATAGATACTAAATTTTGTCAGATATTTTTGGCCTCTATCAAGATATGATTTTTACCCTTCAGTATCACAATTGATTGATTTACAGATGTTGAACTATTCCTGGAATAATTTCTCATTCGATCATGGTGTATGATCTTTTTAATATATTGTTGAATTTGGTTTGGTAATATTGTGTTTAATATTTTTACGTCTATGCTCTTCAGGATATTGGCTTTGTAATTTTCTTTTGGTATCTCTGTCCGGCTTTAGTATCAGGTTAATGTTGGCTCTGTAAAATGAGCTTGGAAGTGTTTCCTCTTCTTCAATTTTTTGGGAAGAGTTTGTGAATGATTTGTGTGGGTATTGAGGAGGGCACTGGGTGTGGTACAGGAACAATGAATCTTGGAATACTGAAAAAATAAAATTAAAAAAATAAATAAATAACAAAAAAATTCTTAGTCAAATATGTTTATCTTATTCAAATTATTTTTTCAACATTTTTCTTTATTTCTATTTTCTATAATCCTGTAAAATTAGGAAGAAAACATCTTGGTTTTCTTTTGGAGCTAAAAGAACCAAAACATAGTAAGATGGTAGATTATGCAATATGTGTTAATAAAAGAGAACAGTAGCTATTGTTCTCTTATTTATTAGCTTTTGCATTATTTTTACCTTAATGACATCAAATGAAGCCTGATATACGTTAGGTGAACTTTAGGGATGATTGGAGTTTATTTTGCCTTGATTTCTCTTTTAAATGTCTTTTCAGTGTTATTGCAAGATAAACAATGTGTTCATGATAAGACAAACTATATTCAAAATAAGGCTTTACACTTTTTATTACCTATTCTTTTTTAAATTGTAATGTTTGAAGCATTTACTTATATATAATTCTACTGAAGCATTATTAAGTAGCTTCATCATGAGGTAGGGGTGGTTTATATTTTCAAACATAGAACTACACTGAAATATACACGTATTTTTAAAAGACTTGTGGTTTTGAATACCTTAACTCCTAGCTACTTTCTTGACTAATAAAATCTTCATTCTGTTTTTAAAGTACATCTTTAGTTACTTAAGTATATTCTGAAAGCTGCTAAACTTTTGTAAATCATGAAACTGCTTGTGTTTCCGAGTTTAGAATTTCTACCAAAAATAGTTTGATACCAGGTTTAAAAAGTGCTAAGAAAAAAAGGGAGAGAGAGAAATGTGTTAATGTATTCAATCTTTTCTCTATTCTCTCTGTATTTTCCTCCAAACTTACATAAACGTAGTAGACTAGCATGAACCCAATTCTTATGTGCTTGCATTCAACCCTCACTAGAGGATAATCCCTTATTTTTGTTATAATGGCATTGGTATGTATTTTGTTCCTGAAATTGAACTAGAAAATCCAATCTATTTTTGTTGATGAGTTCTAAGGCCAATAGCTATTTCATTATCATGTCATACAAGTTGTTTGGTTAGTTTTTACTGGGAGAATATACAAAAATGCCTAAACAAAGCAAACATAAATTCACTCATGCTGCCTATAAGATTTCACTTTGGCATACATGTTTTACAAAAATGTTGATGGCTTCGCTTTAAAACTCGATTTTATCTTTCAGTCACACCTTAACGATAAAAAGTCTGTGCGTCCCATTAGAGAATCGATAACACTGGTTGATTACTCTGTGCATAGTACTTTTTTTTGATACAGTGGTGTCTCTGACCTCAAAAACCTTAGAGTAGAAGGAAATCCAAATATTAATATCACTATAATTGTAAAGGATTGGGAAGCATGAAGGTAAAGACTTTGCTAGTCTTTAGTCACACTTCTAATGCAGAAGAGACTGCATTCCCCAAGAAATGAGGCTTGAATGCAATTTTTTAATGAAGAGAAAGGGAGAAAGATGGGAGCAGATGGAGAAAACTTTCTCAGAGGGAAGCTTGAGCAGAATCCATTTTGGGAAGTGGTTTAGCTAAAGATAAGAATCATTCAATGAAAACTTTTAACAATTGTCCCCAGTAACTGTTGTTGTGAGAATGACTTCAAGGAATGACTCATGTGTCCAATGCACAAGTTGAAGTCTCTGTAAGGTTTGACTAATAGGAGTCATGGGATCCAAGCTAGTCACGAAAGGACTAGGAGAAGCACAGCTCAAGTGATGGCTGACTGTAGACTTGCTGGGGGGGTGGGGGGTCTGGGACAGTGAACACCAAGCATCAAGGGGAGAATGGATATCTAGAAAAATAACTCTTCTCTTCTACTCACAGAATCTTTTTGAACTCTTTTGTTTTAAAATTTTATTTATTTATTTGAGAGAAAGAGAGCACTCTCAGGTGGGAAGGGGCAGAGGGAGAGACTATCCAAGCAGATTCCTGCTGAGTGTGGAGCCTCAGATTGAGGCACAGGGTGTGATCTCATGACCCTGAGATAATGCAATGACATGAGCCAAAACCAAGAGTTGGATGCTTAACGGACTCAGCCTCCCAGGCACCCCTACTTTTATACTCCTAATACTTCACTTCTGGACATCAAAGTTTTGGGCTTTCCACACCAAGCAATTCTGACACTAACTGCCTGTAGTTAGTGCAGACCCCACAGGATAAGGGCTCAGTCCCACAAAATTGCTTTTTACTTCAGAAACCAACCACGATTAGGGGGTCCCCAGGTTGCCCACAACTTCTGTCTGACTTAACTATAATTTGGATTTTCCCGCGACTCCCTTCTTGGATTCAGTCATTTGCCAGAAGTCACAGAACTCAGGGAAATGCTTACTTACATTTATGGGTTTGTTATAAAATAAAGAATATGATAAAAGACACAGAGGGACAGCCAGATGAAGAGGTACATAAGATGAGGTGTAAAGGGCCCTGAGAGCAGGAGCTTCTACCCCGTGAAGCTGGGATGCATCACCTTCTGGGCATATAGATGTATTCACCAAATGTGTTCTAGAAGCTCCCTGAATCCTATACATTTGGGATTTTTATGGAAACTTTAGCATATAGGCATAACATATTGGCATATATTAACTCCCTTTTCCAGTCTCTTCCCCCTCTGGAAATTGGGGTGGGAGGAGTTGAAAATTCCAAGCTTCTAATCATTATTGGTCTTTCTGGTGACCAGCCTTCATCTAGGAGCCCACCTAGAGTCACTTCATTCAAAGAAAACTCCTATCATTTAGGAAATTCCAAGGGACTTAGGAACTCTATGTCACACATTCCTATCACTCAAAAATTACCAAGGGTTCTAAGAGCTCTGTCAGGAACCAGGGTCAAACACTGAATACTAACAGGAACCAGGGGCAGAGAACGATATATATTTCTTATTATTTCACAGAGGGCTTACGGTCGTAAATGTAATGCCTGTAAGAAAGCCTTAGTGTGCTATTATAATATTTTGTAACTGTCTTTTAGCAGGTAAGAAAGTGAACCAGTTGATATTTTTGATGACCAAAACTAAAGCTTCAATCAAAGGAGACTAGACTTGACTTTCATTTGTTTTGAAGTTCACCATTCTACATTTTTAAAAAGTGGCACATGGATTATACATAAATGCCACTTCCTGGACTAACAGAACCACATCAACCTGATCATTGCTTTCTGAATAATGCATATCAATAGCATGAAACAAAGCATGTGGGGCTCTGTACTTGCCAGCAAAAAAAAAAAAAAAAATAGAAAAATGTCTTTATGTGAATTGTTAAAACCATTGTTTCAGAGTAGAAAAACAAACCGAAACATCGTTTTCAGAAGCAGACTAATCCATAAATGTAGGGGGGGGGAGAAGCAGCCTGGGAAGCCTTTGCTCCACATCTTCAAATTTTCAGATTAAGAAAAATATTAACTGTTGAAATGTGACAGAACACTGTCTACAGTAAAAGCAGTCAAATATATAAATGGAGTATAAGCCACAAATCAGGGTCAAATGCAAATTTATCATCAAGACAAGAAATTCACCCACTACTATGAAAACAAAGTAATCTGTGACCCCATCTATTACATTGCTAATATTAAGACAAATCTCTTAAGAGATTTGATTTTAAATCATAATCTCTTGATTATGATAGCTGTTAAGTAGATTAGAATGTGATTAATAAATATTAGATTGTTAATTTCACACTTAATGCATGCAATGACTCCCTTTCCAATTTTTTTTTTCTGTTTACTTCTAAAATGAGATGGAAAACCTACAAAAAAGTCAGAAACATTTATTCACTTTTGAGTCTTTGAGATTTTCACTCCCTTCTACAAAAATATAAAACTCAAAGTTCTATGGCAGCCAATGAGAAAACAAACTGAAGTGCGAAATGCTCGCATTTCTCCTATCATTCCAACTTATAAGAGGAGCCAGGTTTTATGTCTACACAGCTTATGAAAAAGGCAGCATTTTAGAAATATGCATCGGACAGTTATGTCTAGGAAACATGAAGAAAGAGTGAGTTTTTTTGAGGATGTCTTCATTTTCTTTCCCAGTTCCGCTCCGGGTGCGGTGAGGGGGCTCACAGGAAGACTAGGAAGGCTAGCTCCATGCCTTCCAGACTCCTGGGGGCTTGAGGGCACTTCACACTAAACAAAGAAACAGCCCTAACCTTTAGGAGGGGTCCTGGAAACACTGGAGAGATGGTTGATGAGTTTGGGGAACAAGAAGATGGACAAAGATGGAGGAAAATGCTAACTTGTTTATTTGACCTTCAACCCCTTGGGGCAAACATTAGCCTCCTGCTTTTAAAGATTGATTATTTATTTATTTATTTATTTATTTATTTATTTATTTATTTATTTATTTGACAGAGAGAGAGATCACAAGTAGGCAGAGAGGCAGGCAGAGAGAGGGAGAAGCAGGCTCCCCACTGAGCAGAGAGCCTGATGCGGGGCTCAATCCCAGGACCCTGAGATCATGACCTGAGCCGAAGGCAGGGGCTTTAACCCACTGAGCCACCCAGGCACCCCTCCTCTGCCTAATCTTGAGGGTTCACTAAGTTACCAGATGTGTTGTAGAGAGATTCAAAAGTTCTGTGTATGGGATTTTATCGCTTTGGTAATACAAAGAGCTACATTTAATACTTGTCAGACGTTGTTCAAGGTATCAATTAGGCGTATATTTGGCTGCATATAACTGAAGACCCAATGGACAAATATGAGTATAGTGGGTATAGCTCTTCACATACCAAGAGTTGCGTAGTGAGGCAGACCATTATCTCTACAACGCTATTGGGGATTCTGGCTCTGTTTGTAGGTACTCCTAACGTGCGGCTTTTATTTTTAAAATTGTTGCCTTGTAGTGGCACTGTTCCCACCTTTAATAACCTGCCGCATTCCAGGCAGAAGGAAGAAGAGGGCAAAGGGTAAAGGTGCAGGCTAAATGAGCTGACCTCCTTTCAGGAGATTTTCCTGAAGTCACACTCAGCAAGTTCCACTTAGGTCTCATTGGCCATGACGTATGTCATTAAGACCATAGCAGAGCAATAAGGAAGTCCGAAAAAAAAATATTGTGACCCAGTCATATGTTGTTACCGTGAGCAAAATTGAGGTCTATTTGTAAAAGAAGAGAAAATGCACATTGGATAGATAATCAGCAATGTCTACCACTTAGGGAAATCATTCTTGTAAGTCATTTTATTCATTTGTGTGTACATATTACACAGTCAATTCCTAACTCTGGATTGACTGAATTTCGAAAAATGTTCATTTCTATATTTATCATTTGTAACTCAAGTTGTATTTACTCATAGTGAAATGATAAAATGTGTTTTAGTGCCCATTTATTCCCAGTGTGTTCTGAACAATACAGAACATACCAGGGTTATATGGCACAGAGGTAAACTTGGAAAGTACAGGAGGATTTTTAACTCTCCTGACAGTTGCTGGAAGCTTTATCCTGTTTGGTGCAAAGCCAAACATCTGATAACAAGTGAATGTCTCAAGAGATAAAGGAAACAATGAAGGAAATTAAAACATTGTGGACTTAATTCTTACCCGAAAGATAAAATTAGACATGTGGCATAGTGTAAAGAGCCTGGGTTTAAATTTGTGGCTTTTATGCTAATTAGCAATTTGACCTTGGGCTATTTACTCAATCTCCCAAAGCCTCAATCTTGTCACCTATAGAAGTAGGATAGTGCAAACTACTTCATGGGGTTCTTGGAACAATTTTATAAGACAACATGTTTATTAAAGCCTAAAACAATCTAATAAAGTCAGAGTTTACTTTTTTACTATAAAAGACATACTTGTATTTTCAAGTGGAAGCAATTGAAATATTTAGGAAGAAATCATCCTTTTGGTATTAATAAATCTTAAGAAGGGTAATTCTAGGCTTCAAAAATATAAATTTACTTTGTGAGCATAAAAAAACTATGGCATTTCTGTTTCTTCTTTTTCTTTTTTGTTTTTTCATTTTTTGTTGGTGTTTTTGTTTGTTTGTTTGTTTGAGTAGGCTCCATGCCCACATGGAGCCCAATGTGGGGCCTGAACTCACCACCCTGTGATCAAGTTCTGAGTTGAAACCAAGTCAGACGCTCAACCGACTGAGCCATCCAGGTGCCCCCCAAATTACAGCATTTCTGATACAGACTTTAAAATTTTCCAAGACAAAATAGATATGAATTCACAGCCAGAGATTTTTAAAGGGAGAACAATTTTAAGGAGATTGGTAGGCAATAATAAACGACATTTGGACCATACCATTACTGTGATGAGAAAGAAACCAGTAGCATTCAGAGAGCATCCCAATCAATAGCCATAGCTTTTTAAAACCACACACAGAGGGTGGTGGAAGAAGGGCCCATAAGGGTGCTGTGCAGCTCTGAATAGACAGACTGTCCAGTTAGATCAGGGCCTCTGGCAAATTCTTTGCACCTCTCTTGAGGCTGTATTTCAGGAGACTATTTCGTAAATCAGAACAAGTCAGGAGGCGATTAGGTAAGTCAGGAATCTGGAATACTTGTATACTAAATGGTTAATGAAGGTGATAGCATTTGATCTGTTAAAAAAAAGAAGATATCCCTAGAGACCCGATGTATGTCTCCAAAGACTCAGAGGCTGTCCTGTGGTCCAGCCCTCAGACTAGAGGAAGCAAGATGGTGATCTAACAGTAGGATGGTATTTGGCCAGTTCAGTATTGGCCCAAGTAAATTTTGTGAATGTTTTGAAACAGCAGTCCACTCTTAAAATCTTTAGCTGAAAGTCTTAATTTTGGACGAATCTTGAAGAATTAGAAATTCTTTCCCTCTTTGTAGCAGCAAATAGATGGAGCTTAGAAGAGACTGCCCCTGGTACAGGCATGTGTCCTCCATTGCACCAGTCTCTGGGATCCTCAGTGTCTCTTACAAACTGAGATGTATTCAAAGCACTCTTTCACCATCTCTGGCCAGACTTCTTCTAATAGCACAATTATAGGTTGTTTGTTGTTATTGTTGTTGTTTGCATATCTCTATCAAATTTTTTCTTATTCTCAAAAAACATCACATATTGGCATTCAAGGTTGTGGCCTATGGTTTAGATTTATTCTGTACTGTGTTGGCTGGAGAACTAGAATGTATGAGGTTTTAGCTCAATTAAAGAGCTTCCTGGCAGTGTTGTTTCTTAAGAGGTGCGAACAGTGTTTTCACCATGTGGCCATTGATGGCTGAGTTCTCAGTAACTATGAATATTTAAGAAGAAGCTGAATGCTACAATGTGGAAACAACCTAGATGTTCATCCAAGGATGATGAAGAAAAAAATATATACATACAATAGAATATTACTTGTCCTTTAAAAATAAATAAATCTTGCCACATGGAACAACACAGGTAAACCTTGAGGACCTCATGCTAAGTGAAATAAGGCAGTCTTTGAAAGACAAATACTGCACCATTCCACTTATATGAGGTACCTAAAATAGTCAGAGTCATAGAAGCTGAGATTAGAATGGTAGCTGCCAGGGGCTTCGGGGAGGGAGAAACGGAGAGTTGCCATTGAATAGGTACAAAGTTGCAGTTATGCAAGATGAGTAAGTTCCAGAGATCTGCTGTATATTGTACCTATAGTTAACAGTACTGTGTGGAACCCATGAACAATCATTAAGAGGGTAGATCTCATGTTAAGTATCCTTGCCACAATTAACAACACAAAGGAAAGAAAGAAAAGGCAGAACGCTCTCAGTGACATTGCATGAGCAAGTCTTGCGTGTCATAGGATAGTTCATCATTGCTATGCTACGGCTGAAAGGTGGAACCATGAGGACCACACAGTTGGCCACCTTCTGGCCAAAGGAGAAAGAAAAATCACTTTTTAAGGAACTTGTAACTGAGGTTGAATCCTGCACTTAGAATGTTGGGCTGAACTGGTGGGAAGATGGAGGATAGCGGTGGTGTAGAGTGAGGCTCAGTCTGCTGCCAATTCAAGATAAGAGGCAAAGTGGGGTGTCTGGGTGGCGCAGTCACATAGTTTCAGCTCAGGTCATGATCTCAGGGTTGTGGGATGAAGGTCTGCATTAGGTTCCATTCTCAGTGCAGAGTCTGCTTGGGTTTCTTTCTCCCTCTGCCCCTCCCACTTGTGCTCTCTCTCTCTTCTCTCTCTAAAAATAAATAAATGTTAAAAAAGAAAGGAAGAGAGACAGAAAGACAGAAGAAGGGAAGGGAAGAAGGAAGGGAGGGGAAGGGAAGAAGGAAGGAAGGGAAGGGAGGGAGGGATGGAGGGAAGGAAGGAAGGAAGGAAGGAAGGAAGGAAGGAAGGAAGGAAGGAAGGAAGGAAGGAAGGAAGGAAGGAAGGAAGGAAGGAAGGAAAGGAGGGAAGGAAGGAAGGAAAGGAAGGAGAAGGAAGGAAGATAGATGACATGTTGCCAGGAAAATAAGAGAACTTTGCTTTGTGGGTTTCTAAGAAGGCATGGGTATTGTCAGAGCAATAAATGGTTCTACTCAGAAAATGCTGACAGGCAAACACACATGATAACCAGGACGCTCGGAGAGAGTCTGTGAAGCTTTATGTGAGACAGTGATTGCATGGCAATTATTGATAATTTGTTTCATACTCTTATCAGTCCTTAATCTCTTTAAGCTTACTGCCAAAATGTTCAGAATGCATTAGTGCACTGAAAACACAAAACAATTGAAGCCTAAACTAGAAGACTGAACTGAACGGCCTTGGCTTTGGTCCAACTCTGAGATAATGACACACTGTTCACTGTGCATTGTAGATGCTAAATAGGAAAACTCTCCTGTGAACTCATTCCCTATTTTAAAGATGATAAAGAATGTAGATAAACAAAGGCCCAATTCTTTGATGAACTCAAAGATATGAGACTAGATTGATGCATCCTTTTTTCACATTCAGTGCCACATACATTTTGGGCAGAGCACAATAGAACAGCAGTTCACGTATGTCTGTGTCACTACACACTATTTATGGATTTGATTAAGGAAATAAAAGACTCCTCCAGTTGATGCGTCATGTACTGTACTATTGATCCCCAAAAAGGTGTTATTTTGCAAGGTGGGCCTCTAATATCCAATAACCTACGTTATCCCTCTAAACTTAAACTGGTAGTGATTAAGAGCTGAAGCTTAAGGGGAAACTTGCAAATAAATGTAAGTGAACTAATGTGCAAAATTCAGATTTGAAAGTCATGCAATAATGAATTAATCTCAACAGAAGAGCATTCAAATTGACTTTCTTGTCCTCAAGATGTTTAATTTAAAGGGGCTTTTTTTGGCAGTGGTAGAGCATTTTGAACCAGTTTATTGTGGATTTATGAAACTGTTTCTTCCCTGGGGCCAGTCGTTTTTCCCTTAGGAGACTCTTGCTCATTTATGCACTAAGGAAAGGGAATAACAGTTTTTGGTGACAGGTTAGACAACTATTTTCTTTCCTTTTTTCTTTCTTTCTTTTTTTTTTCTTTTAGATTTTTATTTATTTGAGAGAGAGAGCAAGTGAGAGAGAGCACAGCAGGGAGGGGGGAGGGCAGAGTGAGAAGTATACTCCTCACTGAGCAGGGAGACCAACATGGGGCTCGGTCCCAGAACACTCGGATCATGACCTGAGCAGAAGGCAGATGCTTAACTGACTGAGCCACCCAGGCGCTCCAACTTCTCTTTAGATTTTTTATCTCAAGATTTTTATTTTTCATTTTCAAAGATTTAAGTATCATGTGTCTTGGTTTGAATTTCTTTTTCTTTCTTTTTCTTTTCTTTCTTTTCT
Source organism: Procyon lotor (assembly GCA_028646535.1). Lineage (NCBI taxonomy): Eukaryota > Metazoa > Chordata > Mammalia > Carnivora > Procyonidae > Procyon > Procyon lotor. The sequence continues at coordinate 27,630,401 of CM053608.1, forward strand.
TTTTTCTTTCTTTTCTTTCTTTCTTTCGGAGAGAGAATGCGTGGGTTGGGGTGGGAGGGGCAGAGGGAGAGAGAGAATCCCAAGCAGGCTTCATGCTCAGCCTGGAGCCAGATTGGGGCTGGATCTTAAGATCCTGATTATGACCTGAGCTGAAATGAGGCATTGGAGGCTTAACCAGGTGAGCCTCCCAAGCCGCCCCCCTTGATATGAATTTCTTTGTGTTTATCCTGTTTGGGTTTCACTCAGCTTCTGGAATGTATAGGTTTATTATCTTTTGCCAAATTTGAAATTTCAACCATTGTTTTTTCAAATATTCTTTCTACCCTACTCCTCTTTCTCCAGTACTCTGATGGTATGACTATTAGATCTTTTGTTATTATCCCATAGGTCCCTAAAACTCTGGTTTTTTCTTTTTCCTTTTTTTTTTTAAGTCTGTTTTCCAGATTGGGTTAATTCTATTGTTCTGCCCTCAAGTTCACTGGTTCTAACCTCTGTCATCTCCACTCTACTATTGAGCCCATCAAGAAAGTGTTTTCTTCTAAATTTCTGTTACTCTATTTTTCAGTTCTATAATTTCCATTTGATTCTCTTTTATAACTTCTATTTATTTGCTGAGATTTTTTTTCTCATTTATTTCAGAGAATCTGTAATTGACTGCTGAAGCATTTTTATGGTGGTCGTATTAAAGTCCTTATCAGAGAATTCCAGCATTTGATCTATGTAGGTGTTGCATTAGTTGATGTTTTTTCTCAGTCGAGTTATGATTTTCTGGGTTCTTGATATGACAGGCAATTTTCTATTGTCCCTTAGGCATATCGTCTGTTTCGTTAGGAGATTCTGGGTCCCCAAGGTTCAGCAGGCAGGCTTTAGCCTAGTTTTTCCAATGGCAGTTTAATTTTTAGTACCTTTGTGGTGTTATTTTGTTGTGTTTGGTGTACTGGTTGTCACTGGGGCTCTCCCTGGTCTTGTCTGGTGTTGTCTAAGGGGGTGGAAAGGGTGTCCCCAGCCTGGGCCTCTCAGTGGGAGAAGGGCATGGGAGGATCTCCCTGCTGATACTCCCTTCCACCCCGGTGTCCCCGAAGGGTGCAGGCAGGGAGAGTCTCAGACCTGATGTGACAAAGAGACTTCCTGGACCAAACTGGCAGGAAGCTGCTGCTGGGCCCCTCATCTGCCTGCCCTGGTGTCTCTGGCCCACATAGACGAAAAGGTTTCCCATACTGGGCTGCTTGCTGTGACTGGGTCCCGTTATCTGGTCCCATGCACCTGCCCAGATCAACAGACCATTTGAAAATTACCCTTAATTGTGATATGTAGGAAAAATCCGTTTCATTATGGTTGCGACTATTTCCAGGGTGTGTTTGTGAAGCTGATTTGTGAAGCTTGTTTCTTAGAACTCACCCCCTATAAGCTTTTCATGAGCATAATCTAATATTGCTTCTCAAGACAGTGGCTGTCTTTTTATCTGATGGAGTGATGGTATCCCAAGAGTGTGGTGCCACGCTGGAGAAGGGCCTGGAGGTGGATCATGGGGTTTTACCTTAGTCATTGGTTTTATAACAGAATTGGGGATGGCCGACAATAGGTATGCTTATCAGATTTGATAGCACATTTGTAATTATAATTAGTTTCTCCTACTTTGTGGGACTGGAACCAAATCCCTCACTTTTCTGCTGTCTCCAAATTAAAAGAAAATTCAACTTTGGTACATCCAGACAATAGAATATTATTCAGTGCCAAAAATAAATAGGCCATCAAGCCACAAAAAGACATGGAGGAAACAAATGCATTGCACTAAGTAAAAGAAGCCGATCTGAAAAGGCTACATACTGTATGATTCCACCTATATGACATTCTCAAAAAAAAAAACCTATAAAAAAAATCAGTGGTTGGCAGGGGTTGGGGACAGAGGGAGAGATGGATAAGTGAAGCACAGAGAAGTTTTAGGGCAATGATACTGTGATGGTGGACACACGTCATTATACAGTTGTCCAAACCCTTACAATGCACAACACAAGGAGTGAGTCCTGATGTAAATCATGCACGTTGGGTGATCATAATGGGTCAGTGTTGCCTCATTGATTGTAACAAATGTAACACTCTGGTGAGGGACGTTGATGTTAGAAGAGGGTGTATGTGGGGAGGGGGTATGTGGAACTCTAGTACTTTCCACATAGTTTTGCTGTGAATCTAAAACTGCTCTAAAAAATTAAGGCTATTAGGGCACCTGGGTGGCTCAGTCGGTTAAGTGTCTGCCTTCAGCTCACGTCATGATCCCAGGGTCCTGGGATCAAGCCCCCCATCGGGATCCCTGCTCTGTGGGGAGTCTGCTTCTCCCTCTGCCTGCTTCACCTGCTGCTCTCCCTCCTTTGCTGGCTTTCTCTCTCTGACAAACAAATAAATAAAATCTTTGAAAAAAAATGAAGGCTATTAATTTTTTAAAAACCCGATTAATGTGATTTCTCTCTTCCTCCTTTTTGTCTTAGTGGATGCCTATTCTTTTGCCCTATTTCTCACCAGTTCTCAAGCCATAGCTTATGACGAAGGTGGATGTCTCATTCAAATCCACAGAGTGCTACTCACATGGACTAAAATGTCAGTGACGCGCCCCCCCTCCCCCCGCCAGGACCCGGGCATCCTACAGTCAGTTCATCCTAAACTCCCAAAACTCTATGCTCTCTCCCTCCTCGTGTTGCTGGGAGTCTCCCAGTAAGCCTTGAGCAGCATATTTTCCTTTTCTGAGCCTAAACAGTTCCTCCCATTTTACATTCAAAACAGGGTCAAGTGGCGCCCTGCTTCCCAGTCCCTTTCCCCACTACCCTAACCCTCATCACGGCCAGCTTTCCCTTCTCGAAGTCTTCGTGACATACTGTGCTTCTCCTGTGTTGAGCTCTTCCCATTTGAGATGGTAGTATCTGTTTGCTCACCCCGTTAGATCGTGAGCTCTCTGAAGGGGAGTCTGGGTATTTTACCTTTTTCTCTCCAGGCCCCTACTTTTCCTAGCACAGAACAGGGGCTTGTATGTGTTTGTTAATTAACTGAGTTAATAAAGTGTCTGTTACTAAAATCTGGTATAACTGGGTGTTCACGGGGTGTGCAGGGTTTGATTAGGCTTTAAGACTTGATACAGAAATACCTCTATCCATTGGTCTATCCTGACAATATTTATTCCCCTTCATCCGTGCAATTAATGTTTATTAGGCTATAGGGCTCTATAGTTGATTCTGTGGGAAGGAGTACGAAACAATCATAAAAATAAAACAACAGAAATTTCAAAGCCCTCACGCATAGTCATTTGACTTGCTTCCTTAGTGCTTGCAAGTGTAACCCTAATTTTCCAAACTCCTGCATTTAAGGAAGGAACCATTCTTTCTGGCTTGGGGCATCAGACAACACTGAGCATTCTTGCAAATCTTCCACATGGCATAAGAAATGGCACTGTGTCCAATGTATACCTAAATAGGCTGAAAAAAATAGTCCTAGGGCTGATGGAGTGTAAACTACATGCAGGAGAGAGGTTTCTGGAAGGAAAGGGACTTACACAAAAAAAATATTGCAAATAAAATGTTTTAGTGGGTTTTTCTCTCATTATAAGTTACTCAAAAACGCAAGCAATTGTTAGGGCTTGTCCTAGAGCTCAGGCTCTCTTACTTGAAAAAAAATTGATGTGTCTCTGTTTGTTTTAATCACTCCTATGCTGGAGCTGAAATGTACCAGGACCTCCTGCTGCCAAAAGTTAATTTGCACATGCATCAGGGCATGCACTGAGTGCATGGCCTGGTTTCAGGAGAAATGTGCCTGTGGTTATTTTGTAAGCTAATGTGAACTCGTATATCAGCCCTGGGTATGTCACTCACTGGAACACTGGGCTGTGACTCAGAAAAGCCCTGTTTCTATTTCTGCCATTTCCCCTGACTTAATGTGTGACCTCAATCTATTACCCCTCTCTGCCTCAGTGTCTTCATCTCTGCTCTGTTCTTCTCTTTACCGAGAATAATTAAGGTGGTGAAATCTTGCTTGAAAATAAGTGTTTTACCCCAGTAAAATACTGGTTTTTTTTTAATTGGTTCTATAAACTTTGTGAGCCACATTAAAAGGGAGATGTCACAAAGGACATGATAAGTAGAAAATCTGCCAAGTGATACATTGAAATAATCCTGCTGGTCACCGTGATCATTGTTCCTGATGTTATTATTACTTATGATGCTGAATTCACAGTGCCTTACTACAGAAATGCCATGGTTTGAATTTCTGTCCAATTTGATATGTCATTTACAGAGCAATGTAATAGGGACGATAATATTATACATATATATATATATATATATATATTCTCTCTCTTCCTTTTTCTGTCTCTGTCTCTCACTCACACACACACACACACACACACACACACACACGTACACACACACACTCACACAGAGTCTCCTGGAGAGAAAGGAAAGAAAGTTCTTTACCAGTGTGCTCAGAGACAATCCTACAAGGACAAGGAAAGACTCTTCAGGAGAAAGAAGAATGAGATTTGACAGTTCCCCCCAGAAGTCACAAGTGAGCTCTCTAATGAGAGGCTTCCTCTCTAAATTTAACTGAGCAACAACATGGAGAACGAGTCACTCAGCAGATTGCTTCTGTTTTCTAGGGGACATGGATGAATCAAATGGATTTTTCTCTCCATGTGGTTGGCTTCAAAGTTGTCGCTGGCCCTTCATTATGTGTCAGGTCCTATTTTAGGCACGAAAGAAACAACATAAATAAGCTTTTCTTGAGAAGGTAACATTAATCCATGTTTAAAAATAATACCCAGTCTATAGATTTCCAAGTTTGGGCCTCGATTCAGGAAATGGATTTGTATTTACTCACCTTCTCTTTACTAGTTTCAGCTGTCATGCAGTGTCCTTTGGCCAAGACATAGAGCCACACCTGCCTGCCCCACACATCCGTCCATGGGCATCGCAGTCCTCTCTCTGACCGGAGGTGTGCGAGGTGATGACGGGCATCTCGTGAGAACACACAGAATGTTAAAACCTGAAAGGACTTGAGCATTGGCTTTATTCAACTAGGTTTTTTTGAGCCCCGGCATTTTTCAGCGGAGGGACAAACTGTTGAGCTGACTTAATAAGGTCACGTAGCTAGTATCATGAATAGAACCTATGTATCTTGAGTCCTAATTCAAAGTTGGTTGCTCTTCAATGTATCAGCGCATTAAAGTTTCGCTTCCAGGGGTGTGCTTTTTGTGTGTTCTAGAAGGTCGAAATGCAATGTAAGAACTATAACTTGGTGGTTAAGAATGTGGGTCAGGAATCAGGCTGACTGAGTACGGATTCTGATATGTATCTTAATGTGCAAACTTGAGAAAGTTTTTGATTGATATGCCTCTATCTTTCTTCATCTCTGTGTATGTGGATAGAACAATAATCATCATCTCACAGGGGTTTTTATTGTGGGGATAAAAATGAAATAACCCAAATAATATAGTTAGTATAGTATGTGACACTATTTAAGCAGATAATAAATGAAAGCAAGATGTACAGGAAAAAAAAAAAGTATATTTTTCTCCTGGAGTATTTTTGCATCAAACAGTTAAATTATAGAGATATACCTTATGTTCATACAAGTTATTAAAACTTGAGCTTTAGATGTTACCTTCAAATTAAGATTCAAAGAGTTGAAAGAAATGACTGAGAAATATGTGAAAAGTTCCTTGAATGCTTGTTTATTTAAAGTAGATAGTTGAGGGGCACCTGGCTGGCTCAGCTGGTAAAGTGCCACTCTTGATCTCAGGGTTTTAGGTTCGAACTCCACGTTGGATGTAGAGATTACTTAAAAGTAAAATTTAAAAAAATAAAATAAAAAATAAAATAGCTGATTTTTGGAGTCAAACCTGCAACAAATCTTAAATGATTTGTGAAGAAACATAGTAAGTCTAAATTTGAATGAAGAATGGAGAACGGGGAAAGAGGACAGGATTTCAATGAGAACTCCATTATTTTTCCTTTTTAAAATCTCTAGGAGCTAACTTCACCTCCCAAGTTTTATAGTTGGCCCTTTAATAAATTGTTTTGCCGTCCTTCACACAGGAATGCGACCAGACATATGAAGCCAGACATCCTACAGGAAAATAAAACACCCTCCCAGGTTTTGCATTTCCTCACCTTAGTTCCCCAGCTGATGGACTCACGACTGTCGAATACAATCCCAAAGCTGCTTCTGGAAGGAATTTTCCCCCTCACTTCTCTCTCTCTCTTCTTTAAGATTTTATTTATTTATTTGAGAGAGAGAACGCACAGACACTTGAGTGGGTGCGCAGAGGGAGAGGGAGAAGCAGGCTCCCTGCTGAGCAAGGAGCCCAAGTGGGGCTCAGTCCCTGGACCCTGAGATCAGGATCTGAGCCACAGGCAGATACTTAACCCACTGAGCCACTCAGGCGCCCCTGCTCCTCACCTCTCTGACCATGATCTTACCTCCTCTGCCAGCAGGCTCAAGGGAATTAGTCTCCCTTGTCCTCATCCTGTTCACCGCTCTGTGGGCTGACAATGTGCACACATTCAGGTCTAAATGGCACAGAAGTAATGAAATCTCAAGCCACAGTTCTTCCTTGTTATCGTTTGTAGTTCTTTTCACTGTGACCATTCTAAACCCCATACATGACTTTTCGGGGTAGAATACGAGTGCACATTGGCCAAGAAAGTATACACATTAATTATGCCAACAGTTCTTTCTACTGCATGAATTTTATATATAAATAAACACACAGTCATCTGAATTGCTCCCTCCACATTTTCCTCTGTTATAATCGTTGAATGCTGTAGAAAGTTAAGCTTCGTTTAAAACAATTAACTTATTATTCATTTGGAGAACTAAACAGGAACCAATAGGAAGGCATCAGGATTTTACTTAACCGTTTTGCTTTGAAAAAAAATAAACTTAGGTAGTCTCTCTAATGCTTTTTTTCTTTTTTTTTGCATTCATCTCTCAGGAAATTAAGCATTAAATAATGTATTTGCCCAGTGAGTTGGAGTAAAAGCTAGATGGTGACCTACTATAGCTTCTCATGGTGTCACTGTGAGCTCTATGTGGACATTTCTCTTACCTTTGTCCTTTAAGACAGAATCCACTTGCAATTTTGGCAAGTTCCAGAAGGATTCCAGGTGTGTCCTTTTACACACACTCTGTCCTCTACCTTTTCTCCTATTATCCTGTTTCCATTTTTTCATCCTGATTTCTACACATATATTTTCCTATTTTATGTTTTTTAAAAGACTTCTTAAAAACTTTTCAGAATGAAGTATGAATGAGTGATAAATGAATGAATAAACTTCTCAGTGAGAGTGGTACTTTTGTCTTATTCTCACATTTAAGTTTTAAAATTAACCCCCCCAACATTTTGCTTGGTATTTCCATAGCTCCTAGGACAACCACTATCAAATTAATTCATGTATTTGTTAATTGCTCATTTCATATCAGGTTCTATGTCACACGTTAATGCAATGCTATGTGAATAGACGTGGTTCCTGACCTCATAGAACCTACGGTCTGTATAAATTAGGTTTTCTGCTAATTAATTACTACAATATCTGCATCACTATTTTCTCTTCAATGTATTTAACTTCATTATGTCTTGCAATACCTTCAATATTTTAATATGTGGGGGCGCCTGGGTGGCTCAGTGGGTTAAAGCCTCTGCCTTCAGCTCAGGTCATGATCTCAGGGTCCTGGGATCAAGCCCTGCATCAGGCTCTCTGCTCAGCGGGGAGCCTGCTTCCCCCTCTCTCTCTGCCTGCCTCTCTGCCTACTTGTGATCTCTCTGTCTCTGTCAAATAAATAAATATAATCTTTAAAAATAAAAATAAAAAAAAGATCTTCCAGTTTTCTGTTGAAGGTCGTTAGGATTGTCACTATAAGAATTATTGATTAGAGGGTGCCTGCATAGCTCAGTCAGTTGAGCATCCGACTCTTGATTTCAGCTCAGGTCATGATCTTAGGGTTATGACATCAAGCCCAAGGGCTGGACTCCATGCAGAGCCTGCTTGGGTTTCTCTCTCTCCCTCTACCCCACCCCACTCCCTGCTTGTACATTCTCTCTCCTTTAAAAAAAAAAAAGAATTATTGATTGGGATTCCACCTCATATAACTCTCTAATAGCTTTTGGTCTTTGTTACTATAGTGGTTTATAGGAAAAAATATTTCTTTTGCTCATTATAAAAGGAATTCTTCTGAGAGTCATTGACAATCTCTACTACATTATAAGTCATAGCTAAATGTTCAGCTGTGAAACGAAATCAAGGAAGTATGTTTTGTTTGTTTGTTTGTTTGTTTTTTAAAGATTTCATTTATTCATTTGACAGAGAGAGATCACAAGTAGGCAGAGAGAGGCAGGCAGAGAGAGAGGAGGAAGCAGGCTCCCTGCTGAGCAGACAGTCGATGTGGGGCTCGATCCCAGGACCCTGAGATCATGCCCTGAGCCGAAGGCAGAGACTTAACCCTCTGAACCACCCAGGCGCCCCTCAAGGAAGTATGTTATTGTGTGTACTCATGTGTGTGTGTATGTATGTACGTATATATGTGCCCAGGATTAGACATGAAAAATAGTCAGCAAGTAATTAAATCCTGATTCCCTTAAGCACAGACTTTTGCTTATCTCCTTTTTCCTTTCCTCCTCATTAAAACATCGAATTATCTACTTGCTCACAGACTGAGTGGGTTGAACAGGCAGGACACCTGCCCTCCAGTGTCATTGTCAAATGCTTTTATTAAACACATAATTGCACAAGGCATTGGCTAGTTGTGGCTCCAAAGAGCTGAATACTCTGAGTTTCCAGATTTTTTTTTCTTGTTAGAGATGATTCTTATGCAACTTAATCTCCGTATGCATGGAATTAAAATATTTTTCTTTTCCTGGAAGACGATGCAATGTATATCCACTCGTGTATTCCTCCACGTCAATAGTCCCATGGAAGTAACTCTTTTTTTTTTTTCTGGTTCTTTTACAGCATCTTTTCTCCTTTCTTCTCTGACCCTGATTCTGCCTCTCTCATGTAAGAAAGACTTAGGGGTGCTTGGGTGACTCAGTTAAATATCTGACTTTTGGCTTTTGACTTCGGCTCAGGTCTCAGGGACGTGAGATTGAGCTGTGAGTCAGGCTCCCCTGCTGAGCGAGGAGCCTCCTTAGGATTCTCTCTCCCTCTCCCTCTGCCCCTCCCCTGCTTAATCTCAATCTCTCTCTCTCTCTGTCAAATAAATAAATAAATAAATACTTAAATATTTTAATAAACCTTGTTGGGGAAATTCGCAGGATGTTAGACTCAGGTAGATTTTTACCTTACTGACCATTTGCTCAAGTCCATTTGAGAAAAAAGAAAGCCTTCAATAATTTTAACTCAAACACTTATAATGTGCCCCACAGCACTGCACAATTCCAGGGGGCACCTTTGTCATCTCGATGACTCATACTTCACAACCAGATGTGTACACGAGCCCCCAGATCTCCATCTCTGGCTCTGATATTCCTCCTACATTTCCAGTCTGTCTGCTGAATGTCCCACCTTCTCAGTATCAACACATCTAAAAATGACATTTTGTTTCACTCCTCTCAACACAATCAAATCCTGCACTGATTTTTTATTTTTGTTCTTTCAGTCGCTAAAAAACAAATCCAATATCTTAAAGTCCTCCTTCTTGCTTAATAACTAAGTATTTGCAAAAATGTATTTTTTTATATTTGTACTCTTTCATTAAAATGTCATGGGCATCTATCCAGTCCTTTGCTGGTTCTAGCACCCCTACTATGGGGTCCTTATTAATTCCATGTGTGGGTCATTGCCAGTCTTCTTGCTTAACAGAGCCTTTCTCTGTTTTACTGGTCAAAACTCCACTTAAAATTCCCACTAAAACTAGCTGGCTGCCACAACTCAAAAAGATTTTTTCTTCTAAGCACTCCCATGGAATTTATCTGATTATTTTCTAATGTGATCAATGAAGTTGACAGCTCCTTGAGGGGCAGGACTCCTCCTGATGCATTGTGTACCATCCACACACCCAACACGATGACTATCACTTGCCCATGATCAGGACATAAACACACGCTCAGACCTCTTTCTGAACTCCAAATGCTTCTCAGCAACTACCGTTTATACATCTCTAGCTGAGAACATCAAATGCAATTATCGTTGCATCCTCATCAAATCTCTTTCCCCTTTATTTCCTATTTCTGTGAATTTTTTCATCCTCCACCCAGTTGCTCAAGCCAGAAACTTCAGCTTATCCTTAAATCTTCCTCTGCCTCAGTTACAACATCCACTCAATCAGTAGATTCTGCTGAATAGTCCCAGCATGCTATTACCTCCTTAAGTTTCCCTGACTTGTCCTCAGTGCCATTGCCTTTGTGTGAGCTCTGTGATTCTCACTTGCATTGCTACGGTGGTCCCAACTGCTTCCCCTGCCCTGTGGTCATTCTTCCTCGAACCCATTCTCCGCAATGCCATTTAGTCATCTGTATACACTGGGAAACTGATCCTACCACTCTGTTGCTCAGAACTGATCCTGGTTTACCAGTAGCCTTTATGGTGAAGTTCAAACTCCATTGCAGGACATCAAAGTCTAGTTTTCGAACCCTTGCCATCTTTCCATTTCTTTCCTCTCCTTATCCCCAGACCCTGAGTAATGATGATTGACTCTCCAAAGATCTTTGCCCCCAGTGATTTGTCAAAGCCAGTCATGATAGTTCTGAATTATCCTTTCTAATCATCATCAAGGAAAGTTTAAATGGCCCAGTTGTGGCCAATGGGGTGTGAGAGGAAGTTTGCTGATGATATTCTAGGAAATATTTCCTTGTCTAAAGCATAGACCCAAGGAAAGACAGCTTCTTTCTGCTCCTGGACATTGCTGTGGATGGAAATGACGTCTGGACTTGTGCTGCCATCTTGCTATAAGTACAAGGATGAAACTACAAAAGAGAAGAGGGCAGAGCCATGAGATCTGTCGGAAAGCATTGTTGGAGGCCTAATGCCCTGCTCCTGGGGTATGCCCAGTTGATGAGCATCCTTCCAGGTGGGATGATGCATTGCCTTATTACTTAGGCCAATCCAAGTTTAGATTTCCTGTTATCTGCCGACGGAAGTGTCATGACAAAGAGTTGCTCCAAATGTGCCACGCTTTCTCTTTCCTAATGATCTGTGTACATGCTTCCAAGTAAAATGCCTTTTTTGTAGACTTCAGGTCTTAAAAAAGAGTCAGGTCTTTCCCAATTGCCGAAAGAATACCAAAAAATGGCAGACACCTTGCTTGCCCAAATCTTAGAACTTATCACTACCATTAAAATTACTCATCCATATCCTCCAGCAGTCTTGCTCTGGACATGTCAGTCACAGTCCTTCTAAGCTCCGTAGTGCCTTTTAATTCATTCATTTATACATTTATTTGACAAATATTACTGAGCACTTATCTTGTGCCCAGTGTTGTTATAGACACTGGGATATGAGAGTAAACCAAACCAATAAATTCCTTGCCATCATGGGGTTTAAATTCTAGTGGAGAAGGCAGCCAATAATCCAGGAAGTAGATATTCAATATGTATATGTCAAGGTGATAGGGATAGGATAAAGGGACATAATTTAGATAAAAGTTCTGAGAAAAGCCCTGAGGGAGATAAGGAATGTCTGAGAGAGGAGCATGTCAGGGAAAGAGAGGGAAGGGCCCTGAGGTGGGGAGGTGTGGAGGGTTGGGGGGGTGTGGGGGTGGAGAGTAGACAAGTAGCTGGTGTGGCTGGAGCAGAGTGGGGGAGGGGCAGAGTGAGGAAGTATTATAGGAATAGATGTGGGATCTTACAGACATTGATATTTAGGTTCCATTCAGAATGGAATATTTTCAGCAGAGGAATGACATGACTTGAGTTGGGTTTTAAATGTGTTACACCCCCCTTCTATGTGAGGAGAAGACTGTGGGTGGCGGGGGGGGGGGGGGGGGAAGATAACCCTCACTGTGGTCCAGGCGTGAGATGGTGGTGGGTGGAGCAGGCCACAGGCTTGACGATTTCTAAGGGACATTGCCATGATCACTTCCTTGTCGAGAGAAGCAGCCCTCGACTCCAGATCAGACAGCTGTCTTCCCTCTGCCATGCTGCCCCGCCCCAGCGACTGGACTAGGTGTTGGTGATCCATCCCAGGGCAACCTACTCACACAAACTGTTCACTCACCTATGATGCAGCCTCAAATGAAAAACACAGTCAAGATACGAATGACTCACATGGTAAGCAGCAGAAAGACAGAAGAACTACCGAAAAGACAGGAATGGGGAGGAATGGGGGGTGCCTGGGTGGCTCAGTCGTTAAGCGTCCGCCTTCGGTTCAGGGTCCTGGGATCGAGCCCCACATCGGGCTCCTTGCTCCGCAGGAAGCCTGCTTCTTCCGCTACCATTCCCTCTGCTTGTGTTCCCTCTCTCGCTGTGTTTCTCTCTGTCAAATAAATAAAATATTTAAGAAAAAAAAAAAAAAGACAGGAATGGAGTGTGTGGAGGTACCAATGGCAGAGCGTGGGGTAGGACCATGCTCTGAGGCTGCTGTGGCAGAGACAAGTTGGCTTGGTCCCTAGCGAAGCCTCAGGTGCTGAGTGGACTTTGAGTTCCATTCTGTGGGACCCACAGTGGGTCTTGTTATGAGGAGTCCTTTTTTCCCTGTTATCCTCTCTTAGCGTAGTCTTACTATCAACCTTTATTAATAGAAAAATACTTGAGTGAACTTACAAGTCCTTGCATCTGAGCAGGATTAGGGTTTGCACAGAACAACCCCTGAGGGTATGTGGGATAGTTGGCATTTGATTGTGGGCTGAGAATGCGTTTACTACAGCTCCGATCTCACCAGGGATGCCAAGAGCCCATGGTTTGCAGTGACAGATGAAGTTTTGCCTGTGATTTTATTTTATTTTTTAAAGATTTTATTTATTGGGCACCTGGGTGGCCCAGTCAGTTAAGCGTCTATCTTTGGCTCAGGTCATGATCCCAGAGTCCTGGGATTGAATCCTACATGGGGCTCCTTGCTCAGTGGGGAGACTGCTTCTCCCTCTGCCCTTCACCGTGCTTGTGCTCTCTCTTGCCCACTCTCTCTCTCAAAGAAATAAAATCTTATAAAAGATTATTTATATTATAATATTTATACTATACATATTATATTATTTGTATTAGCTTATAAAAAATTTTACTTCTTTGAGAGAGAGAAAGAGACAAAGATAACAAGAGAGAGCACAAGTGGGAAGAAGAGGAAGACATAGGGCTCGATCCCAGGACCCCGGGATCATGACCTGAACCAAAGGCAGATGCTTAACTGACTGAGCCACCCAGGGGTGCTCCTTGCCTATGATTTTAAACATGCCCCAAACATGTCCCTCTTGAAGGCAGTACTCTATGTGACTTGGTTGCTCCTGTGTTTGAAAGATGTCAAGGGGCTCAGAGATGTAAAAAGACAAAGGAGATGGACGGTTGCCTCTCGCAGTGTTAGGTGCCTTCAAAAATAAAATTTCAAGCTCTGTCTCGGGTTGTTCAACTAATGGCTGATAAGGAAACAAAACACCATTATGTAACCGTTGCAAGATCAATTTTCTGTCTGCATCCATATCCAAGGCTAACAGCCTGCTGAATATTAGGCTCAGAAAATGGTTTTCTGCAATGAGGAAATGAAACATTTAACACATTCTCTTTCTTGGTTATTTGTGAGCTAAGAAATAGTTGTTTCGTTGGTTGTAGTAGTAGAAGCTGAAAAGATGCATAGGGTAGGGTTATGCTTAGATCAATTTCTGGGTAGGAAGAAACTGTAAGTAATCAGAATCAAAGAGCTATAGACGAGAGGGTGCCCTCCTGATGGGGAGTGAAGTCATAGTGGAAACAAGACAAACAGAAGTCCCATTACCATAGTGGTAGAAGGGCAGTGAACATTTTTTGCTGAGGGACAAAGCAGCGTTGTGGTCGGTCGCCTGTGCTGGATTCTTCCCGTTCCCAGACAATATTCCCATCATGTCAGAGCCTGCCTGTTCGGCTCCTTGGGTGCCCAGGGTGGTTCAACATGCTCTGGTATTAGAGAGCGTATACTTTCTGAATTGCTCTCAAAACTCCTGGTGAGGTGAATATCAGGCGATTTTAATTGTCAATTACAAAGTGATTTCACATCTATTTTCAACTGACACAAGAATCATCGTGGAGCTGTTAAGAGGGGAAATGGCTTAATACGGCAGGTTCAGCTGGGTTTCCTCTGAGGAAGTTACATAGCTAGTGGGTAGTATGAATTATCCAAGTCCCATGTCCTTGCCACCATTTCAAGGAACCACACAGCTTTCTAGTGGGCGGTGGAGACCATTTAGGCTCTGGGCTGAATTTGTGGATCATTTGTCATTATATCTTAATTTGAATTCATTGGAACTCGATTCTCTAGATTTCAAGATTAGGTGCCTGGTGATTAATAACAGATATTGTTTGTTTTTGCTTTGATTGACAAGTTCCATTAACAGGGTCAAAGGTCATGAGTTTGCCACTGGTCATATACAATAAAGCAGAGGGTCTCTGGAGCTCTAAATTTCTCTGTGTTAGGGACTGCCTATATTCACTGGCCCTCAACAAATATGATAGGCACTAGTATTCAGAAAATGACCTTCATATATTAGCAGGACAACAGAGCACAATTTCTTTTTAAAAATATCAAATCCATAGGGGTGCCTGGGTGGCTCAGTCGTTAAGCTTCTGCCTTCAGCCCGGGTCATGATCCCGGAGTCCTGGGATCGAGCCCCGCATCAGGCTCCTTGCTCAGCAGGAAGCCTGCTTCTCCCGCTACCATTCCCTCTGCTTGTGTTCCCTCTCTCGCTGTGTTTCTCGCTGTCAAATAAATAAAAAATCTTTAAAAAAAAAAAAAATATCAAATCCATACACAGAAGAGCAGTAAAAATGACTCCAAAAGGCAAGTTTTCAATAAATTGATTCGTATTTACTCAGTGTTCAGTGCCAAATCACCTTCTAACTTTGTTGTCTATAAACTACGAGGAGTAACAAAGAACAAAAGTCCTGTCATATACAACACCCTTTCCCTCCTCACTGGAATGACCATTGACTCATTAAAAGGATGTCCCATTTCTGAGATTTGTATTAGTTTGCTGTAGAATTATAGGTTTTTCAGTTCTGGCAGAAACCTGAACGACTACCTGTCTCCAGTTTACCTATAGAATGTCCTAGCAGGGGCGCCTGGGTGGCTCAGTCATTAAGCGTCTGCCTTCGGCTCAGGTCATGATCCCAGGGTCCTGGGATCGAGCCCCGCATCTGGCTTCCTGCTCAGCGAGAAGCCTGCTTCTTCTGCTACCATTCCCTCTGCTTGTGTTCCCTCCCTCGCTGTGTTTCTCTC
>CM053608.1:27646268-27668609 GCA_028646535.1 Procyon lotor
TTCAGCTCGTGGTTAGTGGTATTGTTAGTGTGACATAAAATGGTAGGAGCAATGTCTCTTTCAGCTCTCTGTGTTCTCAACAGAAACTAAAAGTGATTATGACTATCTTTTGATCTCCAATAATTATAATCTATTCTTTTTCACATTTACTGGGACTTGTTTTATTCCTGATGACTATGATTTGAACTTTCTTATATTGAAATAGAAGTTACAGACTTCTGTTGCCAGGAAGATGGAATTGACACAATTTTCCCTATTCTGGCTACTAAGCACAGCTAAAAATCCATGCATGTGATATATATATATATATATATATATATATATATATATATATATTTTTTTTTTTTTTTTTTAAGCAATGTAACACAATTCTAGAAGATGGAGAGAATAAGGCAGATAGGCTAGAGACCTTGAAATGCAAGGAACAACAATGTAGTGAATTTCTCTGTTGTTTTTTTTTTTTGTTTTTTTTTTTTTTGCCTCAAATATATCAGACTTGGAGCTGAAGAAGTCAACAATCCAGACATCAGGCATGGACAATAAAAATACCAAAATAAGCCTGCTCTCTCAAGCCAAAGAACCAGAAAATGGGCTGCCTCACAAGACAGAACACTTTTAGACAGTCACTGTTCTTTTCTAGGCAAACAAATGTAAAGAGGAAACTGTAGCTCCCTCTCATTCATGCCTCCAAAGGCTGAGTGGAGAGCCTTTGACCCCTACTTGCATAAGCTGTAAGGACCGTGCTGGCATGGTGTTGGGGAAACTGGGCTCATTCTCACTGGGTGGCAATGACATCTGTCCCTTGTGGTGTCTGTGGAGACCATGTGGGAAGCCTGGACTTCAGTGCCCACCTGGTATTAAGGAGGTGTCCCTCCCCCTCCCCACTGGGGTGGTGTTGGCAGAATCTAGTGGAGGGTAAAGGTTCTTACCACCACTCAGCAGGCCGCATGCCTCTTCTTCATAACACCAAAGGCATGATCCATAAAAGGGAAAATTGACAAACAAGACTCCATCAAAATTAAAATTTTTTTCATCTGTGAAAAACCATGTGAAGAGGATGAAAAGTCAAATTAAAGACTGGAAGAATATTTTGCAAATCATACGTCTGACAAAGGATTACCATCTAGAACATATTGGAGATCCTCAAAACTCAATAGTAAAAGAACAGACAACCTCATTAGAAAATGGGCAAGGGTATGGACAAACATTTCAGTACACAGGATATATAGCTAATAATAAGGACATAAAAAGCCAATAGAGCAATGTAAATTAAAATCATAGTGAGGCATCCCTAAATACCTATCAAAATGGCAAAAAAACAAAATATAGTGACAACAGTAAATGAGGGTAAAGATGTAGAGAAATGGTACAGCCACTCTGGAAAATTGTTTGGCAGTTTCTTAAAAATGTGATCTAGGAATTGTATATCTGGGTGTTTACTCTAGAGAAACGAAAACGCTTATTCACACAAAAACATACATGAATGTTTATAGCAGCTTTATCTGAAATAGCCACAAACCAAAAACCGCCAGACATCCTTCCCCAGGTAATATGGTTAAAGTGTGGGAATCCACACAATAGAATATTCTTTATCAATAAATACGAATAGACTATTCATAAAAGCAGCACCCAGGATGGATCTTCATAGAATTACGCTAAATGATCAAAGCCAGTCCCTTCAAAAGGTTACATACTGGACAGTTTCATCTATATAACACTCTTTTTTTTTTTCTTTTTAATTTTATTTATTTATTTGACAGAGAGGAGAGAGATCACGAGTCGGTAGAGAGGCAGGCAGAGAGAGAGGGGGGAAGCAGGCTCCCTGCTGAGCAGAGAGCCCGAGGAGGGGTTCTATCCCAGGACCCTGAGATCATGACCTGAGCTGAAGGCAGAGGCTTTAACCCACTGAGCCACCCTGGCGCCCCTATATAACACTCTTGAAATGACAAAGTTATAGAATATAGAAATGCACAACAGATGAGTGGTTGCTAGGGGTTAGGGATAGGAGGAAGAATCTCAGGAGGGAATTGTCTATTGCTATAAAAGGGCAACCAGAGGAGTCCCTGAGGTGAGGAAAATCTTCTGTGTCTGCCTATATCAATGGCAACACCATAGCTGTAATACTGTACTATTGGCAAAATGTTATCACTGGGGGATTCTGAGTAAAGGGTACAAGGGATTTGTCTGGGATTTTTCTGTGATTTTTCTGCATCGTTTCTTACAGTTGAATGTGACTCTGCAATCATCCCCCAACAAAGATTTAATTCAAGAACAGAAGTTACATATTCCTTATATCTTTAAAAAAACATTCTAAGCACATTTAATATTACATGTATTAAATTCACATTCTGATTATTTATTTTATTGTTAGTGCTCCTCATCATTTTAGCTCTTCACATATTTGGAATGCTGGTTTGAATGCTTATTTGAGGTGACAGATTTGTGATTTCCTCTCTCCCTCCCTCTTCTTATCCTCTCCCCACTTTTCCACTACTCTCTCATTTTCTCTCCATCTCGCCGCATTAACAGCTGCCCTTCCCCTCAAAACACCCACATCTGCGCTCACTCATCCCTACTTACAAGTTTTTTATTGCTTCCACCCAGCATTTTGGGCTTCTAAATGAAAACAAGGTCTCGTAATGCTGTTTCCCAAGCAGCACCACTGTGCTGTGACAATATTGGGAACACTGTAAATGCAGCCACGGAACCAGCCAGTAGACTGGTTTAGCTTACGGTCAGGGAGTGATGGTTGGCTTGTACCACGTCCTTGGTTCCTCAGCTTCCCGTAAAGCTGAAGAGCCAGGAAGCAGTTTAGCAACATTCATTTATCCTCATTTTGTGGGTCAGAGAGTTGTACCCGAGCCCACGGCTTCACATAGCAAGCCTCTCTCCAATCCCTCATCTGGAGAAGTCTG
The DNA here is from genome assembly GCA_028646535.1 of Procyon lotor. Lineage (NCBI taxonomy): Eukaryota > Metazoa > Chordata > Mammalia > Carnivora > Procyonidae > Procyon > Procyon lotor. The sequence goes on from CM053608.1 coordinate 27,649,184, forward strand.
GCTCCCTTAACCTGGAAGGAATGAAACTCCGAGCTCTTGGAACCAGATCCTAGAAAGCCAATAGTTTCAGCCCCATCTATGTGTTCATTTCTCGGCAGTTCCTGCTTCACGAAGATCTCCATCTTACTTTTGAGCCTAGACATACGTTCTTGGTTTTCTATTTTATCTATCATGGCTGTAAATTTGGACGTAAGCTCAGTGTGTATAAACTCAGCTCTACTCTCTTGCCCTAAAGCACAACCATAGGAATTTGCTTTTTAACTGTGTTTTTATTTCACATGAGTTGGTAAACGGATTTTAATGAATTGAAGAAAACAGCTACAAAAAAAGGACAATATCACATCACAACCAGCTGAAGATAATATGTCAAATGCTTTAACGCACTGTGTTTATTAAACTTTCTGTGTTACTCAGTTTTCTAACACTTAAGGGTATTTTCTAGGGGGACTCATTTTTTTTTTTTTAAGTTTACTTTTTTTTTTTTTTAAAGTAATCCCTATACCCAAGATGGGCCTCAAATTTACAACCCAAAGATCAAGAGTCACATGGTCTACCCACTGAGCCAGCCATGTGCCCTGGGGCAGTCACATTTTTAACATGTTAAAAATATGTTATAAGGCATGAAATTAAAATTTATCAAACTACTCAGAGCTATCTGCCAAGTTTACAAAATATTTCATTTCTCCTACCCAGAGACAACTAATAAATTACTACCAACTCCTGTTGATAAACACTAAAAAAAAAAAATGAGGGCAGCAGTAAAAAGTAGCCCATCCTTTATCACAGAAACAAGGCATCAAAGGTAGTCAGACCACAGCAGTGAAAGGTTCCTGTAGCTAAGAACTCTGTATATTTCAACCCTCTTCCATGTTTTAAAAGGCCTTGTGTTGAAACTGCAGAAGAATTTGGGGGAAATGAACTGCCAGTTGTATAAAGTAGCATCTCTTAGCACACAATACTAAATGGAGTATTCTGCCCTGTTTCCCTGCTCAGTTCTGTTTCTCTCATTTTCCGGTACATTCTTAGCTAAGAACAATAATATACCTACTTAATTAAATCCCCTGCCTATACCCTGATACGTGGCCTCATCTAGTTCACGCCTGTGTTACATGGAGAGATTTGGCTCTTTTTCCGTCCTCATAATAAGAGGGGACAGTCAACCCAGATAATTCAGGACAAATGTTCCACTGGGGCCCGGAAGCATCTTGCTTATTATCCATATTAATCACATTAACTACATCATGGCCAAATTTCATTTTGTCCTGGGTGATACCGAGACACTCTTCATGTTTTATTATTCTATATAAATTTATTTTTACCCGATGAATTTGCCACAGCACGAGGTAAGCACCATTCGTTTAAAAAAACTGGCAGGGTCAGAAACTGAGCACATTTTTCTAGGATATGGGTTCCACATCTTACACACTCATCAACCAGTTGAATAAATTTAACAATAACAATAATAATAGTACTACACATTTTCCCTATTGACTTGGTCCCTGTGATCAAATCAATAAAAACACGAGAATTAAGACATATACCTCATTTGAAAAAAGATCTTGTTAATCATGGTCTCTCAGTATCCACATTATTGATTATTTTGGGCCCGATCATTCTGTCTTGTACACTGTAGGACAGTTAGCAGGTCAGGGGACCTCTACTTGTCCAATGCCAGTAGCAATCCTGCCCCCAAGTTAGTTACAATGATTAAAAATGGCTCTAGATATTGCAAAAGTCCACCCTCACCCCACTATTAAAAATCTTTGCATTAACTTTACCTTTTGGAGGCACATGGGTGTTTTTCACCTTGTGGTTCTTTCATTCCCTATTACGGATATGACCTTAGAATCTGTCTATGCAGATCCAAGCCACTGTAGCTCAACTTGTTTCCTATTCTATAAATATTATGAATTAATCATCTGAGATAGTCATCAGCTGTTCTGGTCTGTTTTCCGACTCCACCCTCAATTATCCTCAGGCAACAACATAAAAGCTACCGTTTACCCGGAGAGTAAGAGGACAATGTTCAACAATCAGCCAGGACAGCAAATTCTGTTCTCCTCTGGCAGTCAAGCTCTCTGTGGAAAGCCAAAAAAGCCAGTTTAGAGAGACACCTCTATCTCCTTAATGACCAGCGCTTTATCATACTGTATTGAAGGAAGCAATACGAATTTTGTGACCAGTTTACCTATCACGTTTACATTTCAAGAGCCTCTCGATGCTTATAAAATCCCACTATTGCTCATCAACTGACGCACATGTGATTCAACAGAACTCTGGAATTCTTTACAAATCTACCATCATGTTGCAGATCTGGAATGAATAATTCAAGTATCCAATGTTTTCCTTGACCCTTTAAAAGAGATGGGTTTAGTTACCCAAAACAGGTTGATTTCTGGGGTTTCCACATAAATCTCAATGTTGTTTTTGTGTATGATTATTTTAGGCTTCTTTTCAAAAATCCTGATATGTGGTTTAATGTAATTTGCACATCGATATCCTTAGATTGTCTCTGAAACTTCTGGCTCAGGGCTTTGAAGTACTTTTCTGAAGTCTGTGAGAACACTGAGCACAGTCTATAAGCACTAACAGTGACCTAAAAACACTAACATGGAGTCAAATGTAAGTCTATTGGAATATGGCCCTATTGACTAGTGTCCATTCCATAAACATGACAAGAGAATTTTATGACTCTAAATAAACAGACTTGTTAAGAAGGGTATTTAGCACCATACATGAAAAAAATAATTCCCGTCTTTTTTATAGGTATAGAGACATAAGCATGAGGTTAGAAATATAAGTGATATAGCAAAGATATATGTCTTCCTAACACAAACCACAGATCTGTTGTGGAGGTAAGACATTGCACAGAAAGAGATTTCAGCTATTTGTCTTATCAAAGTCTCTTCCGTTACCAGCAGACTAATAAGTTTTCCTTGCTTTGCTGAGAATTCCAAGACTAAGGAAGAAACAAGGGGAATGACTCACTCTGCAGAAGGATACAATATAAGACATCAAGTGTGTTACACTTTGCAAAGCAATCTCTTTTACATACATATTCACAAGGTTTCTTCCCGATTTTGACCGATCTCAATAAGGGAGAACTGAGCAAGAGACAGACATTTGGGAGTGGGTGACTACACCATCTTGCAGGTTGCAGAAGCCAAAGAAGGGAAAGTCTGGGTATAAAATCGTGTTTTGCTAGAGCTTGTAAAAGTGGATTTCTAAAAGCTCAGAGCAGACTGGAAGGTGAGAGGACATGCATAGAGTGAAAAGATAAGATAGCTCCAGACATTTGGCTGGGGGGTGGGGGGTGTTCTGTAAAGCTATATTCTGATGGTACAATTATCACAATGAGCAAGGGTATGTGAGGGCTTTTAAAAAACCAATGTGACTTTTCACATTAGTGGACCACACTACGAAATGGCAAAAAACAAAGACAAGAATGAGAACAAAAGGGGACAAGAGGTAATTAAGTTAGTAAGATTCAGTCTTTTTTTTCCCAATTTCCCCCCCAAATATGTTTATTTTATTTTTTCAGTGTTACATGATTAATTGTTCATGCATCACACCCAGTGCTCCATGCAATACGTGCCCTCCTCAATACCCACCACCAGGCTCACCAACCCCCCACCCCCTCCCCTCCAAAACCTTCAGTTTGTTGCTCAGAGTCCACAGTCTCTCATGGTTCATCTCCCCTGCTGATTTCCCCCCATTCACCCTTCCCTTCCTTCTCACAATGCCCTCCATGTTTTTCTTTATGCTCAGCATGTAAGTGAGACCATAAGGTAATTGGCTCTCTCCGCTTGACTTATTTCACTCCGTATAATCTCTTCCAGTCCCGTCCATGTTGATACAAAAGTTGGGTATTCATCCTTTTTGATGGAGGCATAATATTCCATTGTATATATGGACCATATCTTCTTTATCCATTCATCTGTTGAAGGGCATTTTGGTTCTTTCCACAGTTTGGCGATTGTGGCCATTGCTGCTATGAACATTGGGGTCCATGTGGTCCTTCTTAAAATGAGCTGCAGTCCACTATAATAGTAAGGAGATATAAAGGTTCCATGTTCAGACCATGGGACAGGAGAGGGTCACACCTTGGGTCAGGTAGCATAATTATAAAGGAGAAAACAGCAGGCTCCAAACTCTCCTTCTCTCCCCTCACTCTTTTGCTGAGTCTTCTCCATCAAGAAGAATAATTTGCCAACTTTAAAAGTAAGATAACCATAGGAAGGGAGCGAAGCCCAAGATTTGATAAGAAAGTAACAAGGCATCTGGATACTTGGCTGTGACCTGGAGACCAATCACACAGGAACCCCCGGGGAAACTTTTCAGAAACACGGACTCTTGGCTCCACCCTAGATCTCTGGAATTAGGATCTGCATTTTAATAAGACCTCCAAGTGATTCATAATTTTGGAAGCATTGGTCAATTGAAATCTTTAGACCCTAATGAAATAAAAGAGCTTGTAACTGTGATTGCTTAAATGTAAAATCCTTTGAGAACACAGAAGAGAAGCCTAGAGATGGGTAAATGTCTCTATTTACCAAGAAATGTGCATTCAAAATAATATATAATAATGATATTTCATGAACTTATAGAAAGGAAAGGATATGACCTTTCTGGAAAAGAATTTATCAGTAAATATGTTTTATTTGGGATAATACTAGCAACCCATTTCTAAGAAATTATCCTAAGGAAATAATATGAATCTAAGGAAACTAATGAAAACCCTCTATGTTCAAACATATTCATTGTACATTGTTTAAAACTAGAAAATTCGAAGACCCTAAATGATTAACAACAGAGAAATTATTAAGTATCATGCATACCAGTGTGATATCTGTAGTTTTTCTTAATGTAGAAGAGTATTTGAACGTATATGCTAGAATGTGTAATTAATAAATAAAAGGGATAAAACTGTGTCATGAGTTTTGAAATGATTTTTTCTTTATGCTTTATAGTATTTTCTACAAAGAACATGTCTAACTGTCATAATCAGAAAAATGAACATTATTTAAAAATATATATAACTGGGCACCTCAGTGGCTCAGTGGGTTAAGCCTCTGCTTTCGGCTCAGGTCATGATCTCAGGATCCTGGGATTGAGCCCTACATTGGGCTCCCTGCTCAGTGGGGAGTCTGCTTCCCCCTCCCCACCTACTTGTGATCTCTCTGTCAAATAAATAAATAAAATCTTAAAAAAAAAGTATATAAAACTTATATACAAAAGCCTGAAATGAAAATATATCAAAATATTACCAGTAGTTGTTTTCCCCTCTAACTACTGAGATTATAGTTTATTTTTTCACATTTCCCTATATTTTACACATATTTATAAACTAATAAATATTTGCTATTAATATTCATTTATAATCAGAAATACACTTTTAAAAAGGGAAGTAATGATATTATGCATAAATTATCACAAATACTTAACAGCTGTGTAAGAATTTTTAGATTGGTATTTGAGGGAAACTCATTATTTACAGACTGCTTTCATTTTGGCATAGTATTTGGCTCAATAACTACTTATGCAGTAATGGATATTTAATAAAGCTGTTGTAATCAAAGGAGCACATAAAGCAAAGGAATTCTTAGCTGATTAAAGGCCTTTGTCCAAAAAAGTATTGATAAATGGATTCCTGTCAAACTGAAGGGAGGTTTTTGATATTATGCCATGTGGTTTTGCCTTATTAGACATTTTTCTTGGATGACAGAAGGCATATTTAGCTAATAAGGTTCTGAAGCAGCCCTGGGAAAGCCAGCTTAGCGGCTCTGTGACAGAATCAAGATGTAAAAACATCTCAACAATGGAATCAAACAAAATGGAAACACGTCCTAATATTTAGAAAAACTTTAAAATAAAGAAGACACTGTAAATCAATTAGGAGCAATTGCCTCAGTCAATAGATGATATTGGAGAAAATGGCTCTTTGGAAGAAAATATCAAATGAGATCCTTATTCATATCATACCCCTCAATAAATTCCAGATGATTCAAAAGAGTTGAATAAAAAAAAAAAAACACAAAATGAAGAAAGTTTAAGTGGATATTTATCTGCTTTTGTAATGCATAGAGCATTTAAAACATTCATGTAGAGAAGGTCAACAGATTTGTCTACTTAGAAATTAAAACCTTGATATTGAAAGTTGTCATAAACCTGAAAGGTGGAAAAAAAAAGTGTGTTTGGGAGAGAAAAAGATTTGTATTGCAATAGGACATGAGTTGTTATTCTTAATATACAAAGAATTCTAAGGTACCACTAAAATCCCAAGTTGAAAATCAGCCAAGGACACAAATAAGTGATTTATATAAAAACTATGACTAAGAAAAAGATTTGAATTCACTACAAATCAAAGAAATGCCAAAATGAGTAACCATTAAATAACACTTGAAAAGAGGAAAGAGAAATATAATTGATTCTCCATTACAGGAAAGGTAGGGTCAGATAAAGTACCAATGAAAGCATAAATCTCTTTGAAACTTGGCTGTGAAAATTGACAGCAGCTGAAGGTTTTTAAAAAGCAATGTATCAGACTTAAAAATGATGATTGTCTTTGGCCCAGGAATTCTACTTACAGGAATTTTTCCTAACGAAATAAGCAGAGATCCAGGCAAAACAAAAAGATGTTTGCACTTAAAAAAAAAAAAAAAGATGATAAAAAGTGAAATCAACCCCAAAAATCTATCAATAGGAGAGCAGCTAAATAGATTATGATACATGAATATCATTATATCACACAGATATTAAAGTTTTTTCATATAATTTTTAATAAACATGAGAATATGCTTGTTGTATACTTAAGAGAATAAGATAAAGCTCTCTATCTAATGTTATAATTCCAAGCGATGTATTTGTAAATACAAAAGAAGAAAAACAGATTTCCTTTGACTATAGGGTTTTATTCTTTAGAAATTTTTGTATTTTTCTATAAGAAGATCTTCTATGATCAGAAAAAAAGACTAGTAAAACACAAGTAACAAAAGTAGTAACTAATATTTATTTAGCATTTACTATGTTCCAGAGACTGTGGTGTTTTAGATGAATTTTGTCTAATTCTCAGAACACTCCCAAGTAGTTAATATAATCCCCATTTTATTGGTTCCTAATAGAGACTTTACTACAAAACTTTCATAAAACAAAATTAACAGACTCTCAAAATATTTGCTTTCTTACTAGTACCTGGAATAGTTTTTTGTTTCCTCTAAGCCACTCTACACCATTTGTGGACCCTTCTTTGTTGGATCTCAATACAAGCCTTAGAGATCACATTTCACTCATGCCCTGTCTCAAAACAAGACAGCTCATAGGGTCCCGCATAACTCAAGCCTGAGAAGGAAATCAAAGTCAGGAGAGCTGTGTAGTTACTTGAGTTGCAAACAAACATCATTGCGATTTGAAGTTTGGGTGTGACGGAAAATCTCATACCATCTACGGCATGATAGAAGGTATATGAACTCTTGCAAGAAAGTAATTCTGCACAATTTATTAAAATCAGAATGTGTTTGGGGCACCTGGGTGGCTCAGTCAGTTAAGTGGCTGCCTTCAGCTCTGGTCATGAGCTCAGGGTCCTGGGATGGAGCACCAGGCTCCCTGCTCAGTGGGGAGACTGCTTTTCCCTCTACCATTTTCCCTGCTTGTGTTTGCTCTCTTTCTCTGTCAAATAAATAAATGAACAAAATCTTTAAAAAAAATTGGAATGTGTTCAACATCTAAGCCATTTATGAGATGATTTCTATAGAAATAAAAAGAGGAATATAGAGTAATATGTGTACAAAAATGTTTATTAATTCATTGCTTGCCATTACATTAAAAAAAAAAGGAATTACTTCCCAAAAACACTCTGAACAAATTAACAATCTCACTAAGTGCAAAAGAGAACACCCATTTCCCCACACCTTTGCCAGTACTCAGTATCATCAATCTTTTTAATTGTTGCCAATCTGATGGATTAGAAATGATAAGGCATTTTTGAGATTTATGAGTCCCTAACTTCTAATCTGGCATTTTTAATATACTGACTGTCAATTTCCAATTCCTTTTCTGTGAATTGTCTTATTTTTTTCTGTACTCAGTTTTATATTTTGCTACTTTTCATTAATTTCTAGAAGGGACTTAAATCTTACAGTTGTTCTCTTTTTAAAAGAATGTTTCTCTCAGGCTATCTGAATTAGATTTTTTAAAATAATCTTTTATCACATAGAAATTGTAAATGTTTACAAAGCAAAATCTATCAATATGTTTCCTTTTGATCCATGGATTTCTTCTTTTATTTAGGAAAGCTATACCCAATAAAAAATTGTAATTTTTAAATTACAATTTAAAAATTGTAATTTTTTCACTGCTTGTATAAATTTATTCTACATGTAGTTTTTAATTCATGGGGAAATTCCTTTATATGCGGTATAAGGTAGAGCTCTAGATTTATTTCCTTCCAAATTATAGCAACAATATTTATTGAGCTTATCACTTTACTTTCTTTTTGATGCGGGAAACAAAGGCAAAAAGAAAAATTAAATTTCCTTACTACTTACAGCCCACTGATAAGTCCTTGAAATAGGCACAGTGACATTCCTTTAGGAATTTGGCTGCTTCCATGTTAATGCTTTGCTAAGGGGAAAAGGAAATCTTAGCTTAACATTACCCTGACCCTCCCCTCCCCCCAAGGATCCTGTAAATCTAATTTCACATATAAAAATTCCTTTGGAAGCCTCCTTTTCCTCCACAACCCTCAAGATATATGTTGGCAGTTGTCCCCAATAATATGACCACTGATAACACATCTCATGACTAAGGTTTTATTAGATATTAACAAATGACCTTTTCCTAACAATAGCTAGCTCCCTCAAGGTCCTAGGAAACCTTGCTTCCAAAATTCCTTAGAGACTTAGTTATTCCTGAGCCCCTCCCAACTTCAAAGTACTCAATCAACCACTTAATGGTTGATTAAACCATTATGACCCTCGCTCTTTCTGCCCACGGGTCCTGTCCCTGTGCTTTAATAAAACCACCTTTTTGCACCAAAGATGTCTCAAGAATTCTTTCTTGGCCCTTGATTCTAAATCCCAACACTTCAAACTTCATCATTGTTGGCTTATTTTTATTCTTATTTAAGAACTCTTATTTATTCTAATTTACTAGAATAGGTGTTAAAATTAACCACAAATATGTTTTGTTTGGTTCACATTTACTTCTCTATTCTATTCTTTTCCTTCCTTCTTTTTTTTCCTCTTCTCTAAATTTCTCTTTCTCTCTTCCTCTCTCTTTCTCCCCTCCTCTCCTCCTAGTTCTCCCTCCCTCCCTTGCTCTTACTTTCCTTTTTGTTTGTTCTTATTTTATTTTTCTTTTAAGGTTTGAATTCCTTGAGTCTGGCTTCTCTTCTCTTTCCCCTTCAGTCTCCATTATTTTCCATTATCTTATAAAAAAATGTTTCACACCTTATCTCTCTCTTGGCTCCTGAAGGCATTTGAGTTTTCACTCCTTGATACTGATTTTTTAAAGTTTTATCCTTTTAGTTGATCTTAGATAAATTGTTATTTTTTAAATTTCTTTTTCTCCCCAGAAGTTAGTTTTCAATTTTGTCATATTTTTAATTTCTGTGTTTATATTTTGCTTATTGATTTATAGTGTTATTATATTTTATCAAAGAATGTTTTTATAAAATCTCTGCCTTAAGAAACGCGATGAAGTTTCTCTCTGGGTTAGTATGTAATTGACTTTTGTGGATGCTTCATGGGCATAAGAAAATAATGTGTATCTTTGTAGGATATAAAATTCTTCAAATACCTCTATACCGATGATGTTTGAGTAAATTTATCCAAACTCTCCCAAACCATACATATTTTTGGCTACATGATTTGTCAAATTCTGCAAGAAATTATTAAAATATGTACTATTGTTTTGATTTTGTTGAGATCTTAAATTTCTGAGAGTTTAGACTTTGTGTTTCCCAGCTTTATTGCTTGATGTATAAACTTGCCCAATTGTTGCAGCTTCTTTGGGCATTGTAAGTTTCATCATGCTATAGGAGACCTGACCAATTTAAGGCTGTGGTTGTAAGTTATATTTTAATTGATATTAATAGTGCACTTTTTTGGTTTTTGTTTGGTTTTTATGTGCCTGATCTTGTTGCAAATGCCTATCTCTTTATTTTAAAAGTTTTTGTTATTTTATCTTGGATATTAACTTTCGATTTTTAAGGTACTCTGAGACTACTTCCCTGGCTGTGTTGTTAAGTCAGTACGACGAGATACAATAAATGTAAAAATGTCTTCTACAGTCCAAAGGCAATTAGCTTTCAGCCAACGTTAGTTTCCTATATTACTCTGTTTCCTTTTTCAGAGCTCCTTAGGGATAAGAGTGTATTTTCTGGAATGTCACATCGACCTGAAATGTTGAAAAGAAACTATTCTCTACTAAACTGTGTTGCAACTAGCCTATTTGGGGTAACAATGTATATTAACAGTCAGATCTATGGAGTAGCATAAGTCTAGAAGAAAGGGAGCTAATTTGCAGGAATTTGCCTGTCCATTTCTCTTGGAAACCAGGATACTGGTGTTTTGCTTGCAGACAGTAAGATTCTGTAGAAGTATATCCCTCGTGGATATTTCTAAGCGCTGTGGTTGAGGATATCCCACAACTGTGTCACAAAATTGTGTATTAATAACAGGAAAAAAATGGGAAAATGCAGTAAGTCATAACGAGAGAGAGTTGGCTGTCTTGCTTTGTGGTGATGGGGTCATGCGAATTTAGTTCTTTTAAATTCCACTTTTAAATTCCACTACAAATTCTTAAATAATAGGACTAATTAATTCAGCTTTACTGTACAATAATAGAGTACAGTAAAAAGAGTCTGACACTACAAAATCTGCTTAATTAGAATCTGAGTCAGTTCGTGTAGGAATAGTTTTTCTACTCTCTATTCAAGAGGTTTTTTTAAACATATTTTACAATAGGCATATTTTATCAGATTATACTCTCATTCTAGTACTCATGCCAGTCATTCAATACTTACAAGTTACCACCCTCCCCTGGAAGTTTTCTATAAATCATTTCCTCTCTGATTTGTTTTAATAAAATATTTCTGGAGATAATGCAATTATTAATATCAATTACCCAACTCACAAAACAATTATGGGAGGGTTTTAAGTATACACCTAGGTCAACTCTCTATTCATGAGGAAACAGAGGCCTAGAGAGATTAAGTAACTTGTTTAAGGCCACAGACTACTCAAGGGCTGGATTGGAACCCATGACTCTTATTGGGTATTTTATTCCAACACTGGCAACGTGGAACGTATTTCAGAATCCAATAGTATTTCCCTTGTGGTTCATGACCTTGTGAGAGAAGGTGCTGTGAGAACTGAATGAAATAATACATGTGAAATCAGCACATTACCTAGCACTTATAAGGTACCCAGTGAAAGTTATTGGTACTCATATGTCTTCTCTCTGATTAAAAGTTATTACAGGGACACCTGGGTGGCTCAGCCAGTTAAGCGGCTGCCTTCAGCTCAAGTCATGATGCTAAGGTCCTGGGATCAAGTCCCTCATTGGGCATCTTGCTCAGTGGGGAGCCTGCTTCTCCCTTTGCCTGTCACTCCCCCTGCTTGTGCTCATTCTCTCTCTCTCTCTGATTAAAAAAATAAAATTAAAACAAAATTAAAAAGTCATTATGAAATATTTCAACATATTCATAATTCAGTTAGAGAAAAATGTGCTACCAACATTGAAACCCCTCTATGTAATGCTCATTTCCCACCAAATCAACTTTATTTTGGATATTTTATACTTCAGCATATTTTTTATGATTTTACCACTTCTTTATGATTACATATACATATCTCAGAGGCATTATATTTTACTATTTTACATGTTCTAAACCACATAAATGTTTTAATGTCTTCTATATTTTGCAAAGTATCCCTTTTTCACTCAACATGACAGTTGGGGAGTTTATTTGTGGTTGTATTATTATGTTAACCACCTCTAGTTTACTTACTCATTTTCATTGTTGCACAATATTCTGGTCTGTGAAGACATCACAATATGGTGACCTGATCTTCTATTAGGAGTCTTTTATAGGACCTTTCCAATTTTTGCCATCAACAACATGCTGCTGTAAACATTGGTGTATGTTTTGGGCATTTCTCCATTGCATCGTCTTAGGAATGTAACTGTCGCTGAACTAAGGACATGTGCATCTTTTACTTAACTAGATGCTGTCAAAATGCTGCCCAAGGTCTGTAAACCAGTTCAGACTCTTTGCGGTGCTTCCACATCCCTGCCCAACCTCGGGGCTATCAGGCTGTAAAATTTTTAGTGCTCTGAAGAGTAGGGGATTATATCTTATTGTGGTTTTAATTTGCATTTCCTTACTTAATAGAGATGTTGGTTTTCTTCTCATGCGCTCATTGGCCATTTGTGGTTTGTTGTTTTGAATTGGTCATTCATATATTTTGCTCATTTTTCTTTTTGGTTGTGTTATTTCATATTGATTTTTAGGCATTTCAAAAAACATGTAGTCTGATATTAGACCTCTGTGGGGTCAACGTGTGGAAAGATCTTCTGCTAATTTATGGTTTATCTTTGAACACTGTTTACAATATTTAAAGATGTTTTAAATTTTAATATTTGTATGAGTCTTTATGTTTGGATATTTTTTAAAAACTCCTTCTCCAGCCTTAGTTCACAGAGATATCTCTAATGCTTGTCAATTTAAAATTTTCACTTTTCACATTAAGATCTTTAAATCCAGGGGTGCCTGGGTGGCTCAGTCAGTTAAGCATCTGCCTTTGGCTCAGGTCATAATCCCAGGGTCCTAGGATTGAGCCCCATGTTGGGCTCCCTGCTCCCAGGGGAGCCTGCTTCTCTCTCTATCTCTCTGCCTGCCACTCCATCTGCTTATGTTCTCTCTCTGTCAAATAAATGAATAAAATCTTTTTTTAAAAAAAAGATCTTTAAATCCACTTGGAATTCATTTATGTGCACTGTTTGAAACAGGAATCCAAGTTTACATTCTGTTCAAATGGAACCTAATTTTTACAGGGCTATTTCTTGAATCCTTCCCTCACTGCTTTGTTAATACCATATTTATATGATTCTGTCCCTTGACATAACCAGCTCCATTTATTTATTTACTTACACCATGCTGTCATGATTTCTGTAGCTAATATAATTAATACCTTGATATCTGGTAGAGCTAGTCACACTTTACATCTGATTTTACTGTGAATTTCAACTTCTTTCTCTCTTTAGAGCAAATGATTAACACAGGCAAAAATTTTGGAAACATGTCAGGCCTCACGCGAGATCGGCAGATCATGAGAGTCAGTACGGGTGTGGAGAAAGCACTAAGAAATGGTCACACTCTCTCTAGGATCCAGTTTCCCCATCTTTAAAGTGGGTTTATCCTTGCTAAGTAGAAGTTGCTATTTTGAGATATGAGGACAGCAAGGATGATAAAAAAGAGAATGCTGTTTATAGAAAAAGGAAGCAATGGGTCATAGGGGACATCTACGTGTTGGTAGCTAAAAAATGGCTGGATGGAGGGGTGCCTGGGTGGCTCAGTCGTTGGACATCTCCTTTGGCTTGGGTCATGATCCCAGGGTCCTGGGATCAAGCTCCACATCGGGCTCCCTGATCAGTGGGGAGCCTGCTTCTGCCTCTCCCTCTCCCCCGGCTTCTGTTCCCTCTGTAGCTCTCTCACTCTGTCTCTGTCAAATAAATAAATAAATAATCTTAAAAAAAAAAAAAAGGCTGGATGGGCCTCTGGAATGGGCAGAAGGTTATATTCAAAGGTTATGTTCAAAGCATCTACAGAGAACCACTTTTCCACTGGGATTTAGGTATATCGTGTGCAGCTTAGTAAGAAAGGGAATGTCTTATGGGGTGCCTGGGTGGCTCAGTTGGTTGGGTGTCTGCATTCAGCTCTTAGGGTCCTAGGATCAAGCCCCATGTGTGGGGAGCCTGCTTCTCCCTGCCCCCTCCCGCACTACCCCTGCTCATGCTCACTCTCTCACATGCTGTCTCTCTCTCAACTAAATAAAATCCTTTAAAAAAGAAAGAAAGAAAGAAAGAGAATGTCTCTCATGACTGAGAACTACTTAGCCTTGACATGAAACAGAGGTAGAGCTCTAAAAACCTAATGGTTCTGAAGGCCATATTAAGTTGGATCAGATATCTATACAGTCCTATGCTTATGCAGTTGGTCCTTGAGATTTCCTTTCCCTTGGATAACAGCCATTGTTCCTTACACAGCTGACGAAACATGTGTCATATAAAAATCCAGCAGAATAGAGAGCCGTTGAAGAATAATAAGGAGAAGGCCATCTACATATGCAATCCAGGGAAGGAAAACACTTTCATCTGCATAATGTGGTAGAAAGGATTAACAGCAAGTGCAATCCCCTCTTTAGAGCTTCCAAGGTAAAGTTTACCATGTTCAGGAGCTCCTGGCCATAGTATTTGGTTAAGGATCTAACTGCCTCTTCAGTTTAGAGATACACACCCAAAACCAATGGCGATATTGTTAAGACCACTACTTGGAACAGCCAGCCCCGTATCTTCTCAGAGTTCCTACTGGTGAGTAGAGAGAATTCTCTAGAATTCTCTAGAATTCTAGAGTTAGAATTCTAAAATTTAACCAGCAACATGTACTAACGACAACTGAAATTAAAGCAAAAAGTCATTTTTGTCCTCCTTTGAGAGACTTTAAGGAGGTGTTGGAATCTTAAAAATGAAAGAAAATCAAGTATCTGATACCTATAAAACCATCTAGCCTTCATTGATTTATTTCCTATTTCCAGCAAACTTATAAGTCCATTTTTTCCCTCCATTTTTACAGGTATGAAAACAAGGTGCAAAAGAACTTGCCTAGGTGCAGTATTTTTTTTTTAAGATTTATTTATTTATTGTGTGTGTGAGAGAGAGAGCAAGGGGGAGAGAGAGAGTGGGCAGTGGGAGAGGGAGAATCTCAAGCAGACTCCCTGCTGAGTGAGGAGCCCGATATGGGGCTCAATCTCATGACCCTGAAATCATGACCTGAGCCAAAGAGTCAGTGGCCCAACCGACCGAGTCACCCAGATGCCCCACGGAAGTGTAGGATTTAAACCCAGGGAGCCTTTCTCCTTTCCCTTTTCATATAGCCACCATACTTGCGTTTAGTTCATGACATTGTTGTTGGGTCGTGGAGGAGTGTTCTGATAGAAAATCCAGTTAGCAGTCTGATTTCCCACGTCCCAGGCAGTGTCTTCAGGCAGGGAGACAGTGAGTAATCTCAGTGTTCCGATGCCTTCAGTTCACATCCTCATAGTGCCCTGAACTTGATCCCATCAGGTCACTAAATGTACTGTAGAGCAGTGTGGCCTTATTTTTTTTATTCTCCTACTACATACTAAGCATTTTGAGAGCAAAAATTGTCATCTTCTCATCTCTGTATCCCCAGGGATTAGTGGTGTGCCTGATAGTAAACACACCATAGTAAACACGGAATAAATGTTTGCTGAGTGGGGGGGCGCCTGGGTGGCTCAGTGGGTGAAAGCCTCTGCCTTTGGCTCAGGTCATGGTCTCAGGGTCCTGGGATCGAGCCCCACATCAGGCTTTCCACTCAGCAGGGAACCCGCTTCCTCCTCTCTCTCTGCCTGCCTCTCTGCCTACTTGTGATCTCTCTCTCTCTGTCAAATAAATAAATAAAATCTTAAAAAAAAAAAAATGTTTGCTGAGTGGGTAAATAAAAGGCATCTTCACTTTCAATTCTTTTAGAATACTTCATTTTGCCAATAATAAAACCGATGCAGAAACCTGTAAGTTGGTTTGCCAAAGACCTACATTCAATATATAGTAAAATAGCCATGGGACTTCTTGGGTCTGGACTCTGCACCCAGAAGCTTCTCACCATATATAACTTAAATCTATGAATGCAAATGGTGGAAAGAGGGAATCTGCCTATAGAGTGAAAGATTCCAGGTGTCTTCCGTTACCTAGCTACACCATGAGAAACGTTTCAGATCAGTTTCATCTCTCATAAAAACAAAGGACGCCACTGTTAATATCTGACTTGTATCAGGGCAGTGACAACTTCGTTTTCTTAGCACCCAGATGAAAAAGCAACGTTCATAAGAGCTCGCACTATGGAGCCACTAATGAGGCAATTTGTTAAGCCAGTATCTCCTTGTGAACCAAAATCAGATAAATAGACTGATCCATTGGAAGGTTTAGGGGGAAAAGAATCTCCATAGAATGAGGCTATGCCAGGTATTTGTGACAAATGGAGTTCATCGGTAGCAAACACCATGGCTCTCCATCCACAAAAATCCAAGACGACCAGCCTGTCTTGTTGGAGAACAGGGTCACAAGGGTGCCCGGAGACAGGAGGGCTTTAACTGGGAGGATAGTCTCCATCTCCTAATCCACTGAGTAACAGAACATGGCCAGTAATGTTTTGAAAGGAACTCTGAAGAAATTTACTGATTCTTATGCTCTGGTAAAATGAGAAGCAGACGAATTTCCTTAATCTGAGACACAAGTCTTCTATGATCTGATGACCACAAACCCCTCTCTCTGTATGCCCAGATAGCTGCGAAGACATGATTTCTGGGTGTGGCCATGAGGATGGTTCAGGAAGAGATTTGAATCCATACGTTGAATAAAGAAGACCCACCCTCACCAATATGGGTGGACATCATCCAATTTGTTGAGGGGCCAAATAGAACAAAAAGGTAGAGGGTACATTCTCTTTCTCTCCTTGAGCCTGCCCTTGGCCATCAGAGCTCCTGGTTCTTGGCCCTTCAGACTGGGACTGAATTACACCACTGGCTTCCCTCGTCCTCTAGCCTGCAGATGGTAAATTGTGACTTCTCAGCCTCCATAACCACATGAGCCAATCTCCATAATGAATCTCCTCATACATATCCGACTGGTTGTGCTTCTCTGAAGGACACTAACGTAAAACCCTCTTCTTAGAAATACTGGGACTTCTGCCTTCTTCCTCTACTCAGTGCTGACCTAGATGCCCACTTCTTCCCTCAACGACATTACCCTTAACCCTCTGCCTTTGGTAACTTTGCAACAGCATCACTGAAGAATCCAAAGCCAGAATCAAAGCCTGCAAATCTTCTTTGGTCCTATGCCTAAGCAGGGGTTGAAGCCACTTGTGAACTCTCAGCTTCCGGGGACCCCTCAAAGTGACTAATAGTTGTGTGTTGCTCCTGGTGGGGCTTATGACCCAGGGAGCGTCTTGTCAGATAGATGAGTGACATTGTGTTCTGCCACAAATTCCTTTTTATTTGACTTATATCAATATTTCAGAAAAATAGCACAGTAACTCCATACAGGGGAGACTTCAGGCTCTCTTGGGTCTGGCCACTCCAGTGATGTCCAGACTTACCAGGGGCAGGGGACAGCAGTGCCGAGGACTGCCAACTTATCTTTCTGCCTCTGGCTACCCTATGCCCTAAGACATTTCTGCACACCCAGAAAACAACTAGTCATATTCCCACTCCTTCTTTTTCTTAACTTTGCCCTGAGGAAATTGCTTGGAGAGGGATATTGGCAAAGTCCCGCTAGCTCCCCAGACAGGGGAGCGCCACAAAGAGCGGGGGACTGCGAGGCATAAGTCTCAGCTTGGACTTGGAGAAGATAAAACTGTTACTTAATTAAATGCTTCATTTTGTCTCTTCTTTTATAAAATGAGGAAAATACAATTCACCCTATCCGACGGAGGAGCAAACTAAAGACAAAGTCAAGACTATATTATAAACCAACTTTGGGATTGCAAAAAGTGCAATGGATTGGGTCATTATTGGGATAATAATGATTGCTGCAGAAAGGAAAGAAACCCCTTATTGTCCCCCTGAACCAATATGGCTTCTGAAACTTCAGAGTGATTATAATCTTTAACACCTGTAGAGTTTTTTGGAGGACTTTCACATAAATTATGCCACTTAATCCTTACACAGGCATTAAAATATGCATGATTATTTTTCTCCTTATTAAAAAAAAAAACAAAAAAATGAAGAAATGGAGTTCCAAAGAGGTTAATCAGCTTTAGAAAGCTCAGCCTGTTTTTAAGAGGACATTAACTTTGCTGTTCTGCCTCTCATTTTCTTTTTATGACTCTACTGTTTCAAGAAAAGGTTTGCACAAAAAGTTGTATTAAAAGCATTACATTTAATACTTTATTTGTGCATGACAAAAATGCCCTGTGGGCATATAATCTGCTCAGATTCCTTTCAAAAAACCAAATTATCCTTGAAAATTACTATAAGATTTTATTCAGATTCATGTATGCCTTATGCTGATTAATATTTCCCACAGAGGTTATTAACTCCCATAAAGAACATTGTCACTGTTCTCCTAGTTAAATAGGCTTCCTCATTACAGAAACAAAAACAATATATGGAATTAGATGGCAGCTTTCATAATTACAACTAAAACCAAATGCAAAGACACAAATGAAATACATTATGTCTAAATAGAATGGTTTTTCAGACAGCTCGTAGGAAATATCAGGAGGCTTTTAGAAATAATATATTTGCTTGATGACGATTCTTAAATATAGGCTCATTAAGAGTGTTATTACTGATGAGTAAGAATATAGTACGAATCCTGGAATAGGATACTGTGTACATTCCAAAAAGACCTTCTAAAGTTATTTTTAAAATAAGTAATATTTTTTGTTAAGAAAACAAATTTGGTATTTGGATTAATAAGGTGATGACTGGGGGGTCTGATTTACTTGACAGATCAGAAGAGCAATTATTCACCCATTTCCTGCCCCCAGGGAAGAGTGAAATGGGTGCGACTATGAAACACCACACGGCAGGTGGACATTCTGAAGCCTGGTAACAGACGGAGCAGTAGTAAACATTCAGCGAAACCTTCCCTGTGCCCCAAGAAAGTTGTTCTAGCAGGATCTTCTTGATAGGCTCAGTGTCTCAGGGGTCTCTGCAACCTTCGGAGGTTACAAATGAGATGAGAGAATCCTCATTCAGGAAATCACAGCCTCCTTCCCTTTGCAGACCAGTGACTCATATGCGGGTTTAGGAAAGACTCTAAGAGGGAGACAAAAGTAATACTCCTCTCTTTCATCCTGGCTGAAACCAGAGAACTGAAACAATGTTTCGAAAGTGCGCTTGATATCTTGCCTTCTCTTTCTTGGGGCAGAGATCCTGTCTGGTGGGAGTCTCTTGTTGGAATGGTAGCACAGGGAAAGAAAAAGGGAAGTCAGGACCTAGTTCCTAATTCTAGCCGTTTTACAAAAGGTACGGCCTTGAGCAAATCTCTAAAATCCAGAAACATCAAGGAATTTGGAAAATACATGATTTGTGAATAAATGGATTAAACTTCATAATCTCTGCCTCATCCCAGAGCTAACAGAATATTCTATTACTACGTATGCATAAAAATGTTTTCCTAG
>CM053608.1:27669109-27728722 GCA_028646535.1 Procyon lotor
GACAGGGACTAGCAGACTGTACTGAGCATGGAGCCCGATGCGGGGCTCGATCTCACGACCCTGAAATCATGACTTGAGCTGAAATCAAGAGTCAGATGCTTAAACAACTGAGCCACCCAGACACCCCTAAAGCCATTATTATAAACAGAATTTGGGTGGGAGGAGGATTAGTTATTCTATTAACTTGATTCAGACACTAATTTGGCTAGATTTTGCTTTATGATATACTTTGCCTAAAATTCCTATAAGGATATTAATACGAAAAAAGAAAAGCAGAAGATAACCTTTGTTACAATTATCAATTTAAGAATTAAGAAAGCCCCATGCATTTTCTCTCCTTCCAATCCAGTCTCCACACTCTGGGTTGTGACTTTTAAAAATATAAGTTATCTTATCTTCCTCCTTGGCTTAACCTTTTCTGGGTTTTTCTATTGTGTTGATAGTAAGGCCCGAAATATCTTGCTTACTTTTGCAATTGCTTTCCACTTGTTCACTATAATCAGTTTACAGGCCTGAATTCAGTTATTTGGAAAGCCAAGTGTTTCTGGCCTTACTGTATGCAGTTCTCTTTGCCACTCACACCATATTGTTCAACTCTGTCATAGGCAGGAAATTTTTTATTCAATCTGAGTATGATGAAGATACTATTGCCTTTGTGTTCTTACATAATCTTTGTAAGCAGTGAGTGAATTTATAGTGCAAGGACAAAACCCTGTCCTACTCATTCATGCATACTACGTGCATTTGTTTTGTGGCAATCAAGTGCCAGATAGGCAACTTATGAAAATAGCTCCTGCCCTCCAAAAAAATATCATCTAGCTAACCAACAGTTACAATACAGTCTATAAATACTCAGAGAAGAATACAAACTGGGTGTTACTAAAGCACTGAAAAAGAAAACGTCTGATCCTGCCTGATGTTGAGAAGGCAGAGTACCAAGGAATTGTCTTAGAGAAAGGGATGTTAAGTTGAGACTTGAAATGTGTGGAGTTGTCCCGCAGCAAGGGTCTAGGAAATAGAAGAACGAGTCAAGGGTGGCAAGAGATAAATAAATAGGGGCAACTGGGTGGCTCGGTGGGTTAAAGCCTCTGCCTTCAGCTCAGGTCATGATCTCAAGGTCCTGGGATGGAGCCCCTCATCGGGCTCTCTGCTTAGCAGGGAGCCTGCTTTCCTCTCTCTCTGCCTGCCTCTCTGCCTACTTGTGATCTCTCTCCTCTCTGTCAAATAAATAAATAAAATCTTTAAATTAACAAAAAAGAGATAAATAAATTCAGTTAATGAATACTTAGCTAAATGTGTATATCACTTATGTTAAGATTTCTACATGAGTGAGATACTGGTTAGTATATGTAGTTATTGTTTAAAAAATGACAGCGTAAGGCACATGGGTGGCTCAGTGGGTTAAAGCCTCTGCCTTTGGCTCCGGTCATGATCTCAGAGTCCTGGGATGGAGCCCCGCATCGGGCTCTCTGCTCAGCAGGGAGCCTGCTTCCCTGCTCCCGCCACCTCCCCCACCCCACCCCCGGCCTGCTTCTCTGCCTACTTGTGATCTCTCTCTGTCAAATAAATAAATAAAATCTTAAAAGAAAAAAATGACAGCGTATATCATATATCTGGGAGGGAAGATGCCTCTCTACCACCAGTAGAATGTACCCAATTATCTTACACGTGCAAACTCCTTAAGGAGGCTATTTCCAAACTTTCTCAGGGAGTTTAGCCTTTGTCATTCAGGATGCTTTTCCTAATACCAAATTTTATGTACAAAGGAAAGCAGGAAAGACTTAAGCACAACAACAACAGATGCCTTAGAACTTTCTGATGTGTTGAGATTTAATTTTAACCCTTATTGAAGACACTTTGGAGGATTATGGACTACTTGGGCAAAGGTCATATATATGTGAAAAATAACTATAATTTGGGTCCTATGAAGATAAATGCTAACTGGAGTCCTAATCACATTTATTGTATTTGTTGGTCTTCTCTTTGAGATGACTCTCTAATAAATGCAAGTGTGCAGTTACATTGGTGATTCTAAATAAAGTGGGGAAACACTGAGTCTTTCATATTTCAGTTGCTGATGTTGATCTTGCTTTGAACTCATGTGAAAACGCAGAATATGGACCATTCATCATGCCCTTCCCATCCTTTTCCTATTTAGTCGATAGTACCTCTTCCCACCTACCTGTTGAATCTCAAGACATGGAAGTGATTCCTGACTTCCCCCATCTTCCCCTCCTTCCCCTGTGCCCTCACCTCCTACTCACCCCCTCACCTCACAAACAGCGACATGAATATTTACAAATACTGTACAATACAAATATTTACAAATATTTACAATACAAATATTTACAAATAGCTGATACATGAGCCTGTCCAGGTGTTTTTGTGACTCAAACTTCAGTTCTAGCTACTTCTTTATCTGCACCATCCCCTCTCATGTGGGCTATTGTGAGAACTGCCTTCCTTCCTGTTTTACCATTTGCATTTTCTCTCCTTCCAATCCAGTCTCCACACTCTAGGTTGTGACTTTTAAAAATATAAGTTATCTTATCTTCCTCCTTGGCTTAACTTTTTCTGGGTTTTTCTACTGTGTTGATAGTAAGGCCTGAAATAGCCTGCTTACCTTTGCAATTGCTTCCCACTTGTTCACTCTAATCAATTTACAGGCCTGAATTCGGTTACTTGGAATGCCAAGTGTTTCTGGCCTTACTGTATGCAGTTCTCTTTGCCTGGAAAGTTCTCGTCCCATGTCTGCCTGGCTGGCGTCTTCTGATTATTTCTGTCTCGGCTTCCATGTCAGCTGCTGAGTCCTTACTGACAACTCTCCCAAGAGAATGTGTCTCCTGGCTCCTGTTACTCTCTATTACAAGGCCTTTTGTTTCCCTCATAGCCTACACATTTTGTAGTTATTCATTTCTTTGTTGATATAATAGCTGCCTTGGTACTTTGGGTCCATGAAGGCAGAGCTATATGGTCTAATTCACCACTGCATACATACCATAGTCATGGACTCAACACCACCGCACTGGGTAAATCAATGAGTGAATCGGTTGATGAATGAACCTGTGTTCCTTAGTTGGCACATACTAATAATGAAAACTATGGGACACAGGACACAGGGACACAGGACACCCCCTGTGTGGGCAAAGGAGCCTGATCAGCACCAAATGCGGTGAATAGAGGAAAGTTGCTCAACAACTGTAGTCCTCTTCCCTAGGAAGCCTGGATTTTCTTTTTAGCATCAGAATTTTAAATAAAATAGTTTAGCATGAAGAATAGAACCAAAGAGAAATAAAATGCTATGCTCTTCTTTCAATTATATAAACCAAATACTTCAATTTGGAACAAACAGCTGACATGGAATTGGCAGACACATCCCAGAGAGGGTAGCTATCAAACGAATTGTCTAGAGAGTTTTAAATTCTCCCTGTGGATGGTGACAGTGCCTACATCCTTTTAATATTAGTTGTCATATTCACTGCCTTCAAGCTTGAAAAATAAGTACCTCACGATGCCTATCCATTAGGAGGGGGGAAGAGTTATAACCAATGGAAACTAAAGAAGCTATATGTATTCAAAGCTTAGGAAATGGAAGCACTATGTAGCCAAATAAAAACAGTGGGCTGAGCTGCAAGTTTTCAGAAGAGAAGCTGGCATGACTGGAAGTAAAACGCCCGTGTGGAATAATTGCCCCTTCTTGGGCCATTGAACTCCTTAAAGAAACAAAAGTGATGACCCTAGGAAAGATTGCCACAATGTTAAAGCTTAGAGACCTATTTAGGTTTATTACAACCTATTTAGGTTTCTGAAGAATGTACAGAAAGAGAAGACAAAAAAGATACCCTCAACACCAATGGCTTTCAGTTCATCGTGCTTGAACAAAAACTAGTCTAATTTTGAAGAATTTATGTCTACTGATTTAAAATGATTGATCTCAGCTTGAGTCTTTATGCATTTTTACTGTCTTTGCTGATTTTTTAGCACTAAAACATGTCTAAGAGTTTTCTGAAAGGAGTGTTCTCATTAACAATCTAGAATGCAAGAAAGATATGAAAATTAACATTTTAAAAATTCTACTTCTAGCCAAGATTTAGTAACAAAGACAAGACTTAACCTCCTGCCATGAAAACTTAAATTGCCAAATATATGTGCAGCAACTGTTTTCAGATATGCTTGTCATATTTTTCTAATTGAGTATCTGTCCATATTAGTATTGTATATCTTGAACATAAGCAATTAAGGTTTAGAGAGAATATATATAGTTAGGTTTAAGATTAGTATGGTAAATAAGGACCTAAAATTATTCAGTTATGATCAATGATCTACACATTTTTTGGGGTAAATAAATTTTTCAATTAGAGGAGTTTATCTGTATCCAGGCTTAACTTAAACACTCTAATTTTCTAAATGCTTCATAATTTTGTCACTTGACAAATTTCAGCAATATTATTTAGAGTTTTCGAAGCTAATCTCCCTAAGTGTGTCTCTTTATATACAAACTGTCTGTTTTCTCTCCTACTCAGATAAATCTCAAAAAGCAAAGTACTGACATAAGAAGAAGACTCCTTTAGTCCACTAGCTATATCAAAAAGTAGGGTGAAATAGATTTGTTTACATAATCACATGATAGAACTCCTATAGCGCCAGCCTTAAGGTGGTCGGGGGCCTAGGGTGGAAAAACACTAAAAATTGGGAAATGAGTGGGACTGGGGTTGGGGCCAAGAGGTAAGTGCCGCCCAAGGACCAGCCTTCAACACAATGGTGACTCAGTGTGGCTGGATAGGCACCGTGATGGTTAATTTCATGTGTTAACTTGACTGGGCCATAGGATGCTCCCATATCTCAGCTTTATTTTTGCAAATGTCTGTGAGAGAGTTTCTGAAGAGATGAGCATTTGAATTGATGGACTGACTAAAGCAGGTGGCCTTCCTCTGTGTGGGTAGGCACCGTCCAATCCTATAGAACGAAAAGGCTGAGGGAGCTTGAATTCACTATCTACTTGGCCAATTGAGCCGGAACATCAGTCTTCTCCGGCCCTTGGTGCTCTTGGTTCTCAGACTTTTGGATTCAGGCACAGATTCCAATCTGTGTCAGTGGTTCTCTAGCTCTTAAACCTTTGAACTGACTTTCCTGGTTCTTTCAGGTTGCAGACAGCTGGTTGTGGGATTTCACAACCTCATGATCGTGTGAGCCAATTCGCTTGTAATAAATCTCATTCTATATATCTCTATTGATTCTGCTTTTCTGGAGATCCCTGACTAATACAGGCGTGCAGGACCCTGAAGTCCACAATAGACTTAAGGCAAAGAGACAATTTCTAGATCTACCTGCTGGTGGGAATAGGGCTGCCTGTAGGTTAAGGGGGCTCTTCCATACATGAATGAGATCAAGCGGGGGCTGACACCTGGTCATGCCAGCTCTGCTCTGATAACTGGGACATCTCAATTTGGGAAATACAGAATAGCAATGTCATCTGGAATATTGGCAGACTTTTTTGGAGGCATATTGGTAGGCAGCCTCCTTTTTGGGTCAGCGAGTACTAGTCTGGCTGGTCTTTCCACTTTACAGGGAAAAAAGAAAGGAAAACAACACTCACTGCATGTATTATGAGCCATCTATAGGCACTTTACCTATACCTCATCTTATCCCCACTTCCTGTCCACATTTTATAATAGGAAATCATGAAACTGAAGGTCAGCAAAACTGTCACCGGCTTTGGCGCACCCATTAAGTCCTCAGAGTTAAGAATTCAACTCCGATCTGTCTCCCTACAAAAACTGTGCTCTTCCTACGATTTTGCAAGGCGAAGAGGTCAATTTTGTAAAACTGTCAAAAATTGGTAAGATTTTCAGAGATTCATACTAATCAAATTTACAGGAGACTGATTCATTTGAAAAGTTGTAATTTGTGGGGTACCTGGATGACTCAGTCAGTTAAACATCTGCCTTCAGCTCAAGTCATGACTTCAGGGTCCTGGGATCGAGCCCCATGTTGAACCTTATGTTGAGCCCTTAGTGGAGCCCCGTGTTGAGCCGCACATCAAGCCCCACATCAGGCTCCATGCTCAGAGGAGAGTCTGCTTCTCCCTCTACCCCTACCCCCCACCACCTGTTTGTGCTCTTTCTCTCTCAAATAAATAAAATCTAAAAATAAAATACAAATAAAAGGTTGCAATTTGTAAATATGCTTTGAGCAATAAAACTGACAAGGAAGATGAGAATGCTTAAATCAAAAATTTGATGCATTCTCTCACTATGTTGAAGAATTACCTGGGAAGCAAAATTATATTCCAAGTATTGCTTGGTCGGGGTAAACCAGAAACAAAGGACTGTCACAATCTTTAGTATAAGGTGTCTCCATCTCTCATGGAGGCTGTCCCTCCTCACTTGTGAGTGGGTTGCTATTGGTGGTGTCCCTAGTTCAAAGCTCCCTCTTCAATGGGCAGAGTTGAGTAGTATTGCCTTCGTCATATTATTACATATACACATCACACAAAAATGCTTCTCTGTTTCAGAATCATTTACATTCATTCGTTTAGTATATACTGTGTTGCTAATGCCCAGATTGTTCTAGGCTCTAGGAATGCAGTAGTAAATAAAAAGAAAGTCCCTGCTTTTGATGGAGGGGTGTTACAAAAATACTGTCGGAACCAAGGAAATTAAAACATTGACTTAGCTACAGCTTTAGATAAGCGAATGCAATTGTTTTTACAAATTGATTTTCTATAAAGCTACTCTCCACAAATAACTATGCTTCAAAAACCTGGGGATCACTTGCTTTATCCCTTCTGTCCCCTACCTAAGGTAAATGAATGGCTGGAAAACTAAGAATGCTTTCTGTAAAGGCCAGTAGTTCTCAGATAATATTTATCTTTTAACATCCGTAAGTGTTCCTGAGCTCCTCTTAATGGACAGGTGAATTCTTCGAAGACTTACTAAGTCTCTGAGGAAGTCCTGGAAGCAAGAAATTGC
The DNA here is from genome assembly GCA_028646535.1 of Procyon lotor. Taxonomy (NCBI): domain Eukaryota; kingdom Metazoa; phylum Chordata; class Mammalia; order Carnivora; family Procyonidae; genus Procyon; species Procyon lotor. The sequence continues at coordinate 27,676,081 of CM053608.1, forward strand.
GGTAGTGGTTATTGTACTCCTACAGAACATACCATCCATTCTGCGTGCTCTCTGTTCCTGGGAGAGTGCCGGCTGGGTTCTCAACTACATTTTATGCTTGGACCTCTCTGAGACACTGACTTCGCAGCGGTTAATGTCGGTGCAAACGCTTCCATATTCATACCAGGTGATCTGGGGATTTCGTGTGGCGCTATTATCCTTCTCATCACCGAGAGGGCTCCATGACCTTGAATCGGTCTTATTTACTTTTTATTCTAGGTTTGTGTTGCATAAAATAACAGGAGAAATAAGTGGACTAATGGCTGAAAATTGAGACTTTTATGATTATATAAGAATTTTGATCAAAATGCCACTTGTAAAATAATTTATCCTGAGGAAGAAAGCAGCCTATGCTCTCTGCTCCCCAATCTCTGCCCCCCCCAAAATCTTTAATATACTAAAAAGTTCTTGCTCTTACGGGTGACGAAGTAGATTTCATATAGCAGATTCCAAGGTTTTTACTTTCAAGTAGTTTTCATTCAAGACTGAAATTTATACAAACACTAATCGGTGCCTCAGTCTTGTCTTGGAGGGATGAGCTGAATTCTGCCTTTTCTATTAACTACCTGCATGGAAGCCCCATTATTAGAGAGGCGGGAGAGCATAGGGGTTGAGCACGCAGCATCTCCGTCAGACCACAGGCTGTAAATCCCTGCACCCACACGGCGTTTACTAGCTGAATCATCAGCATGAGCAAGTCACTTAACTTCCCTCCGCTTTATTGCCTTATTTCTATTAAACAAGGTATCTTCTTCATCCATCCAGGCTGTCCAACGGAGTACCACAGATTGAGTGGCTTAAATAACCAACATTTTTATTTCCCACAGTTCTGGAGCCTGGAAAGTCTAAGATCAAGGTGCCAACGGATTCCGTGTTTGGCGAGGACCTTCTTCCCGGTTCGTAGACAGCCGTCTTCTCTGTATGTCCTCACTTGGTGGAAGGAATGAGGAAGCTCACTTGGCCTCTCTTTTACAAGGGCACCGATCCTGCTCATGACCTAATCATCTCCCATAGAGCTTCACCTCCAAATACGTCACACCGGGGAGGAATTTTTAACGTATGAGTTTGGCGGCATTGGTGGTAGCAGGAAGAACACATCAGTCTATGGCCTGAGGATCATAATGGTCCAGGTTTGACTGTACTGTTACAAGGGCTAAAGGAATTGTTACATGTAAAACCCCTAAGACGTTGCCTGGTAAAGAAGATTTGTTCAATAAATGTCAGCTTGCTCCAAAGGAGTGGTTGATTCAGTAACACACTCATTGGCTTTCGCTCCTCTTCTGCCTAGATTCTTTTTCCCTCACTCTTGCTTCCCTGGGATTGCACTCCCTAAGAAAACCTTAAAAGATACACCATAGTCTGAGGTTTGCTTTGTGGAGGTTGGGCAGGATGACCTCAAAGATTCCTTAACACTCTAAAAACCATGTGGTATGGTTTTAGCTATGGCATGTATCTATGTGACCTTGGGCTAGACATTTAATCTCAAACCTTTGATCTTTTCTTTTCTTTTCTTTTTTTTTTTTTTAGTAAGTGAAGACAAAATGTACTTGATTCTATGAAAAACAACCTCCTTCACAAAATGATTAAAAGCATTGACGGGGATATTTACATGAAAATAGTGCAAGACTGCAGAACTGTGCAAATCTATGTCTGTTGTGGGGCAGTCCTTTGCCTTCCACCTTATATTTGCATAATTAGGGACTTGTGCCCCCTTTACCCACAAAGGTTGAGTACCAAGGAGACCTCATTTGTCCTCTTCTGCCTCCACTCCATAGGAAGCAGAATGGCCCAGGTTTTTGGTGGGGAGGGCACACGGCTCAGGCATCGCAGGCCCTTTGGCTCTCAGGAATCTCCAGGAGATCAGACAAGGTACACGCTCACTCATTCCAGCCTTCCCCTTAACTTCCCGCTGTTCTGTTCCTATACGCACATCTATTCTCCCTACATGCATAGGCCCATTATTGGTTACTCTCTCCCTGTCCTGCCAATGACTGGTTGCATGAGGCCACCCAGCTAGGCTTGCAATAGATTAGAATAAACAAGGGTACTCAGTGTCTGCCCTGTAGGTCATGGCCAATTCCTAAGATTCAGAGGGAAGAAGGTCCCAGTAGTCTAAGCGTGACTACTACAGTTCACAGAAGCCTAGGGGTGAGCAGTAGTGAATGAGGCTGGCAGTGTGGGAGCCTATTCTCTCTTTGATTGGAATCTGGACAGGAAGAGGGGTGTTTCCTCTCAGCCCGATAGACCCCTTAACCTCTAGCAGTATCTTTAACAAGGGGACCAATGCTATCCTCGAATATTTATCACTTTAATTCCTTTGCTGATGCTCAGTCTTCAGAAAGGAAAAAGTTAATTTGGAAAGATAAGTTTGCAGTCATTTTCCTCTTGAGAATAAAATGAGAGAAAAAAAAATCCATTTAGAGAGCTGGATGTAAAAACCTTTAACAAGAATCAGACCCTATCTGCATTGAACTCCATCTAGATGGAAAGCCAGCCGGCCACAGCCCGGTTGTATCTCCATGTTCTGTTCAGAACTTAGCCTATCCTGTCCTGCAAAATATACCATGAGCACTAGACATTGCTTATTTAGTATGGGTTTTGACTACTAGCAACAACAGTTCTAAAAATAATCACCCGTGTACTTCACTGATCTGTAGGACAGGAAAAGTGTTTAAAACACTTGTGAGAGAAAAGACTGAAATGAGCATACCACTGCTATCTCAAATTAACCAGAAAGACTGCTGTCTCGTTAGTGGGACTGGTTTTAGGTCACAATGTTGGCTCTAATGGTTACATGGTCTAATAGATTTGTCCTTACTCCAACTTAAGCTAAGATGAAGCTCTCTTTTCCAGAATCCCCATCTCTGAATAGTCCCATGCTAACAGCATGGGCCACAGGAGATGTTTTGTATGACATCTGGTAGGCAGCCATGTTCTCTTACCATCAGTGACGTAGCGAACCAAACTCTCTCGCATATTATCACTTATCTACTGACTCCCCTTTGTTAGTGGGGGGTAGGCAGCGGTAGCCACGCAACTCTTCCAGCTCCTGTGAAATCCTCCTTCACCTTCCCTGACTTCGAGACCAGGCGCATGTTTAGCTCGTCTCGAACACCCAGCAAAGTTGGAAGTTTAGAGCCAATGGGAGACCAACCGTTTCTAGTGCATCTTAGGGGGTCCAGGTTTGCTTCTCACTTCTTATCTTGTACATTTTCCTTTCCCAGTGGTCTCAAACTCTAGCATCGGATATAAGGACAACCTGACCTAGACTGTTTAACGAGCTCCCACAAATAGGTAAGATAAACATTTTTAAATAAATCATAGTGGTTTTGTTTCTCTGATTGAATCTTGACTAATAGGCACTTTGGTACTGGGAGAGTTTCCCCAGAACAGAATATGAAGGATAGGTTCTCTACCAACCCTTAAAGTTGTACACTATCTGGAATTGATTCTCTGATATGATTAGATTTAGAGTCACTAATGACCCTGTTCCCAGTGATAACAGCTAATGAAGCACAGCAATGAGCTTGGGCTGATGGAATTTGCTGATATGATTACGTTATCACCCTGAAGTAGCTGGCCTGATACAATGTGGAATGGCTTTTGGAAGGCTCAGTTATGGATGGCAATGCCAGGGCTGGGGCATTATCCTCATTTTTTCTATAGCCATCCCCTCTATAGCTAGGTTCACCAGTCTAGGAATCAAAGGGCCAGAAAGGGGATAGCTCTTCTCACTAGAGACCAGCTAGTAGAATTTTTGCTTCCTGTACTCATGAGTTAGGACTCTGGTGATCTCAGACATCCTGGTTTCCAAGTAAGGAAGGCTTCCCCCAGATGACCCAGCAGTGGTTCCACGAAATGGAAAGTTGAGATTGCTACCTACCTCTTTAGGCAAGTTGTGCCAGCCAATCACCAGGCAAAGAGTGGGCTTATGGTATTGGCTGGGATGCTTAATCCTGATTATTAAGGGGAAATTGGGCTGCTTCTACACCATGGGGATGGAATGTAAGAGTTCCCGTAGGGCACCTTCTAGTGCTCTCATGCTCTGTGACTAATTCAGTGGAAAATGAATCTCCTCAATCTAGGCAGGACTGCTAAAGACTTAGACACCTCAGGAATGGTTTGGGTTATCCCACTAGGCAAGGAACCACAGTGATCTGAGGTACTTGCTCAGGGCAAAGGGAATTGGGTAGAGGAAAATGGTAGTTTTAGTTCATTTTGATTTAAATACATATATATTTGTCTTTCCTGGTCCCATTCTTCTCACCTGTAACAGAACAGTAGTAGGAGCTAACTTTATGTGTCAGTATTTCAGTTACAGGATACCCAGGGGAGAGTGTGGCGCACTTAGAACAGCAATGAACATCACTTAAAGATGGATACATAGATTCGGTATCTTTTTTTTCCTGGAGAATGTTACCATGTTTTCAGTTATATGAGGGGATTGTTGCATTTTGCTAAAAAGAAGCATGCCTTTGTCTGTATTTGCACATTAAATGTGGCTAAAGGAGGTGGATACAGATGGCAAGTTAACAATAGGTAGAATATAGGGGATTTACATTGTGTCAACTTAGCTGAATTGAGGCTACATCTCCCAGAATTCCTTTCCTTGCATGAGTCATAAAAGAAATGTTGTGCAAGATTAGAAGGCAGAAGAGGCAGCTATCTTCCTTCAATTCTCAGAAAGTAGGTGCAGAGGCACCAGGCGCCGTCGTCACTTATACAAGCTTTTCTCCTGCTTGGCCTGAGGTAACAACAGCCATGTACCTGCTCCAGCTCTCACGACATCTTCCTCCCCCTGCTCAGACTCCTAGGCCACACGGGTGTTTAGCTTTGTCATAAAGGAACACTTCCTCATCAATTTAGAGAAGCGAGGGTGGTGAACACACAGCACGAGTTTGGGGTTATCATGAGCTCCGGTTTGTGCTTCCGCGTTCCTGTTTGCTTTCTCTCTCCCCCTCGCTTCGTGTTCTTTTTCCCTTCCCAACAGTCTGCCCTACTGACTTCAAATTCAGCACAAGTGCAAGAAAAGCAGTTTTACTTAGGTTATTCAGCCAGTTCTGATAATTGTGCAAAGTCAAATATATCTACATAATCATCAGGCGTGTGCGTGTGTGTGCGTGTGCAGAAATATATAAACACAAGCGTGGCACATACACATAAATAAAACCACCAGCATCTAGCATAATACTGGACGATAGGCAATCAAAACATGTATGTTGAACTCAGACAGAACATTGAATAGAATTGAAAAGATGGTCTGTATGAACATATATAACATTTTAAAGCAATACGAGTTCACTATCTCATGCTTCTGTAGGTCAGAAGTCTGGCAGGTTTGGCTGATATCTCTGCTCCGGTTCCCACAAGGCTACAATCAAGGTTAAGCCAGCCTGGACTGTTAATCTGCAACCTCTGGAAGAGAACTTGCTTCCAGGCTCATTCTGGTTGTTGGCAGGATTCAGCGTTGCCTGAGGTTCCTGTTTCTTTGCCGGCTGGGGGCTGGGGGTTCTTCTCAGCCCACCCTCCCTGGCTCATGGCCCCCACATCTTCAAGGCCGGCGGCCGTACGTTGAGTCCTTCTCATGCTCTCAATCTTCTACTTCCTCTTCCCTGCCTCCACCTACAGAAAGTTCTGTACTTTAAAGGGCTCATGTGATTACACTGGGCCCATCTGGATAAGCCAGGCCACTCTCCCTACCTCGAGGTCCGCTGATTAGTGACCTTAATGATATCTGCAGAGCCCCTTCACAGCATTATCTAGATGTGTACTTGACTGAACACCAAGGTGATGAGAATCTTGGAGGGGATTTATTTGTAATTCACCCACATAATGCTCAGTCACATTTGATCCTCATCCTTTTTTTTTAAAGTAAGATTTTCTTCCTTTTTTTTTTTTTGAAGATTTTATTTTTTTATTTGTCAAGAGAGAGAAAGAGTGAGAAAGCAGCAGGCAGAGGGAGAGAATTCTGCTCAGTAGGTAGCCCAGTGCGGGACTCGATCCCAGGACCCCGGGATCATAACCTGAGCGGAAGGGAGATGCTTAACACACTTAACTGACTGAGCCCCTCAGGCACCTGACTTTTTCTCTTTTAACATGGCCTTCTGGTAACAGCAAAGAGAAAGGGAGCAGATTCCTTGTGGCCCTTAAAGCTATAGCTACCTGAAAATAAACACACAAACAAAAAGCCAATCTCCCCTCAAATTAGTCTGTACAGATGCCATGCGGATAATTATTGGCTGACCTTTTGTGATCATTAATGCTTAACCAATCAGTGGGTTTCAGAGACTTGGGGATGCAAATCTCATCTGATGACAATATCCAACTCCGTTCAGTTGTTTTCAGCTTTCTGACATTCTTGGAGAATGTTTAGCCGCTCACCACTTAAATATATAGGTTATGGAAGTCAAAGGGAAGAAGAAGAGGTAGTTACTCAGTAAATACAGAAATGAGGCCATTCTGCTCTCCATGCGCCACACCACCCCAGCCTCCGGATCCTCAGTTTTTTTCTCTTCTGCCTTGAAGGGTGTTACAGAAACACAGAAACTTGGCAAGGAAATTTAGAGACAAGTGACACAGCTTGAGTCCCTGGTAGAAGAACTAGAAAATTAAAACGCAGCTGTAAAACCTTGCTGCCATGACCATCAGAGGCTTCCTCCCAAGTAAAAAGTTAATGGCAATGGTCAGATTCAACCTTTTCCAAAGCAGCAGCTCTCCATGTTGATAATTGAGTCTATAAAGCGTGACGTGTTTAATATATTTTTAGGAACGAGAATAGAAAGTGAGAGTAATTTGATTAAAAACATAACTGTAATATGAATTAACCATGTTGCAGGACTTTCCTGCTGTTCTGGACATGGTCAGAGACTTCCATTTTTCTGCATTGGCATCCTGCAAAATGCAATTTTGTGCATTTCGATCACTCATAGTCAGTTGTGCTATTTCAACAAAGGAGCAATCTTATAAGAACTGTCTCCTCGTGAGTACATTTTTTTCCAGAAAGTTAAGTATGGCACAACTTTTTGTTATATGTGGCACACACGGCCACAAGCATAAACCATTTAGAAGGTTTATGTGTCCACAGTATCCACTTAACCTTGGACTTCACACATGGCTCATTTTCTTAATCCTTGGAGAAATGAACTAACCATTTCTCTGCACTTTTTCTAGTCTGAATCCTTTATTTGTGTGTGCGTGACTCTTGGAAAAGTTTCAATGACTTCCATTAAAAGTAAGCAACAAGGAAGAGCTTTGCCTAGGACCCAAAGTGGGGAGTGATCTGCTGAATTAAACATAAAATCACAAGCTGTTTTCACAGCTTGTGAGGACAGTTCCTGTCACTTGCCCAGTAATTGAAGGGCCGGCGACATGCAGGGATGAGGGTTCTCAGCCGTATGTGGGCTCATTCTTTACCAGCTCCTCATCATCACTGCCACTGGCTTCAGCCCTCATTATCTCTCACCTGCACTGTTGTAATAACCTTCTACTGGCTTGCCCCATATCAGTGTCCTCCTGAAACTCAGCTATCTGAGTATCCTTGCAAGATTCACTTTCTTTAAGCGTTGCGTTGACAATGTCACAGCCCTGCTCATAGGCTTTAGGGTGTCCTCCCTGCAGATCAGATTACACCCAAGCTCCTCAGTGGGTCCTGAGGATCCTTTAGAGCACTGTTGCACCTTCTTCCAGTCCTCCCTCACCTCTCAGTCACCTTTCCTATAAATATCAACTAGACTCTATCTTCTTTCTGTTCATCCAACTCCCCATCCCTTTGTCGCTGCTAGAACTGTGCTGTTTCTTCCACATCAGCTGCCCTTCCTTCTTGGCATAGGCCAGTGTTTATGCCATTTTTGTCAAAAAGTGTCACCAGTCATGCTAAGGGTCTCTCAACTACGACCTCTTTCATTAAGACATTTTTCTAACCACTTACTTCCCCTTCTTGAGCTAGATGACACCTGTTCCTACATCTTACACGGCATTCATCTTATACTGCTTTATATTATGGTATTTGTTCCTTCAAAGTAATGTCTCGATTTCTTTAATCTGGGCTCCCTTTTGGGGAAAAAAAATCCGATACCCTCATTTTAATATTTTGGGGATTTCAAAAGAAATGAATTATCGTGACTAATAAATAAATCAAAAATAATTATAGTATTTATTATGCTTTTCAAAACTATAATGGCCCCAGTAGAATCTCTTCATCAGCTGATAATTATAACTCAGTCAGTGGACTGTACTGAAAATGTATATAAATCTAAGTGCAGTACCATATCCTACTAAGTACACAATAAATGTTAGCTATTTTTAGGATTAAAATGAGCTCGTTGAGAGCAGGATTGTCAACTGTAGGTCGCAATATTCACAACCAGTTGATCCCTTAAATGATATGATTTTTACTTCATGGCAAATTTAAGATCATGTCTTCTCAATGACGATAATCGGTGGTAACAATCCACTCCACATTTGTTAAGATGTGGCTAATGAGCTTAAAGAATGAATGAGACGGAGTGAAAGGGGCCAATGTAAGTACGTGCATGGGGGATAGCAAAGTACTGGTAAGTTGTGGGCATTTCTGATCACCACTGTGAGTTCAAAATCACTGTTTTCACACGGAAAGGAATACACAAGATACTCCGATTGCTAGTGCGGCAAGTCAGGCAAATATCCATTCCAGAACTTGAAATTGTTCAGTCACAATTACCAATGTGTCATCTCAGGGCTTGGATAGGAAATATGTCATATGATTCAAATAACTTGTTGAATCCACCCAAGAGAGGACATCTCAATGTTTCTGGACTCAGTGATCTTAAGTGGGGCTTATGTAACAAAAGGACAAGTTAATGATATCAAAAACCCATTTTAACTTAGTAAAAAAATCGTCTATGGTTAAATATTTATGAGCTTAGAATCACCCAAAACAGGACTTTCTGAAGTTATAATTGTTAGAAAAGAAGGCTTAGAAATTGAGCCAATTTCAAAACATAAAGTTGAAGTTAACTTCAATCACCTCTGTTAAAAAGCAAACAAAAAAACCCAAAAAAAACCACAAGCATTTTCTTGTCAGATGACTTAGAAGGATGTAATCCAGAAAAGCATGGTCACATCTCAGTGCATCATTAAATGCTGATGAAAACACCATCAAAACATTCCAGAAAACATTTCATTGTCCCTTAAAGTTAACTTTATTACTTGTCATTAAAAACACAAATTGTATTCTACAAGAAATTGGGCAAACCATCCACACATGCCTCTTCATCACTGTAGACACTGGCAGGGTTAGGGAGCTGGGTAAAGGATTAGGAGTTCAAAGGAACACATTGATTTAGTTTTGAATCTTATCAAAAAATTGAGTCCTCTGCACCATTTGTTACTCCCTTTTCTTGAAATTACAAAAGAGGACAATGAATAATTTTCATCAACTTAATGGAGACTTTCCCCAAACACCTAAGTAGCAGGAAGTCTGCGGTATTGTGTTTATGATTTGTCCTCACAGCCTCCCGAGGGGGCTGATGCCTTTGTGACAATCTTGTAACCAGAGCCTTCATCCTATTCTCTGCTGGTAGAGGAGACAGCCAGAAGGTGTCTGAGTGAACATCAAATAGGAAGACCTAGTCTGGAGTGCAGAATCTGGAAGGCTTCCAGGGGAGAGGACATGTGAGCTAGGATCTCTGGGATGAGTAGGGACTGAGGGAGTGAAGAATGTTCCACCCAGGGAGCAGGAACAGGGAACAGGAGAACCTGAAAGAAGCTGGTTGGGGGGCCCCAGGAATGACAAAGACCCTCTCCTTGACCAAGCTTTAGCCAGGCTTCTCTGAACCTTCTTCTTGAGTAGGTCCTGACCTTGTCCCCTCCTCCCACCCCATGTCCCATAACTTTGGCCTGCCAGGCCCAGTTTTAGCAAAAAATCCTAAGTCAGTTTAGAAAGAATCTCTCACTTTTGATATCTTGCCTTCAGCAAGATCCTGTTAAGTCAGTTTAGCAAGAACCACCCCACCTTGATATCTCCTCTCAGAAATTTTCCATCACTGACCTCTTCATGCTGCCCATTGCCTATAAATTCCCGCTGTCCTTGTTGTATTGGGAGTTGAGCCAGATCCTTCTTTCCTATTGCAAGAGTCCTGAACAAAGCCTTCCTTACCATTTTAACAAGGCTTAGATCATTGTTTCCTTTAACAGGAGTAGAGAGCAAGGTGTCGGGGGAGACGAGAATGAGGGCGTGTTGAAATAAATTTCCAGGCCCCAAATGGAGCCGCTCTTGCCGAGGGTGCCACGTCAGCAAGCTCCAAACTTAGATAACTTTTGTGTCCCTGCCTGTCCTTTAGCATCTATCTGCTTGACAAGAAACACAGCATAACGGGTCGGCAATGCCAAATGCCATGCCAGCTCTGGGCTCTATACTTATTTCCGTGTTTCTGATTCATTTTCTATTTTTCTCTTTCTCTCATTCCTTACCCTTTATCCTATAACTCTTCTTGGCTTCCGCCTCATTCTGCAGTTCTTTGGACCATTGGGAATGGAGACCACCCGCTCCACGAAGTGTTAATATCAAAGAACAATACCTGTTTCAAGTTTCTTTACAGTACATGAAGGGACCTCAGAGAAAAGTGAGCTCATTCATACCCATACAAAATGGCACCACCAGAGGCCACATCGCAGCAGGGACTTGAAATCTTGGTCATCTCATAGCTTGGTCCACGTTCCCCTACCTTATTTTTCCCTACCGCAGTCCACCTGCTGCTCAAAGATGGTGGCCCCAATTGGTCATGACCAGCGTGCTGGGGATGCTTGCTGTGGGGGGATTCTCCGTCGCCCCAGCAGCACTCCCTGAGATTGGCATGGGGCTCCGGGGGACAGGGCTTGCTCTCAGCACAATTTGTTGTTTTTAAGATTTATTTATTTATTTGAGAGAGAGAAAAGACAGCATGCATGAGTGGGAAAGGGGCAGAGAGGGAGAGAATCTTCAAGCAGAGTCCCCGCTGAGTGTGGAGCCCTGACTTTGGCCTCTATCTCGGGACCCTGAGATCACGACCCGAGCCAAAACCAAGAGTCTCACGCTCAACTGACTGTGCCGCCCAGGCGCCCCTGGCAGCATAGTTTATATCCCCAGGTTCTATTTTAAGATATGGTGACGTTAAGATACTATTTTGAGAAAGCTCTCCTGGAACTGCCGGTTGGGTATCTGGCATCGCAGAGGTAGAAGGACGAGGTCGAACAACCCGGTGAAACCACTGTGGGCTGTTAACCCTTTGGGCAAAATAGATTCACTGAGGTTAGCAGAATAAGAGCAGCAGTTGGGAAAGATTGAACAGAAAAGGTAGGTTTCGGGTCAAGAAAGGTCTAATGTGTTCCATACCATGAAGCCATGAATGGGTAGGAAGTGAGACAAGAGTGTGTAGGTATCCAAAATAAGAGTAGAGTAGCCTTAACAATGGACTCTAGCGGGAAAGGAAACCAGAGTCCCAAAGAACAAGGTGAAAAGCGTGATATGCAGCCCGTCACCTGTATCTAGAGGATGGCATGCCCCCATGTGACTGATGCATCCGTCCCTGAGAAACCTCTGCCTTATCTTGCTCCATTCTAGGGTGGGACTTCATCTTTGTTTGCTGGGACAAATGCACTCAGTGGGAAGCATGGCTTCCCTTCTGCCTTTCAGAACAGCACTCTCAAGTGAATTTTCTTGATCTTTGCAATTTGCCTCAAACACAGGTAGGCCATCTTATTACTAAATTAGACTCACCAAGAGCTTTGTTTCTCTCTGATTAAAAAAAAATTGTAGCTCCCTACATTTTGGTCTGTAAGATTTCCCCATCCTCTGCTGAACTGTGGGATATTGCTTTTCCATTCGCGGTCAGCTCATTCAGTTTCTAGCCTGAAAATTAAGAAAGCCTCTTGAGGGGATCATCCACGATCCAGTTGCCAGCTTTTTTAAGGTCTGATCCTTATAGGATCTGGTTATGTTACGTTATCCTGCTCTATAAGTGTTGGAAAATAGGATTGTAATTTGACTGGTGGGAACGTGAATCATGTCTGCCAATGCTCTCCCAATGAGCAATGGAGGCATTTTAAGAAATTGAGCCAGACACATTTATGTACTCTATCTGTATTACAGACTAACTGTGATAATGACAATAAACAAAAGAACTTGGCCGTCCTATAGGTACAAGCCAATATTCTATTATAACAGCTAAAAAGCACATTCGCTTCTAACCTGTTACATAAAAATAGGCTGCAATCAAGGCCTCCTGGTGCAGTCATCACACAGACACAGGTATTTTTAAAAGCTGGGAAAGTACGCAAGAGGAACCACATCACATGAATTTTTTTCCCTCCCACCACTTTTTCTGTGGGTGGCAAATCAGCAGTGGATGTTATGTGGCAATTGACCTTTATATAAATGAATGAGCATTAGTCCGGAGCATCGATTGGTAAGAATTTTGCTTTCATTAAGCAGTAAGACTGGTGGCTTGCTATTTGGGTCAGGAAAGCCTGACGCGATCAGAGTTTTAATTAGAAACATGCAAGCCTTAATCACCTGTTTGTCACTCTTGATGTCAGTGGAAGTGGTCTTTCTTTTGATTCACAGTCTCTAGTCCACCTCCAATCTACCCCCTACGGCCAGCTAAATTGGTTGGACTAAAACCTAGAACATTTAGTTTTGGAAAATCACCTTCATGGTGGAAAGAGACCATCACAGGCTAAGAACAGAAGTAATTACGCCACAGACTTCAGAAAACCTCCCCTTTTTCTGGGAAGTGCTACTCAGGGGCATCCCAGGTGTCCTTTTATGGCCCCACAGCAGGTAGATGATGAAAGCAACTTGCACAAAATAAAGCAGTTCCGTTCCTGTCCCCTGGTCCCCAAATGCAGCAGGTTCCTTCCCCTAGAGCCTCCCTGCAGCTTTAGCTATCCATACAACCACCCCCACCACCCCAGCGGGGGCTCAGCCCTACCCCCCACCCTAGGACATCTGCTCGAGTGATAGGACGCCTAGAGAGAGAAGCCCAGAAGGCCTGTGACATGATGAACTCCTAGAGGGATGAAACCCTCCTTTGTCATCTGTGTCCCCTCACCACACACACTCCCCCCCACACACATACCACACCCCCCCACACACAAACACACACCCTGCCCCAGGGCTTACCACATCACCCAGGACATTGAAGATGCCTAATGAATTGTTAGAGATCTACCAACAAGTATGCTGGGCTGGGGAAGGGCTTCCTTACCCCCGGAATCACATAAACTAATTTGTCATATAAGGGAGATTCTGTAACAAGAGATGAAATGCTGTGTGGTAAGGCAGTATTTTTTTTTTAAGATTTTATTTATTTATTTGACAGAGAGAGAGAGATCACAAGCAGGCAGAGAGGCAGGCAGAGAGAGGGGGAAGCAGGCTCCCCACTGAGCAGAGAGCCCGATGTGGGGCTCGATCCCAGGACTCTGAGCTCACGACCTGAGCCGAAGGCAGAGGCTTTAACCCACTGAGCCACCCAGGCGCCCCTGGTAAGGCAGTATTTTGAAGAAACTCTTTCCCCTCCAAATCACTGGAATGGAATAGCCTCCAGTCATCAGCGTTCATTATTGATCTTTATGAGAGTTACTAGGCGCCCATGCTAACCAATCCACAGATATTTAAATCTTGACTCTATCCCTAGAGGACGTTTGCTCTTACCCCTGGTTTGTACATGGGGAAGTTATTACTTTGCCCAGGTGAGTTTTTATCAGATCAGTACGGGAAGTAGCCAAATCCTATACTCCAACTGCGGGGCCGGACCTCCTAAACCTTACCTGTACTGACAAGCTCACGTATGAACTAGGGTGCAGAAGAAGTAGCTCTTGTTCCTGAGGCACTAGGACAGAGAATATGTGTCAAGAGGGGAGGGGGAGAGGCCCAGGACAAGGAGAGTGAGAGAGAGAGAACTGGGTGGCCTGGGGCACCTGTGGAGTACCATGGGTACAGGGAGCAGACTTTCGAAACAAGTCCGCCTGGCTCGTACTTTAAAACAGTCTGATTATTCACAGGAGGCAAGACATGGAAACAACCTGTAGGTCCATTGATGGATGAATGGAGACGGAAAATGTGGTGTATACATAAAAGAAGGAAATTCTGCCTTTTGCAACAACATTGAGGGTATTATGCTAAGTGAAACAAGTCAGGCAGAAAAAGACAAATACTTAATGTTTTCACTTATATGTTAAAACTAAAAAAAAAGCTGAACTCATAAAAATAGAGAATAGAATGGTGGTTGCCCAGGCCACGTGTGGGGGTGGGGAAATGTGGAGATGTCAAAAGGGGTCAAAGGGCCAAAGGGTACATACCCTCAGCTAAAAGAGAAACAAAATCTGGGTATCTTGCACCCAGGACGTGATTATAATCAATGCGGCACTATATACTTGAAGGTTAAGAGAATAGATCGTAAAGGTTATCACTGCACACACCCCCATGCGCGCATGCATCGTAATTATGTGGGAGGTTAGAGATATTAACTAACCTTACTGTACGAATCATATTGCACTGTTTATTTGCATCTAATCAGCACAACGTCTGCCTTTTACTTACCTATGTTACATGTGAAAATATCCCAGCAAAGCTGGAAAACAGAACAAAACTCCAAAAAGCTTTACATTAAATATTTCCCAATCTGGGGCGCCTGGGTGGCTCAGTCAGTCAAGCGCTTGCCTCTGGCTCTGGGTCGTGATCCCGGGGTCCTGGCATCGAGTCCCACATCAGGTCCTTGATGGACTCAGTAGGACTCTGCCTGCCACTCCCCCTGCTTGTGCTCTCTCTCTTTCTGACAAATAAACAAACAAACAAACAAACAAACAAATAAATAAATAAATAAAATTTTAAAAAATAAGCAAACAAACAAATAAATATTTCCCAGTCTAAAACCAAAATATAAAACTCTGAGGTTGGCCGTGGGCACGGCTTGGTATTGCCAGCCTGACAGCATTCAGATAGACTCTTCAGAAGGGAAAAAAGGTCTGTGTATTTGTTTCCTGCTGTTACTGTAAGAAGTTCCCACCAATTCAGTAGCTTAAACCAACACTGATTTATCATCTTACAGCTCTACAGGTCAGTGGTCTTAAAATCAAGGTACTGTTGGGTTTCTGTTTCTCCTGGAGGCTCCAGGGGGCACAATACATTGGCCTGCAGTCCTCGGCTTGTGGCCCCATGCTTCCTCTTCAAAGCTGCAATATAGCCTTTTCTCATCTTTTTCCCTACTTGTGTCACCAGGCAGCCTTTTCCTGACTTTGACCCTTTTGTCTCCTCCTTATGAAGACCCTAGTGATGACACTGGGCTCATGCAGATAACCTATGGAGGAAGTAATCTATCCCAAGATCCTTCATCCTAGATCCCTAATCACATTTGCAAAGTTTCATTCACTGCGTAGGGTAACATATTCATAGGCTCCGAGGATTAGGGTGTAGACATCTTTGGGGCACCATTATTCAGTATGCCATCGTCAGTAAAAGTCCAAAGTGCTATAAATCCAACCTCTGGTCTGACTGGCAAAAGTCACAAAGACTGGAAATCATCTGTGCTGTTGAGCAGGTACAGAGAAAAGAATTGTCCCACACAACTAACAAGTAGTGATGGATAAAGAGGAGTTGTACTATTTTTGGGGGGGGGGGGAGGAGCTGGTATTATCAAAAATTTCAAAACTTGTATGTGCTTTTAACCAACAAATTTAAAAGCAAACATTCCTTCAGTTGTTTTGCTCTTTTTACGTGCCGTGTGCATGGAAGGGGTGGAAGAGGAAGGACTTATTTGCCCACCTCTCCTAGGGGGCGCCACATCCTTGTCTCGCCCCCCTGCTCTCTGTGGTTCCTGACTTTACCTCGTCCTTGCTACAAAGCAGTGGCATGCATTCCACAACTGTCTTTGCGACTGTTCTTGCTCTCCCTCTGGACATATAAAATCTGTAGTCTGAGTAATGGCATTGAAGTATAATGGTCTAGACTTACTTGTCCCCTTTTCCCACTTTACGGCATGCAACTGAGAGCCCTGTTTTCACCCTGTCCCCAGAGTTCATGGGTGTGTTTGGCTACAAGCTATAGGACACCCAAAGCTTAAACCAATCAGGACTGTGTCCTCCCCAACAAGGAGTCTGGGGCTTGTTAAGCTGACCAGTAGCTCAGAGATGCCCTCGGGGTCCAGATTCTTACTGGCTACTCCCCCTTCCTTACCATGTGGCCTTAGCTTCATGGTGACAGGAGGGCTCCTGCACCTCCCAGTGTTGAGTCTGTGTCCCGGGGGAAGGGAGGTGAGACAAACCACAGAAGAGAATGCAGCCTGCCTACCTTTTCTGGAATGAGTTCCCAGTGCTCTTCTCAGTGACTTCTGCCTCGATTTCACAGGCCAGACTGGGTCATACTGTCAGTCCAGAGAGAAGAAAGCCTGGGGAGGTGAGTGTTATGTTTCTGGATTCCCACGGTGGCGGAAAAGAAGGAAGGAGGGTGAACAGGTGTGGGTATAAACCATAGCATCTGCATAGGCATGTTCCAGAAGTGACTTAGAAGGAACCTGGGTTCTTGTGCTGAAAAAAATCTTTATTATCCGAGATGGAGCTAAGTTTGTCTTATGCCCAAGGTTACATACTGATGGTGAATCCTGTCTGCATCATGGATGCCCCCCGGAGCTATTTTCTAAATAATGATCGCCACGGTATCTAGAACTCTGCCAGAATTACGATTCTGTGAATTAGGCAAAAGTTGAGTGTATCTACACCAGTACAATGTCCCTTGTTAAATTTTATTCATACCATTATGGCACCTCTTGCACTGTAAAAAAAAAAAAAGGGATTTACTAACTGAAAAATGCTTCAGGTCCTATCCAGATTTACTCTTTTATTTCACAGACAAGGTAGCAGACTAGAACTGCAGAGACACGGTTTTCTCAGGGTTGCTCCGCTAGGCGTCTCCAAAGGGGCTGTGTCCAGAGCCTTCTCCCACCACCAACTGTGGGAAGATCGGCTCCCACGAAGCAGCGCTGTGGATGTGGGTAGAGCTCCCGTCTTACCTGGGGGCCCTGCCCAGGGTGCTGCACCATCTCAGGGTTTCTTTTCATCCCCAGAAAATGACGCCATGCCGCTATTGCTGTTTCGATCAACACATATTCTATTTATACTGTTATAAATGCAAATTTGACATG
This sequence comes from Procyon lotor, assembly GCA_028646535.1. Taxonomy (NCBI): domain Eukaryota; kingdom Metazoa; phylum Chordata; class Mammalia; order Carnivora; family Procyonidae; genus Procyon; species Procyon lotor. Next base: position 27,693,273 of record CM053608.1, read on the forward strand.
AAGGGAGAACATTTCTAAGCTGGAATTGAGGAAATTCCAGTGTTTGTGCGTCTGGCTTAATGACAGCTAAAATATACTCCACGGACTACATATCTCCTTGCTAAAAATATAAACAGGAACATCTTGAGATGGATGCTTATTTTTAAATACTAAAGATGCTAATATCTTCAGCGAACCACAAAATTAATACATATACTTTTGCTAAGTAAGGCTGCCATTAATAACTTAAGATTCGGGATCAATTATGAGGTTGTCATATACTCATATTTTTTCCATTCTAATAATCTTTTCTAATGATTTTTTTTAAGGACAGTGAAATTCAGCACCTCTATGATATACTGTCTAGATTCCCATCAGATATTAAACAAAATAATCCTACCAGCTCTCTATTTCATAAAATAATGCTCCAAGTAATGGCAAAGTACTAATTATTCCTTTGACACATCCCTTTTCTTTACAGAATTTATTTATTTATTTATTTTATTATTTATTATTAAAGATTTTATTTACTTATTTGAGAGAGAGAGTGCACAAGTAGGGGGCAGGGAAGGGACAAGCAGACTCCCTGCTGAGCGTGGAGCTCAACACGTGCAGGGTTCCATCTCACAACCCTGAGATCATGACCTGAGCTGAAATCAAGAGTTGGAAGCTCAATTGACTGAGCTACCCAGGCGCTCCCCGACCCCCCACCTTTTTTAAATAAGCAAACTGAGGCACCTGGATGGCTCAGTGGGTTAAAGCCCCTGCCTTTGGCTGGGATCATAATCTCCTGGGATCAAGACCCACATCGGGCTCTCTGCTCAGCAGGGAGCCTACTTTCCCCTCTATCTCTGCCCGCCTCTCTGCCTGCCTCTGATATCTCTCTCTCCGTCAAATGAATAAATAAAATCTTAAAAAAAAATAACTTTAAATAAGAAAACTGATTTAATGTCAGTAATTTAATATAGGGTTCTAGTCGCAGTTCAATAAAAAAAATAGAAACTATACAAGTCTATAAGCTAGGACCTGTTCCCGTGTCTGCCCGTGCAGCTGTGTGACTTCAAAGATGATCTTGATCTGTGGTCTCCGGGTTCTAGTTTCCTCTTCTGTGAATGAGGCTGGTGGACTAGATTATCTCCGTGGTGCTCACAGTCAGTGATTCGAAGAGAATGTCGGATTTGCCTTGTCTTTGGTTCTGAACACTGTTCTCACTGTGTCAGTTAGGGAACCTTTAAGAATGATGGGACAGCAGATTTATTACAGGAATTAGACCCCTTCCGATTTGGGGGCTGAGGGTGGGGAGGAGTGCCTGGGGGAATAGATGGTCTCATCGGGGAAGGTGGAGGATCCCCGGGGTGCTTGACCAGGCTGTTTGAGAAGGCAAACCCATGCAGGCACAGAAGTGGTCACAAAGGGAGAGCCGATGGAGAAGTCCATGGGAGAAGTCTGTGGGTCCCCAGCTGTGTGTCTGGTTTTAGGCTTGGGACTGCAGGGTCATCAGGGTGGGAAGTCAGGAGGAATGGAGGAAAGAGAAGCAGACAGTAAGTTGAGACCAGAAACGGCCGCCACCTCTAACCACACGACCTACAGAAAGGGGGTTGGCTGCTTCCTTCTGCCCTCCAAATCTTGCCTGAGCTTCTCTTCTGGCCAAGTGCAACCTGGAACCACCGCACGGATGCGATTCTAGGAGGCACAGTTGCAGCACAAGTAAGTTGATAATAGAACAATTTCATACAAATGCAGCCCAACAAAGTGGTGAGAGCTCTGTTCTGATTCTCTGGCACTATTTTACTCAGTCTTGCTATATTCTGTGCATCTTTGTTAATAGTCTCAAGACCCGTGGTGCAGAAAGTTAGGGAATGGACGCTTTGAGAGAGGTATGGCTCTGAAACCACTGAGGATTTCGGGACCACGTGGATAATCTGAAAATGAAGCTGTGGTCTAGAATTAACCTGACTGCCTGCTCACACCAGCCCCTCCCTCCTCACAGATGCCCGGGCTGTGGGCGGGAAGAGTAGGAGGTTCTGCAGAAATGGGACACAGAGCCAGAAGGGAAGGGGAGGCAGTGGGAGGCAGTGGCAGGTGGAGATCCAGGATCCAGAAAGTGGGAGAGAGGAGTTCAGGAGAAGGGAATAGGAGCGAATAGGAGGAATGTGAGTTCGGAAGAAGCAGGAAGAACAGGGAGCGCTGGGGCAACAACACTAAATGCACATGTGGTTGATCTTAAGAATGACTTTGGGAACTTTGAGGGACGGCTGGGTGGCGCAGGCGGTTAAACACCCAACCGTCGGTTTGGGCTCAGATCTGATCTCAGAGTGGGGAGATGCAGCCCTGAGTGGGGCTCTGCGCTCAGGGCAGAGTTGGCTTGAGTTTCTCTCTCCCTCTGCCTCTGCCCCTCCCACACCCACCCCCCACCAAAGTAAATAACTGAATCTTTAAAAAAAAAAAAAATTACTATGGAAACTTTTGGTTTTCATTACAATGAAATGTTTTATATTTGCCAAGGAATACAGGTAACCGTCCTTATAATACCTCATATATCTACCCCCCAGCTTAAGACCAAGAATACTGCCCAGGATTGAAGTTGCCTGGGTGCCAGGTCCACACTTGCCCAGGAAGGTAACTTCTACCCTGAACTTAGAGCACAGAAGCATGAAGTTGCTTTTAAGGTTGCAAAGGAGAATAAATGGTGTGAGTAGACAGAAGGTAGATGGGGGTTCGTGAGGTCACTTCTTTCTTGGGTAAAGACCTTACTGAGTTTCTGTGTGTTCTGACCGGAACCTGACCTCTTGGCTCAGCAGAGGGGGCCTGGCTCCTCAGAATCCAATAGGTCACTTCAATGTCTTTCCTTTTTTTTTTTTTTTTTTACCCCAGGCACATTTGAGTCCTATGATGATTATACCTGAACTAGCAAAGTAACCTTATCTGGGAATAGGTGCTTTGTCCAAATTACAGGCATTCACTGGGCTGGTTCTTGTGTATAGAAATGCAGGCTCTAATAGCCCCCGGAGGGCTGTTCCTTTGTAAATGATAAATGAGCAGACAGAAGGATATTGTTCTGTTGCCTTTTCTGGGACTTCTAGATTGGTCTCTTAGGGGCCTCTTCGCTCTGAAGGTCCTAAGCAGCCAGTAGATAGAAGTAGCTCCTAAGGAAGGGCTTTAAAAAGGGTGGGTGAGGAGGAAGTGGCCAGCAGAGAGAAGGTGGAGGCAACTGGGGCTGGGGCTCCTTGAGGAAGAGACTGTCTCATCCAATTTTGAATCCTTCCCTGTGTCTTACACTTTGCCTGGCACAGAAGCGTTTGTTGAATTGTTGAGTTGAAACGAGACGTGCCTAATTGGTCAGCAGAGCCTCCACAGCTTTCTAGTTTAACCAGGCTTTTCTGTCATCTACTCTGATTCCAACTCCACTGTTTCCGAACTGCCAGGGGAACTGAAATCCGCCGGGAAATCCCACCAGCGCCCATGTGTCTGCCAGACGCCGCGGTGACTCAGGAGTGGCCACGCGGGAGCCAATTGGCCTTCAGATTGCCTCCGGAAGGTCAGAGAGGAGCCAGCATTTTCCATCCTCCACGGCTGCACCCACGCTGGCGGGATGCTCTTGAGTAAATCCCTGAGAGGGAGGGGCTGTGGGTTGGGGTAAGCGGTGAGCCCGCTCCACGCACAGGCTTGACTCGTGGGGAAACTGCAGGCTCGGGGAAGACCCTTCTGAGTTTTGGACCCACCTCTGAAGAGGTCAGGATGGCTGTAGGGCGGGTTTTCCGACCCTGAACACCACTGTTATCTTGAATCAGGAGAGCCTTTGTCTTGGGGATGGGGCGGGGGAGGGGAGTCCTGTACGCGGTAGCGCAGCTAGCGGCATCTCGGACCTCTGCCCCTTTTGATGTCAGAAGCACACCCCCCACCCAACCACCAAGTTGGGACCATCAAAAAAACCTCCAGACATTGTCCCTGGGGGCAAATTCACCTCCAGTTGAGAACTCCTGCTAGAGAGAACGAGTCTGCGGCAGTTTCTCTCCGAACGTTAACCCTGTGGCAGAAACAACCTGGCGTGCTCATGAAACTGTAGAGTCCTCGAGGCCATTCCAGAATTACTGGGATGGTAACGAGTCCAATGAGTGTCCTAAGAAATCCGTATACACGTGAAGTGTGCAATCATGTCTTCACTAATACTTGAAATGTGGATCTAAAAAATAATCCAATGAGATACGGTCTGTAAGTAAAACTCTTTTAATGAACTTCCTTTAACTGTAAGACGTTTAAGAAAGCATGTCTATGGGGAGACTGTGTGGCTCAGTGAGTTAAGCATCTGCCTTCAGCTCAGGTCACAATTCCAGGAATCCCAGGAGGGAGTCCGGGGGCCGGGCTCCCTGCTCAGCGGGGTGCCTGCTTCTCCTTCTCCCCCTCTGTCTCTCCCTCCACTCATGGTCTCTGTCACTCTCTTTCTCTCTGGAATAAGTAAAATAAAAAAAAAAAAAAAGCAAACATGTCCATGTTCTGAAGGATAGTGTTTGTTGATATCATAACCAACCCTTGCATAATTTATCAACAGAAATCTTCCCAAATAAAGTACAGCCATCTTCCTGGCACTGACATTCCTTAGGTCACTACTGATGTCCCTTCTCTCCACTTGGTCGGCACAGCCGTGAGCCCCACCACAGGACGTCCGTGTGAGCTGGGCAGAGAGAGAAGCGCTGCTTCTACACAAACATACTTACCTGACAGAGGAAACTCTAAAACTTGATACTACTTAGTTTTAAGGTTAGTCTTCAAATCCTGCATGGAGGAATGGGCAATAGGCATTTACATTTATGGGAGAGATAAGATGTTTTCTTTTCTTTTCTTTTTTTTAATATTTCATTTATTTATTCATTTGACAGAGAGGAGAGAGATCACAAGTAGGCAGAGAGGCAGTCACAGGGAGGGGAAGCAAGCTCCCTGCTGAGCAGAGAGCCCGATGCGGGGCTCAATCCAAGGACCCTGAGATCATGACCTGAGCCAAAGGCAGAGGCTTTAACCCACTGAGCCACCCAGGCGCCCCATGTTGAATATAAAGTTAATTGTTTTTTTCGGGGGTTGTTTTGTTTTGTTTTAAACTGGACAACTTCTTAAGATGCTGCTGGTGGAAGCAATCTCAGTCTCAACATTCTTTGGTTTGGGGGTGCTGGGTGCTCTGTGCCTGGTTAATTTGGGGGAGGGGCTTATCTTGGCAGAGCCCTGGGTGTGGTAGTTACGGGGATAGTGGTATGCCGGCATTCTGCAGGGCAGCGGAGTGGAGTTGCGCAGGACGATGTGGAAGAACCGAAAGAAGACTAAAAAGACTAAATCTTAACAGTCTGCTTCAACGTTGTGCTTATGGCTGACTCCGCCCATAACAACAGTTAGCCTGTCTGATGCACTCACTACCTGTCTAATTTAATCTTATCAACAGCCCAAGGAGGAAAGTACTCTTCCTCCTCTTTTTTGCAGATGAGAAGACTCAAGTTTAGAGGTAGCCCCATGGCCTGAGTGCGGCCTCTCTTCTCCAACCCATGCTCTTGCCACCCTATAATGGGCCTCAGAGGTTCCCAAGAATTCGACTTGGGAGACACCCTCTAGGGACACAGGTTCACAGACTTCTGTGATCTAGCAGTTAACCGAGTCTATGAAAATGGTTTTGGGGCGCCTAGGTGGCTTGTCGGTGAAGCGACCAACTCTTGATTTCAGCTCGGGTCATGATCTCAGGGTCCTGGGATCCAGCTGAGCCAAGATCACTCCATGCTGAGCAGGGAGTCTGCTCAAGGATTCTCCCTCTCCCTCTTCTCCTCTGCCTGCTCAGACTCTCTCTCTCTCTCTAAAATAAATTGAGAAAAAAAATGGCTTTGATTTGGTTCACGATGCGGGCTTCTATTGTAGCTGTCTTGTATCTGCCTGCCCGTGGGCTGTGGGGTGAAGGAACAGAGCTGTCCAACGGGTGAAGGTGAAGGAGGGCCTGGGAGCAATGCAGTGCAGTCAGTGGGCCACCCCCAGGGAAGGTCAGCAGGGCCTGGCACCCCAGGGACTGCAGGACAGGAGGCTGGTCTGCCAGCCGGGGCAAATGGAGATTGGGGTACTTTAAGCATGTCCGAGTCCTTCAATTTCCTGCACTCTGCCCTTCTGCCATGTACTCCCCTCTTTTCCTAGGACATTCTCTTCCAACTGAATTCATTCACTCAAGAATAAAAGAGAGGCAAGGAGGATGATTCCAAGAGATTTTTCTAGCTCGGCAGCCCCACAGAGAAGGCGAGGCTCTAGAGCTCTGTCCAGAGCCCTGGAGGAGGCTGCTGGGCACCGTGGAGGAGACAGAAGGTCAAGGCCGGAAGGAAGGTGGCTGTCAGAGATGAGTGTCCTAAGAGAAGCAGCAGCAAGCTTGCTTTATTCAAAGCAGGAGACAGAGAGAAAACACGTGGTATTCTGGCCAGCCCACAGAATTTTAATGACCACTCAAGTGTATTTCACAGCATTTACTTGTCTGGGTCTGTTCCGAGCTTCCCCATTCTGCCATCTTGGACCTCTTTTCCTTCCTTTGTTTTTTGCTCTCCCTTCTCACCTGGTCTGAAAAACATGGTGCCTCTGGAGGCAGACCCTCAGGCAACGACAACGTGACTTTTACAGCTGCCGGGACGCTGTATGACCTGGTATCCTATTGGCGCCCTGCCCCCCGAAGTTCAAGTTCCCTAAGTCATGCAGAAAATTTCAGTCGGAATGCAGAATTTGTCCTTCAAGCACATCATGATCCTACAGTAGGACATGCCCCCGAGAGAGCCAGCACAGGGCTGTGCAAAACAGGGCCCCTCTTCTTTCTTTCTGCTCAAGGTCATCCTGTAAGCCACGTGCAAATCGAAGATGCATTGATCGCGGGCTTTTATGGACTTCCTTCAGCCTCTTGCTGCTTCAGCTTGGTTCGCTTACAGTCATTCTGGAGGAAATCCCGGATCTCAATGAGCCACTTACACCCCTTTTTCCTGTGCACAGGGCAAGTCCGTGGAAAGGGTGAGGCTTCCCTCCCGGGACTGCTGTGTCCCGTACTTTGTAAACACTCCACACCAACCAGCAAGACGCGTCTTCGTGGCCCTGTGCTTGGAACAGAGAACTAGATGCCTGTTACACAATGAGAAATATCCTCAAAGTTGAAGACAAGTGAAGCAGAACTTGGAAATAAAGACAGCGCAGGAAGTGACTCCCTTTCCAGCAAGAAGAGAGAGACACACACAAAACCGACAGTGCTGTGGGGAAACCCAGATTTCCATCCTCACCCAGGAGAGAGCAGCCACCAGCAGGATCCCAGACTCTAGCTGGCTCTCATAAAATGATTTGGCTTTAAAGAATCCCATCAACTTATTTGTCTTCAAATCTTCACCTGGGGGAGTGTCCACTCTCAGAATGGCCCCACCTCAATGATTACATGCTCCCTTTAAGAGAACTGGCCTAATCACACTGATGTTTGATTCAAATGATTCCTTTTATCACGATGATAGTGGACTTTGAAATCAGTCTGAGATTCAGTGGGGATTTTCCGCATTACAAGCATATACACATGACAGAAGACAACCTAATTACTGTGTCCCAGCGTTGGCAGTGTTTTAATGTCCTCCCCCCCCCCCACAACCCCCCACTTTATATTGGAAGCATTGAAAGAAAGAAATAGAACCACCTAATTGCTGACTTTCAAATTTGGGCGAAAGTAGCAGAGTCTCAGGATGGCATTCATTCTGGGGGGTCATATTGTCCTATCTGGAGAGATTCACTGTCTCGGAATTAAGGAGTACAGTAGAGAAAGTTCACAAGTTTGGAAAGGGGCATCCTGAGATTGTTCCTTGTTCAAACTGGCCCTCCAGGAGAAATGAGGTTTCTCCTTCCCTCTTCTTGCCGTGTGTCCTCTGAGCTCATGGTGGGTGAAGTCCCCCTTCTGGGAGCTCGGCTAAACTTTGTCTCTGCAACCAGCAGGCACCAGGTGTGAACACTTGCAAACTTCCCCAGGCAGCTCTCATTGGAGAACACGGTAGGAGTCTCAGTGCCCAACCAGGGCTCTATCCCAGGCCCTGAGATCATGACCTGAGCTGAGATCCAGAGCCCGCTGCTTAACCGCCTGAGCTACCCAGGTGCCCCAGCTGGGTGGCCCTGTCTGCAGTTGGTGACTTTAGTATCTGTCCTCACACCTCACCCGCTGCACCCCCCCCCCCAGCTTTCCCTGCTCTTGGCCCCAGAGATGTTAAGAGCAGGTTTTTAAGGGGGCAGTGTGCCATTCTGTGGTACCATTCTAACCCTTGGTGATGGAAAAAGATGGAGTCAATTTTGCACACAGGCAGGATGAAAGGTGCCTACATGGCATGGGTTTTTTTTTTTTTTTTTTGAAGTCTAGGAGAGCTAGCATTTTAAAATTTATTAATCTAATAGGTTAATTGGATATTTTAAAGGACATGCAGGATGGAAAGAACTTGAAGAAACGTGACAGGGATACAAGCAGGATTAATTAAAAGGACCAAGAATCTGTAATTTTGCCTCAGGCCCTATTTCAGGAAAGCCTTCCTTCCACATTTGAGTCTACTAAGGTGTAAGCCTGCTCGCCTCTATTGTTCAGGAGACTTTCTAGGAAAATCTTTTATCTGGTACAATATTTATCACTTCTGATGAAGACAGGAAAGATCTGAGACTTCTCATTTGCAATTCACCCTTGAATACGGGTAATTTTAATGAAATGCAGAAACTTTAATTCATTTGCAGTTGGTCGTGATTGATATCTCTGTTTTGGAGAATACAAAAGTCATACTTAATATTTATTTTCTTTTTCCTTGAAGGAACAATAGCAAGACCTCCTCTATTTCCATATAAATATGGTAATAATACATTATGTATGTTTAAAGTTATTATGAAAATTTGGATGCAAATACCAGGAGCTTCTTTAGTCAGCAAAAACTTTTTGGACCTTAAAGCCTGGTAACCTGGAACCAAAGGACAGGATGGGCTCAGAACAGCCTTGTAATTCAATTGCCAGAATACAGATTAGTATTCATACCTGGAAGTGATGAATCAGTTTTCTAACATCAGCAATGAGAAATTTATGACTGAGACTTAACATTTCAGGATTACTCTGCCCTCCAACCATTAGAGACCAGCCAGTGTTGTGCTGCAAAAATAAATATTACAGTTGCCACGGAAACTGAATCACCTTGGAGATGATTAATACCAGGAGGGCTAACCGTAGAGGTTGCAATCTCATCATTTCTGGCCAAATTAATCATGATCAAACAAAGAACAGCCAATACTTTATAAAAGTGTACGAGCCACAACCCTTTTTTTTTTCTAGAACATTTAAGAATTATTATCAAATTTTGGGGGCACCTGGGTGGCTCAGTTTGTTGAGCGTCCCACTCTTGGTTTCAGCGCAGGTTGTGATCCCAGGGTAATGAGATTGAGTCCCGTGTCGGGCTCTAAGCTGGGTGGGGAGTCTGCTTGAGGATTCTTTCCCTCTACCCCTCCCCTACTCACACTCCCAATCTCTCTCTAACATAAATAAATCAATCTAAAAAAAAAAAAAGCATTAGTATCAAGTTTTGTTCTCTGTCAGGAAGTTTCCTAGTAAATTGTTACATTTTCATTTACTGAGCAGCTTTTTACTAGCTTTTTACTAGCTCAGCTAAGGGGGTGTAGAATGCCTCTTACCGTGTGGGGAGGAAGGTTTCATTTTTTTTTTTTTTAAGATTTTATTTATTTTTTTGACAGATAGAGAGAGATCACAAGTAGGCAGAGAGGCAGAGAGAGGGGGGGAAGCAGCCTCCCTGCTGAGCAGAGAGCCCAATGCAGGGCTTGATCCCAGGACCCTGAGATCATGACCTGAGCCGAAGGCAGAGGCTTTAACCCACTGAGCCACCCAGGCGCCCCTCATTTTTTTTTTTTTAAAGATTTTATTTATTTATTTGTCAGAGAGAGAGAGTGAGCACAAGCAGACAGAGTAGCAAGCAGAGGCAGAGAGAGAAGCAGGCTCCCTGCCAAGTAAGGAGCCCGATGCGGGACTCGATCCCAGGACCCTGGGATCATGACCTGAGCTGAAGGCAGCGGTTTAACTAACTGAGCCACCCAGTTGTCCCAAGGGAGGAAGGTTTCGTGATGAAAGTCCACCTTGTAAAGGAAAGCTCTCCAGCCCTTTTTCTATTTATTTCCCCCCTTTGCTGTGCATCCTCATTTTTTGAGAATCTGGTGACTCTAGATTATTATAATCGTTGAAGTTTTGAGTGTGGCTTTTATAAAAACTGCTTTGCTTATGAGAGCTTTGCCAAACCATCAACACATGATGATGTTATCAAGAAGTCTATCACTGAACAGGAAAGAATTATTACTGTTCAAACAAAAGAGTTCGTAATGGAATGTAGAGATAATAAAAAACTTCCTGTTGGCACGGTGGGTTGGTGATGAGGCTGTTCTAGTTTTCGAAGACAGTAAAATCGTTATCAACAAAGAGACTGTTTCAGTCACATATTTCTCTCAGAAATTTTAGCATCGGAAGGATAAATACGAGTAGAAATAGTTATTTTTTTTTTTCAGGTAAAGAGGCTACATTATAAATATTATTGAAAATTGATCAGGTCAAAATGATTGTCTTGATGCCAGTAGTTACTTTATAATACTTCCTCCTGGACAAAGTGATGTTATGATCGATGTATTACTAGTAAGGGTGAGAAATATGGCTTCTGTAGCAGAAAATCCCACAAATCTCAGAGGTTTTATTCAATAAAGATGATTTATCAGTCCCAACACAATGCAAATTTGACAGCCCACTTGTCACAAAAAAGGGTCACCAATCTCATGTCCCTCCTGAGAGGATCCAATGAGAAGTACGCAATACCACCTATAAAATGCTCTTGCCAAAAGACCTCACTGATCCAACGATACATACGCAGGACATATGGGGAAGATAAACTCCAATAACACCAGAGGCGCGCAACCAGCTAAATCCAGAATAAGGAGAATGATAAGACGACAAATGGTCTGGTTTCTTCAGTAAAGAAATCACGAGGATCGGGGCAGGGAGGGAGAGGGATCGAAAGATTAAAAGAGACTTAGGAGATTTTAACCAAATGTAATGTGTCGACCTTATTTGGATCCAAATATGAAGAAATCAACAGAAGAAAAATATGGAATGATTAGGGAAGTGTTAATACCAAGTGAATATTTGATAACATTAAGAAATTAATGTTTATTTTTTTGCTGTGATAATGGTACTATAATTAAATTAAGATGAAAGAAACTCCTTTAGGGATAAATGCTGAAACATTTACAGATGAAATGGTATGTCTGGGACCTGCTCCAAAATAATTCAGTGGGAAGTGGTGGTAGAGGTGAGACCTTCACCTTTTTTTTTAAGCTCTCAGCAACAATAAGAGATTTTGCTTATTAGGATAATGACATTAGAAATGAGCTTCCATTGTTAAAATTAGTGGCTTTCTAAAAGCAAACGGTTGTGAGAGATGGCCTTCCACTACCGACGTCTACAGTGTTTAAGACAAGAAGATTTGCTCCAGTATTTTGGGGTTATCCCTACATGCTTATAAACAGATTTAATTTAAAAGTCCTGGGATCCCTTTTATTTCCTTCTCCATCTTTCATCCTCAAGGATGGTGTCCAAGGTTTTATTTCTAAATTTTTCTGTCTCCAGCAATATCTGGGGTAACAGGGGTGCCCTTCCTTGGGGAGGCCTTGATCTGGGGTGTTCTCACAGCTGGTTTTGCCTGGGCTGGAGCCATGGCTGCAGGCGCCTCCTCATCACTGTCTGAATTGGCTCAGAGGGTTCTAGCTGCTTCTGTTTGATCTTGAATAACTGAATCCTGACTCTAGATCAGTAATTTTGAAAGTAGGTTGCTGCGACCTCCAGAGGCTCTCAAGACTTGAAACAGGTCTGCGAGGTCAAATTATTTTGCTAATAATAAGGTTGCGTTGGCTTTTCTCATGCCGACTCTCTTAGGAATATGCAGTGGAATCTCCCAGAGCCTACATGATATGTGAAAACATCATTGCTCTGAAAGCTACTGGGATGTGTGTTTTCATTTTTTAAAGTTCTCCGTTTTATTTTCCAATCCAATCCAATAAATACCTATATATATAAAACACAAAAATACATTCTCTTTGGAGTCTTCAGTAAATTTTAAGAGCACAAAGGGTTCTTGAGCCCCAAAAGTTTGGGAACCTTACTTTAAATTATCATGTCTGTCTTGAGAAAAACTGTCATGGAAGGAGTTGATGGGGTTCAGGACACAGTTGATGGGGTTCAGGACCTCCCAATAAGGCACCTTGGCATATTGAATATTTTAGGCTGAAGGAGTCTGAGAAAACAGCAGAAGCAGGAAGGTCACTCTGATCTCCCCTCCATACTTGCTTTTCTTCCTTGAAAACAGGGGATAAATCTCCCTGTATCAGGGGGAAGATACTCTCATCACCAGAGAAGGGGATTTAGGGCTAAGAAAGCTGTATAAACAAATCTTGTTACTTTCTCACCACTTACTACTCATACCTCAAACGCCTTTGTCTTGTCAATTTTTCACAAATTTATTGTTTCTTTGTCTAAAAGGTATAAAAGTTTCTTTTTATACCTTTATAAAAAGAAAGGTTTTTTTATACCAAAAAACCCTTTGGTTTAAAACCCTTTGGTATAAAAGGGTTTTTTTTATACCAAAACCTTGGTGTAAAAAGGTTTTGGTACCTTTTTTGGTACCTTTATACCAAAGATTTCTTCAGGTCTTTATTCTCTTACAAAGCCTCTCATGTGCACATAAAATTTTAATAAAATTTGCATTCTTTTCTCCTGTTAATCTGCCTTTGTCAGTTTCATTTTCATACCCAACCAGGACTGTAAGAGGGTCAAGGAAAACTTCTTCTTCCTCTGCAGTGTAGTAGAAGCATATACATTTTCGGAGAATTAAGACTTTATCAAGCTTGCTGAACAAATTGTTTTACTTCTACTTGCTAATAAATGTCTATATTGTCACACAACATGCTAAGAGACTTGTCTTCATTATAACCCAGTAACAAGTTAATAGACCAGCTACACCTGTCTGTAACTATTGGGACATATTATAATCAACCAAAAAGAACTTAATGGTGATTTATGCCCCTTTGGCTTAGGTCAATTTGACCAGCAATGAAAGCCCTAAAGCCTACACTTGGGAGACTTAGAGTAGATGTTTGGGAAGTTGGAGGAAGAATAAGGCTAAGGGATGAGCAGATAGAATGGAAGCCAAATTCAGGGAGAGAAGAGCATAGAAGGAGTTACCAGAGCAGCCTATAGGGAGGGAATACGTATAGGTTCTAGGTCCTAGAGAAAACACATGATATGGGTCTTGGGCTCCTCCCTTCCCAGCAGTTCCTGTGATAGTTTCTTGGAAGCTAAGCCAGCTCTGGTTTCCCTTCTGGAGAAAGGAATTTCCAAAAGCCTGCAGAGGTAGAATTTCTCCCTCTTGCAAAGACTGCTTTGCAAAGCCTGCTTGCAAAGACTGGGATGATTTAATGGAGAACAAAGACGTTTGCTCCCCAGTTAGAGGAAAAAAGGCTAAACATCAAAGTGTACTCAATTAATCAGGTAACAAGCATGAATGATCGTTTTATAGATCTTTACCTCTTGAGAGCTCAGGGGATGGAGGAAGTCGCTCCCAAAGAGCCGTGCATAGAGATAGGAGTAGGTAGAGACAGCAGTGAAGGCTGAATTGCCAAGAGATGTATAGTGAAAATTTCCTAGGGTGTCCTCTGGCCTGGATCCAGTACACCTTCCTGCCTGGATGCTTTTTCAAGTGTAGCTAAGAATACAGGCCAATCTGTTTCGCAAGGTTTGAGAAGACTTTGAGCCTAGGGGAATTTTTTTTCTTCTTTTTTAAATAATAATTTTAGTTCTCAGAAGATCTGTCACTGAGAAAGCAAGAAGCTTAGAACAGACGCAAATCCATTCAATGATAGGTGAAATGACTTGGTAATTTTGGGGCGTCTAGGTCATCTGACAAACATTCTTTTCAAAACCCTTTGCCCTTCCTCTTCCTGATTCAGCCTCTTCATTCTCAGTCCGCAGGCTCCACCCCCCGCCCCCTCCTACGGTCAGCAGGGGTTTCTGTGCAGGCTAGGGCAGGCCAGAGAGGCAGGAAGGTGACCCCGGCTAACAGTGAGAGCACAGTGGCTATGCCCATGCCATGAAGGAGGTTTTAGCTGTCTGAACTTTGCAAGCCCCTTGCAGGACAAACAATGTCGAAACTGGTTTTGTTTTCCCGGCCCTTCACACAATGCCTAGTACACAATGGGCCTTGAACAAGTGATTGTCACATGGGCCATCTAAGGGTGGGATTTTGGGAGACATTTCATTTTCTACATGGTGCAGTTCCATTTTGTTGGGAGGTGGATTTTTTTTTTTTTAATAGTGACCCCACATTATTTCCATAACCGGTAATACCAGGCAAATAATTCTAAACATATGAACAATAGTTGATGAAAGTCCTGAAAGCAAAAGAGAAGTCATAGCTTGGGGTGTCAAAGCTATGGAAAAAAGGAAAAAACCTAGACATGGTTTAGAGTCTAAAGAGACTAGGGACAGCTAATGGCAGGAAGAGCAAGAGAGGAAGATGTGAAAGACATAGTTTGGTCCAAGCCAGGATCCATTGTCCAAAAGAGGCAAGACTCACATGTAGGTTCAAGTGATGCCTTGGGGGACTGGGGGAGGGAGAGAGTATGAGAAAAGGGTGAACCATCAACCCCTCTCAGGGTATTTGTCTTATGCTTAGGGAGTCTGTCCACTACCCTAGGACCTAGCTCCTTGGCCTGGCTTTTTAAGTTCCTGCTAATTTCCAATTTATCTTCTATTCCTCTCTAGCTCAGACTCAATACTCTAGGCAGGCCAAGTGTCCTGCAGGTTTTACTTCTCCCCAATTCCAGGTCTTAACCTGAGCTACAATTTCTCTCTAAAAGACTGTCCTTGAGATATTTCCCTGATTCATACAACTCCTTCAACATCTAGTTCAAGTTGTTTCTCTTCAGAGAGCATTACTTTCTTTTTGATATTCTTCAGTGTGTCAAGGACGGTGCAGGTCTGCTTGAGGCTTCCCAATGCCACAAACAGAAATCACATGGGTGTGTATGAGACACTTAAGAGTCTTTTAAATAATCTATTTCTTTACCTTAAACAATGGCAGGACGTTTTTTTTCTTACTTAAGTTGGAAGAGTGAATGTTAGCATCTTAAATCTCTATTTTCTCACTCTCCTGATATCTGCTCTTAGCACATAGGTATAAAATTTCATTAAGAGCAAGTTTCTATTTCAGGTTTACATCTAGGAAATGAAAGTAATTTGCATGTTCAGGTACTGTTGGGATTCCTGGGAGACATGAGCATGGGGAAGATAAGCTATACCAGTCACGAGAACTTGGTAATGAACCATACCTTGCAACTCTAAAGAAACACTAACTGAAAATGATCATTTTGACTTACATACTTGTGCAATTGAAATATTATGTACACCTGGGTAATTGTTTCACTGGTGAAATGAATTTGAAATAGAGCTTGGGCCTTAAAGATTGAAAGCAAATATATGGGACAAAAAGATAATAAAAGTTAATGTTTCAAAAAGGCCACTGACCAACTCTATGAGTACTGAATTCCTTTTGCAGTTCAGAAATAGCTTTTCTGTTTTCTATGCTTTGAAAAAAATATACACAGCTTTTGAAATTACTTTCTTATTCTTTCTAGATCAGACAACCAAGAGTACCACTGGATTAATTCTTCCTTTACTTTCCTAAAGTTGGTTTATACACTAGTCCACGCCTCCCACTTTTATAACTAGCCGCATATGTTCTCCCTTTCTTATCATAGAGATTTTTGCAAACTGACCCATAAATATAGGACAATGAAATACAGTCTGCATTTTTCACCATGAACTAAAAAGTAAATTCTCCCAATAGGCATGAGGAGCCCCACTTGTACCAACATTGTGCAAGAGTCCAAGGCGTCTTGATGCATGGAGTCTGAAGTCCAGAAGAATAGAAATAACAAGAAGAGAGTCTAGGATGAATGTATTAAAATCAACTCCTAAATTTCCTGGTCTTTCCAGTATACAATTTGTTCAGCAACATACCCAAATTGACAATAATCTCCATTTTGACCAAAAGTCAATTCTTGGTTGACCGTGGTAATAGGAGCAAGACATCAGAAATAACACATATAAAGTATACCTAGAAATACCCAACTTCACACCTTCTCAGATAGTCTCCCTTTCTGCCCACTGCAAGCCTATGGCAGCGTTACCGTTATGGTCAATACTCAATTTTATCTCTCCTTTAGCTGGAGAACAGAGCCATAAAATCATGTCGACAAAGTAAATAATGAAATATATACATTAAAAAAAAAAAGAACTGAAAGAGAAGAGCTTGAAGGAGCCACATATGAAATATTACACAGTTAAATACTGGGTAGCAGGCTATACTTTTAGGGCAAAAGTTTTTTGGTATAAATTTATAAACATACAAAAATTTTGCACCTGAATTTCTTAATGTATATCATTGCCAGAACTCTAGCGTAAGAAAAGAATGGCTTCTATTAAATTTACTTTGTAAATTGATAAATATCTCACAAGTCACTATAAAACACAATGCAGAGTTTACACAACAGTGTGTATTTCACTTAGATTACTTTGTAAGAGTTTTTTCCCCTGTGAATTGGTAATGAGCATATTGTACTATAAGGGATAATTAATTATAACCTATTTTGGACATGATCCAGACTTTACATGCCCTTCATATTTTGTTCATCTGTATTTTATTTGAGTGTCTTAAGGTCTTGAAACAGTAACAGACTATAATAACAAACATTAAATGCAAGAGCCTTTGAAAGATACTTCCTTAACTCTTCAATTAACTGGCTGGAAAGTTCATTTGACTTCTCAGGCTATTAACATTATAAATGGTAACACATTTGGAATTGGAAGTGCTTTAGAGAAAAAAATACACCTAATGAACACAGAAAATATCTGAGCGTAGGAAAAAAAGTGATTTCATTTTTTAAAATAATAATCTCTGAACAGCTTTGAGCTATCGACGACGCATTAGTTGACAACCTCAAAGTAGTGATTAATTCACTAAACCTTAGGGTGACTGTCGGGAATAAGCTGGAAAATAAACACTGCTAAAATCTATTAAAATGTATTTTTAAATCAATTAAGAATATTTTCTCACTGCTTCCATGATTAAAAATTACAAGCTTGGTTTTATTCCAAAATAAAGTGTAAATGTAATGCCATTTGCTATGCATGGGTTTTTAATAAGCATTAAAAACATGTGGTATTGTCTCCTCTGTATCCCTCAAATCCCACACTTCTTCCTTCCCTCCTCCTTGTCTTCCTGCCTTCCTTCTTGTACATGTGGTTTATTGAATATGGATGCAAATGACTCATTTTAGTTCCATAAATCTTGTTCAAGGATAATAGAATGGCTCAGGCAGACATAATGGCATAATTTTCATGGCAGACCTTCATAGTTAATATATTAAAATTCAAGAAGTCAATGTATAAGATAAATTTAGCTAAAAATTCCCATTCCAAACTCTGTGCCTTATCTAATGTTTGTCCCAAGTGTATCACCCCTGGTGTACCCCACACATACTTCTAAGATCTGATGAAAGTTTCAACACTCTATTTCTTGCCTGAAATTTTAGATGCTTTTCTCGATGCCAGTCCTAATCAACTCAAAATCTATTCATCAGAGTTTGAACATGTTTTTTTTTAATCTTAAAAAAAAACCCACAAAAACCTGGATTGATTTTAATAGAGATCAATCAATATTTTGATAAAGATCATTGGAATCAACAGTCTCAGATTCAAGTCTTGGTTTTGTCACTAACTTGTGGGTCAGCTCTAATGTCTTACTGCTTTTAAATTCTAGGCTTTTATGTTTCCATCAGCAAGTATTCAATCTTTGTATCACAAATATCATGGCATTATGATCTAGATTATAAATAATTGCACTGCAAACAAAATCTTTAAATTTAATTGACAGAGTACACGTGCTCTTAGAGATGCACTCCATACTATTTGGTGATGAGAAAGAACTAGAAAATCATTAGAAATCTCAAAATATTAGATGGGGAACTAATAGGGTGGAATGAAAATAAATTTTTCAGTAATTTCTGTAATAAAATAACTACTGAACTTACTAGTAGTGAAGGGAAGCAATAAGGAGAACACTCAGAGTTGAAGATTATAGTGAAGACCAACTTGATGCCTGAGAAAGACAAAATCCCTGTGTAGAGATTGCTGTATCCTCTTTATTACCTACTTTCTCTTTTCTTACAGTCAGCAAAACAAGAAATATTTATGTAAATCAGTTTACCAGAGATGTGTTTCCAGAATAGGAATTGACCTGCCGACATTTAAAGGTTGAGGAACCAAATTCTGTCACTTTAATGAACCCTATTCTTGGGCAGCCCTGATTTTTAAATTCTATCTCAAGATGGCATCAATGAGTCAAAGGCACTTGAATGAAGTTGGCCTTTTCCCCTTTATGCCATCATCCTGAGAGTAGCAGCATATAGAAAGAAACCAACGGAACTACTTCAGTTTGAGTTCAGATCACAAAGGACTTAAATCATTAAACGGGGATCTGATCCAATATTATGGTTACTATTATTATTGATATAAGGCCCGAGATGGGATTATCTATAGCAAGGGGGAAGGGTAACAGGGCAATTCTTTGGAATGAAGAGGGAGGATAATCTATGTATGGCGGCTGCTACCTGGAGAAGAGTGCTTAAGATCTTTGAACAATCTGAGCACCGCAGTGGTGTATCACTGGGCAAGCCAAGACTTTCATATGTAAAGCACTGTATGTAAAGTTTTGGTAAATTGATGGATTTTTTTAAAAAAATTTTTTTAAAGATTTTATTTATTTATTTGACAGAGAGAGAGAGATCACAAGTAGGCAGAGAGGCAGGCAGAGGGAGAGGGAGAAGTAGGCTCCCTGTTAAGCAGAGAGCCCTATGTGGGGGCTCCATCCCAGGACCCTGAGATCATGACCTGAGCATGAGGCTTTAACCCACTGAGCCACCCAGGAGCCCCGAATTTTTTAAAAATTTATTTTACTTTTTTTAGTCATTCATGGTATGTTTCCATAAAATTAAGAGGGTTAAATTTGAACTAGCTAAAGCAAGTAGCTAAAAATTTATCTTTAGTAAATTGTTCATTGCTAGTCCAATATCCATTTTGCTACAAAGCTGGGCTAAAAAAGTTTCCTTTTTACTGATACTACTACTGTTTCTTCTAAAATTACATAAACAGAAACACTAACTTGACTCTGAAAACTTTTACAATTGAAGCTGCTCTGAAGCCAAGAGTTTAAGAGTCCACCAATTTTGCTTATCCCTTCACCCCCTCCCCTTTGGCAACCACCGGTCTGTTCTCTTTATTTATGAGTCTGTTTTCTGTTTTGTTTTGTTTTGTTTTGTTTTTGCTTGCTTGCTTGTTTGTTCATTGGTTTTGTTTTTTAGACTCTACATACAATGAAATCATATATTATTTGTCTGTTTCTGTTCAACTTATTTCACGCAGAATAATACCTTCTAGGTCCATTCATGTTGTCACAAATGACAAGATTTCATTCTCTTTTATAGCCAAGTAATATTCCATTGTGTATATATACCACATCTTCTCTATTCATTTCTCTATCGATGGACATCTCAGTTGCTTCCGTATCTTGGCTCTCATGAATAATGCTGCAATAAACATAGGGGTGCATACATCTTTTTGAATTAGTGTTTTCATATTCCTTAGATAAAAACCCAGAAGTGGAATTACTAGATTGTAAGGAACTTCCATTTTTAGCCCTTTGAACTTCCATACTGTTTTCTGCAGTGGCTGTACTAATTTACATTCCTATCATCAGCGTACAAGGGTTCTTGTTTCTCCACATCCTTGCCAAAATCTGTTACTTTTTGTGTTTTTGATACTAGCCAATCTGACAGGTGGAAGGTGCCATCTCATTGTGGTTTTGATTTGCAGTTCCCTGATTAGTTGAGCATTTTCTCATGTGCCTTTGACCATTTACTTTTTATTATTTCTCAAAGTCAGTATTTCTTGCTTCAAAGAAGTTCTACTTCTTTTGTCTGAATTATTATACTTACATTATCAATGTCAAAGTAAATTTAATGTTGATCATACATCAACTTTGGCCCACCTGCCATCACCTGGGATGGATGCTTTTCACCCTGCTTACTAGTCTGCTGATAACTGGTCCACTTCTCTGAAAATGCTCCTTTGGTTTGGGGAAATGTATTAGTTCCCTATGGCTGCTGTAACAAAATACACTGGAGTTAGTGGGTTAACATAACATGTACTTATTCACTTACGGTTCTGGAGGCCAGAAGTCCAAAGTCAGTTTCACTGGGCTCGAGTCAAGATGTCAACATAACTGGTTCCTGCTGAGGCTTTGAGGGGAGAATACATTTTCCTGCTTTTTCCAGTGTCTAGAGCTTTGCTCCTCCCATTTGTTGGTTTGTGACTCCTCCCTCCATCTTCAAAGCCAGGATCTTGGCATCTTCTGTTTTCTCTGGTTTGATTACATCATCTCCTCTGTAGCCAAGTCTTTCTTGGCCTCCTTCTCCTGAGAACACTTGTGATCACACTGGACCCACCTGAATAATACAGGATGATCTCCCCCATCCCAAAACCCTTCATTTAGTTAGGGTTACAAGTATTTGTTTGTTTGTTTTGCCATATAAGATAACATTCACACTTATGGAGAGTGTCTAAAGTTGCTGTTTTCAAACTTGGGAGTATCACTGACATTCACTAGGTGCTATATACCTCATTATTTTCCCTAAAGCCAATGAAATTTTAAGTGAAAATGATCCCAAGTTTATTAGGGCTATCCAGAAAAATTGAACCAATAGGATTGAGAGAGAGAGAAAGAGAGAGAGATATGGATAGATAGATATAGAGACATTTATTATGAAACATTGGCTCACATAATTATGGAGGCCAAGAAATCTCATGATCTGCCATCTGCAAACTAGAGAGGCCCAGGAGAGGTAGTGGTGTAGTTTCACTCCCAACCTGTTGGCCAAAGAACCAGGGAAGCCAATGGAATAAAACTCAGTCCAAGTCCAAAGGCCCAAAAAGCAGGAGTACCAATGTCTGAGGGCAGGAAGACAGATGCCTCAGCTCAAGCACAAAGAACAGATTTGCCCTTCTTCTGTCCTTTTGTTCTAGTCAACAGATTAGATGAAGTCCATCTGCACTGGTGATCATTTGATGGATTCAAATGTGAATCTCTTCTGCAAATACCCCTACAAACACACCTAGAAATCTGGGCATGCTTTAGTCTAGTTGACACATAAAATTAATCACCACACAAGGAGAACAAATATGCAAATAGCCTAATTCAATAGGTGGATAGACCTAGCTCTTTAATAGAAGCAAAATAAGAAAGCCACAGAACCCAATACATATACTAGAGGATCAAATACCTTCGGTAGAATATATCTTGAAAGTTTAAAAAACAATAATTTAAACAGAATTGCATATTTTATTCAAAAAATAATAGCAAATGTAGGCAGAACACAAATTTCTAATAATAACAGTTTATTAAATGCTTTATAGTAAAATATTGAGTTCACTCTATTACAGTACACAAGCTTGGTGTTCTAACAAGTAACACTGACTCAATTCAGGGAAGCTCGTGATGCCAACACAAGGTGGAACTGTGGGGAGATACGAGCAGAAATATATCTTCCTTCTCCTTTTCCACAATAGCTGCAATAATATTGATGCTCAGAAACATTTAGGCATTGGGAAGAACCTGTAAAATTTCCTGAGTTCTTACAATTAAATGTTACCTTAATGGGAAACATGAACATTTTCTGATGGAAACATTCATTTTCATATTTGTTATCTTCAATAATAGAGCTACAACCCCAAAAACTTATTACAGCATAAGAAAGTCTTTGGGATCTTTATAAGGCTTTCCAGCACAAGGTAAATTTCAAGGCAATTTGTCAAGGACTAAATTTTCTTGAGTCACCAAGCAAGTGATACACAAAGATAAAGAGAAATGTCAAGGTTAGCTGATTATTTTCCAAAGAGCGGGATCTAAAAAATCTTGAGGGGAAAGAAGGATGTGGAAATGAATGGATGCTGGATGTTAAAAGAGATGGCTAGGCAAGGTACGGAGACTAGTTAGCGTTAACTAACCCATAATGTACTTTTGTGACTAAGCAACATCTTCTTCATGTATATAATTATTTCAAGATAGCATTCCTACAAAGTAAATTGGTTCATTCCTTTTTCAAGTTAGCTGCAAAGAAATTTTGATTCTGAATATCTAAAGTTATATAACTAATAGCATTTTGATATTTACCCCTAAGAATACCTGGCATTCTCAGCCATGGCTCTTGAATACATGGTTTCTTGATAAAATATCACTAAAATAGAACTAATAATGAAAAAAAGATATACCTCCCCAGATCCCCAGAGCTCAGGGTACTAGCCACAATGAACTTAAATAATTCCTACCAATTAGCTCACACGGAACTAACCCAATTTCACCAACTCACATTAGTTAGCTCATCCAGAAACTAGATCTTTCTCTGTTTAAACAATTTAACTGATTCTGTTAAAAAAACAAAACAAAACAAAACACAATTGTTTAAAAAATCACACCTTAGATTTGTACTCATGCTCATTTATAAGTTTATATTCGTCTTGGGCCTAAATTTGGTACTTCGAGTCCACACTTTGGTATCCTACGTTTTCCAAACTGGACACTTCATCCTATGAAGATGACCATCAGTGAGAGGACTCGAACGTAAAGAAAGGGAGTTTTAGTACAGATGAAAGGTGTTTGGTATTCATGTTGACAGAAGAGATAATGCTTTCAAAGGAAGGGAGAATATAAAATCACGGGCAATCACAGAAAGTCCTGCGATCATAAGTAACCCGGACATACAGCCGTCTCCATCATGGAATTAAGCAACCAGGTCTAACCCACTACAGACCATTTGATTAAAAATGCTTATGACCCATACTTTAACAAGGAAACACTGGTGAAAACAGTTTTAAAACATATAGCCTTGTAAAATGATACATTTGTGAACATTAAAACCTCGTTTCAGAAGTTCCCCGCTTTAGGTTGTTACTCAAAAACTCATCATGTTCAAAACTCAAATTATTATGCGATCTTGAAATCATAAGAAGCTTCTCCTTATTGGTAAAGTCTTTTTTGATTGCAGCTTGGGGCACAAGAAGCCTCTCCATGGGGTCCTCCTTATTCTCTAGTTTCATGTATCCTTTGCTGTTGCTTCGATCCAACCGAGGCCAGCTTGGGTGTTTCCGCTGTTCTGCCTGGACAGTTAGGGTGGAGGGACCCCTGTCTAAGTCTAAGGATTTTGAATGTGACGAGAGCAAATGTAAAGATGTATTGGACCCAAACTGTCTTCTAGCAGCCCCAGGAGACAAGAGCTGTCCAGGCCCGGGTCCGAGGGCCACAGAGGACTTGTACTGGCTTGCCAATGACTCCCCAATGGAATTATTCCTTGGGAACACCATGCTGACTGGCTGGAAGGACTCACTGGCATTGGGCAAAGGGACCACGAGGGAATCCATTGACAAATTCCTTGACCTACTTTTGAGGTTCTCAGCATCTTCAGTGATGTTATCTATACTGGGCTCATCAATAACACAGTTGTTAAGTTTGATCACAGGCAATGTAAAAGCACTGATGGACGATGACACAATTGATTTGGTTTCACATTTCTTAGGGCCGCTGGTCTTATCATCAGTTGTCTTGGAGGGAGGTGGATAGAGGCCAAAGATGGAGACAGAGCTGTCCGAAAGCAAAGGGGGCATGAGATGCCCCAAACTCTTATTTTCGTTTAGTGCAAACTCATCTTCCTCGACAGAGCTGTCCATCCGAAAACTGCTCCTAAAACCCGAGAAAGAGGCAATGGTATTTGCAGCCAGTCTCGAGGCACAGGAGCTCCCATTCTGTTTTACTTCTGTGTCTCCCATCAATCCAGTGTAGATGCCATTCATATGCTTTTGCTCCTTGATTCTCAGCGTGTGGATGTCGATGACTGTGGAATAGATATCCCTCATGTGTATGATTTTGGTTTCTTTGTCGCGGTTCTCATGAAGAATGGCATTGGCACAAATGAAAATGAAAATGCCAATCCCCATGGTGAAAGGGCCAAGCATTTTCATCTTATCAGAATGCAAATGTTGCTCAAAGAAGCGGACCACCACGCCACCTTGGCTCCGAATGACCTGAGTCTCGTTGGTTGACAGTGTTGTCTCAGCATCAATAAAATGTTCTTTTTGGGGCCAATATCCAAGGACTGCCATTGCAATTCCTACAATGGAGATAAGCACTCCCAAAATGAGGAAAAAACCGGATGGGGAATAAAGCCGGATTTTGCCTCGAACCACCACGACATCGGCCTGCGGCCGCCGCCTAACCGGTTTCCTCTCGTGGGCAGTAGGCGAGGGGCTGAGGCTCACATGATGCTGCGACCTGGCAGAGTCTTGCCTTTTCAAGGCGGCCAGGCCAGTTATCACACCACCGGTTGCTATCATAGCTCAGTCTTTTGCTCTGAAAAGAAGGAAATAAGATGATAATCTAATATGTTCCAGGACACGCTCATCAGTTCAACAATTGTTCTGATTGTTTTGCTGTTGTTGTTTCATATAACGGAAAGGGGCAGAACAGTATCTTTTTAATTGGCATAGTTTGTATAGAAGTTTTGCTTATTGAGTAATGTAAAATCCTGGAGATTTCCTTTATTGGCTAATTTGATGTCTGTATTATTAATGAAATGTGAGCTCAAGGTATATTTTACTTAAATAATTTTTCACTTACGTAAAACAGTCCCTGGTCACAAGGCGCTCTCTCTCTCTCTCACACACACGTCATCCTTCATTATTTGTGTTATTTTAAAGAAATGGGACAACAGGCCCTAAACCATCAAACCCTAGACTTACGAAGAGAATACATTCCAGCAACTCACAGTATAAAATCCACTCTTGTGATGGTCTCCGTGAACTCTCAACTCCCACATTTCATTTCTCCTGCTCCATTCTCAACCTCCTTAGTTCTCTGTGTCTATGAACACTCCTGACCCCTTCTTCCTTGAAACTCTCTCTTCTCCAGTCTTTTATGATCCTAAGTCTGGCTCTTGTCTGACCTCCCTGACTACTTCAATCTTGGCTCATCTTCCCTCCCCTCCATGTAGACCGCTATCTCCTGGGAGGCCTATCTTTGGCCATCTTCTCTTCAGGCCCTCCCCTGGCGTTCATATCCACTCCTACACCTGCACCATTACCTCTGTGGTAATGACTCCCAAGCCTGTCTTTCGGACTATCACCCGAGTTCCCGTTTCCCATCTCCAGCTCGCCATTGGGGAGCGCACGTACATTCATGCACCGCTAGCAAAGCTGAACCTACCTTCCCCTAGTACTGCTTGCCTTGTCTGACTTCCTTAAGGGTGTTACTTCTTAGGTTTGACTCTTCATAATTATCTTTAGCTCCTCCCTTTCTTTTTCCTCTTGTCTTCTCCTCAGGTTCTTTATCCTAGAAATGTTCACTACCTGATGTCTCTCAACTCTACCCTCCACCCCAATCCCACCCCTCCCAGCCCAGGGCGGCTCATAGCACCTCTTACTAGACTATTATAATAACCTCCCAGCCGGCCTTCCAAACTCCAATTTCTCTTCCTCCAGTCAAGCTTTTACGCTGAGGACAGATGAATTATCTGATTAATTATCCTCAAACACAGCTCTGAAACTGTTTAAAGAGTGGAATAATGGATAAAACATTCCCCATTACCAAGCAGAGTTAAATCGGGGATTTCAGACCCAGGGGATTTAGCTTTATCTCTAACTGCTCCCTTTCATTTACATAAAACAAAAACCTAACAATGTTCCCTGTACTTCGTACTGTACTATTTCTGAGACTTTGTTAATGTCTTATTCCTCTTGAGTCCCCCTTACCCTCCACACATTGCACATATTAACATCTGGCTAGTCATCAAAGCTCATAGCACACTTCCTTTAGAAAGACTTCTTTGACTCACTCAGCAAATCCCACCCCAGCCCTCGGTTCTGAATGCATTTTAGCAAGTATTCAACGGCACTTGCGGCATTGTAATGTCTCCGTTCTTTCAATTTTTGTGGTCAACCATCAAGTTCAACTCATATTTTCATTACCAAAAACATTCAATGTAATAACTTGCACATAGCCAGTGTTCAAGAAACATATGCTAAGATGTTCAATAAGAGAGTGATTCTTTTCCTGAGATGTGTTGGATGACCATCACGTTATTATACTAACATTCCTAGTTAAAAATATGAACAAACAAAATTCATACCAAAACAAAAAGCAACATGTTGTGAGTTGGTAAAATATTTGTCATTATTTGTAAGAATAGTTCTCAAGCTGCCAGAACCCGCTGGTAGGAAACAGAGGCTATTTTAAGACTCTCAAGGTCTCTGGCAAATTTTGGAGAGGGTTTCTTCACGGCATCAAATCTCATCTTGTGAAACTGAGCTCTCCTTTTGAATTGCTATTTATGATTTCTGAATTGTGTTTAAATAAAGGGATTGTGGATGGTATCTACATTCTAAGCTAGCTGAACAAGCTGGTGAGTAAATTCGGCCTTCGTTGGAATTATAACTAGGATTAAAATAGTTTAATGCTGAAGGAAAGCTATACTGTAACTCGTAGCGTAAGTCTGAAATTTATCAACGCATACATACTGCACTTCAGGATTTCTCCCCAACCTTAGCTACCACAGAGCTTCGTGTCAACCTATGTTTTCTTGATCCCAAAACAGTTTCAAATGT
The DNA here is from genome assembly GCA_028646535.1 of Procyon lotor. Taxonomy (NCBI): domain Eukaryota; kingdom Metazoa; phylum Chordata; class Mammalia; order Carnivora; family Procyonidae; genus Procyon; species Procyon lotor. Next base: position 27,720,112 of record CM053608.1, read on the forward strand.
TTGAATAAAATAATTTGGTCAGATAGAAGCTATCTAACACAGTTACTTCCACGTGGCAGGCTGAGGATTTAGTTTGCGATCCTTCTGAACAGAATGAAAACAAGGCAAGGCTTTCAACTGCTTTGAAAGACATCACCGTGAATTACCCTCCCATACAGAGTCCGAGTCCACCTCCATTTGTTAAAACATTTCTGCGAGCATTGTCACCCTCCATTCCTGAGGCTGACAGAAGAGAGGGGGCTGGAAGAGAAAATCTTATTTGAGAAAGATAGAAGAGGAGAGGAAGGCAGAAAGGAGCGACAGTGAATGGGCTTTGTGAGCAAGCAAACGGGTTAGACTAGACAGGAAGGAAAAGCAAGGTCAGTTTAAGTGTGAAAACTTACAGCAAATGGAAGGAGAAAAGAGTCTAAAGTTGGAGTTTAGAAATCAAGAACTGGTGGTGGCGGGGAATGAAAGGATCCCATGGCTTCTTCAACGGGGCTGCCCTGGCCAGGCCCAGACAGGGGCACCACGACTCTCAAGGATCAGCAGGCTCAGGGTAGGTGCCAACGTCCTTCTTTAGTGAGCTGTTGTTATGACTAGGCCCAAAACGACCCGGAGGGAAAGCAAAGGTGCTTAATGCCGTCACTGCTTCAAAGGACTTGAACCCCAGTGTAGCAGCTAGTCTAGCTCCATAAAACAGAATTAATACCCCTAGAATGAAAATTTCTCTGATGGAGGAACTTTCCAGCAGCTTCCTGCAGGTGAGAGCTTTCTAACTTCCATCACAGTGAAAAGTCGAATGGTTACATCTCAAGTAAGGTCAAGGGAAAGCGAGGCTGGCGCACAGAGTCCTGGTCTGCCTCTAGCAACCGACTCAGCATTGGAGGAGGAAACCGAGTAAGACTCAAGAGGAAGGGGAAGGCCATGTCTTGGAAGGTAGCAAGTTGTCACTCCCAAGAGCCTGAATATTTCATTCATACACATCAGGGTTGGAGTAAGACACAAATACTATTGTTATGGGGCATCTGGGTGGCTCAGTGGGTTAAAGCCTCTGCCTTCAGCTCAGGTCATGATCCCAGGGTCCTGGGATCGAGCCCCGCATCAGGCTCTCTGCTCAGCAGGGAGCCTGCTTCCTCCCCTCTCTCTGCTTGCCTCTCTGCCTACTTGTGATCTCTATCCCTCTGTCAAATAAATAAATAAAATCTTAAAAAAAATACTATTGTTATAATCTTAGGAAAATTAATCTCAACTTGTAGACCAAAGCAGTAATGAGGGACTGACCCCGGGAACAACATAAAGATGCTAAAGGCAATTTTGCCACCAGAAGAGTGTGGAATTGTAAACATGGAGAGAGTACACGCACAGGCCTCTGCACCCCCAAACTGCAAGGTCTACTTGGTTTACGGTGTGCCGTCTATGAGAAAGCAGCCTCAATTTATTTTTTTAAATTTATGCTGCAAAGTCACATCCCCTCCACCCTCCACTTCCACGACTGTATGCACTATCATCCCAGGGCAGGGACTTACCTCCTTAAAGATCCAAGTGAAGAGTTTTACAACCTGAATTTCATTATGTTATCTTGGGCACAGAGTTTATGCTTCCTAATATCTCTGGATCCAAAGCTTTACCTAAACTTTTGGAACTTGAAGAAAGCCCTGTGGTGTTCCAACAGAGCCCTCCCCCTAAGTGGGTGCTGTTAGTTTGGGGAGCTCTTCTCTCATATAATTAGTCAACACCGACACCTGGTATTGCAGTTATAGCAGAAGACTCAAGATCGATTTTCTGGCCTCATGAATGTAATCATCAGCAACCACCTTTCTGAGGAAGCCATTTGACTAATCATAAGTAAACATAATTAGAGGGTCAGCCACACTCATTTTCCATATTCTCCAAAAAGATGACATGATTTTGTCAGAAGTCAAACTAAAAGACAGGTGTGAATATGATCATCTGTTGACAACCAAAAGTAAAAAAGGGATTTAGTTTGGGTTAACTTTCAGCTACATATCCATCAGCCTTTTTTCCACTCCTGGGGCCTATAAATCAGCCACAACGTTGCTAGCCACAGCTATCAAGATAGCCAGCTTACGGATTACACACGCATCTTCTTCCTCACTGGGCAAACGGGCTTCCTGCTGGGCTGTCCTTCACTATCTTACCCATTCATCGTCGATCTCCGGAAATCATCAGGAGGGATTCGGTCTCAGTGGCTACCTTTCTCCCTGCAGATGTAGACTCTTGCACTCACTCGAGTGCCCCGTTCTTGTCTACTCGCCTACCTGGGACTCATCTTCCCTCAGGACCATGCCCGTTCTACCCTTCAGCCAAAAGCTCTTTCTTCTTGACTAAGCAGATCTCTGCTTCGCATGTCACACGTTAACCCCACACCCTCCTGTCTCACCGTCAGGCTTCACCTCTCCTCCTCTTGCTCTGCTAATCATTTTAAAAGCCTTGTTGTTGTCCTTCACCCTCTGTCACAAGCTTAAAAGCACATTGTGGAATTGGCTCTTCATGGCATTCATCCACACTTAGGACTCACATCCTCACAGAAGCTTATTTCCGGTACTCTTATGTCCTCTTCTGACCACACTGACCTACTGTTCTGACCACAGTATGAGCCTCCCACACATCAGATGTGGCTCAAGAGGCATCCACACACTTCCATCTGAGATAATAAGTAAGTGTACTTGCAGAGTTGGGAGACGTTAGAAGTCTTTGAATTACACATTCCTTTAAACCAACTAAGGACCAGGAATGCTGTCTAAGATCCAACAATGAAGTAGCAGAAAGAACAGGACTGGAATTCAAGTTTTTAGACTCCCAGGCCAATGTTCATTCTTCGTTAAATATTCCTCTTCCTATTGTTTTTCATGCTATCTCAATGCCTCACAGAATGCTGTAAATGTGATATATGCTCAGCAAGTTTCTCTGTTGACGATAAATCAACTTGAGAAAAGCCAACCTATGACTGAAATGTGTCAGAGACCAGGGACACTGAGTTAATAACATCTGGTCCTTGATTTCCAGGATTCCATTCGGAGAGCGATAAAGTGTATATTTAAAATAAAATTATCCAAAGGCTATGATGATGGACTTATCCTGGAGAATGATCTTCCACACTATCTGGAGGAATCAGAGGGAGGCTTCCAAGAAGCAGGAGGAGTGGAGACTCGATGTATCAATAGGAGTTTGCCATGCAAACAGATTTGAATTCATTTGTGTTCCTCACTGTTTCACAATGGTCCTCGTACTAGGATTTTTCTTCATCTTCTCAGCTGAAGGATGCTTATTGTCCTAAATAAATTTGATATTGTCTTACTTCTATGTTTGAATTTTTATTCTTATCTCAAGGTTTAAAAATTCACCAGAATGTGAGGCTATCTGCCAAAAGGAAGTAAAAATTAATCTGTGCCTTCAGGACCAAACAAAAACATTATATAAAAACCCCATGTGTTATTCACAAATGTGACAGATGGAAATATTTTCTGTTCAAGCTAGAGTCGTTTTAGGACTTTCTTCCCAGTAGAGACATTTTAAACTTTCAGACTGGGATTTTTTTTTTTTTTAAAGATTTTTTTATTTATTTGACAGAGAGAAACACAGTGAGAGAGGGAACACAAGCAGAGGGAATGGTAGCGGGAGAAGCAGGCTTCCTGCTGAGCAGGCAGCCCGATGTGGGGCTCGATATGAGGCTCGATCCCAGGACCCTGGGATTATGACCCGAGCCGAAGGCAGACGCTTAATGACTGAGCCACCCAGGTGCCCCTCAGACTGGGATTTTTAATCTATATCCTTACCAGAGTTGGAAGAGAAAATGCCTGTGGGTGACTAATAGTTCTATCATATTAAAGTTTAAAAAATAAGAATAGAGTAGAAATCATTTTTTAATGTGTAGAAAATGGTTTTGCACATGGACCCTGGACTCACAGAAACCTGATAGCCAGGCAACCTTGAACAAGTTTTTTGTTTGTTTGTTTTTTGAGTTTTTTGGGTGTTTTTTTTGTTTGTTTGTTTGTTTTAAGATTTATTCATCAGGTGCCTGGGTGGCTCAGTTGGTTAAGCGTGTACCTTCAGCTCAGGTCATGATTTCAGAGTCCTGGGATCAAGCCCCATCTTGGGCTCCCTGCTCAATGGGGAGTCTGCTTCTCTCTCTATCGCTCCCCCCAGCTCATTTGTACGCTTTCTCAATCTCTCTCTCACAAAAAATAAATAAGTAAAATATTTTTTAAAAGATTTATTCATTGGGGCACATGGGTAGCTCAGTCGTTAAGCATCTGCCTTTGGCTCAGGTGGGATCAAGCCCCGCATCGGGCTCCCTGCTCGGTGGGAAGCCTGCTTCTCCCTCCCCTGCTTGTGTTCCCTTACTCACTGTGTTTCTGTCAAATAAATAAAATCTTTAGAAAAAAAAAAAGATTTATTCATTTATCTTAGAGAAAGAGAGAGAGTGCATGAATGCACCAGCAGGGGGAAGAGCAGAGGGAGAGGGAGAGAATCTCCCGCAGACTCCACACTGAACACAGACCCTGATGCAGGGCTCGATCTCATGATCCTGAGATCATGGCCTGAGCCAAAATGAAGAGTCGGATGCCTAACCAAGAGAGCCACCCAAGCATCCACTGGACAAGTTGTTTTAGATTATCTCAGTTCCTCTATCGTAAAATGGCAAAAAAGAAAAAAACCTTAATACATGTTATATAGTTCACTGCAGGCAGAAGACCAGGCGGGAAGAGCTGGAAGTCTCCCACACCACTTAATAGCCACAACTGAGCAACTGACTCAACTTCCTGGAGCCTCGGTGTCCTCATCTGTAAAATGGGCACAGTAACAGTACCTGTAAGGTTGTTGTAGAGCAAAGGAAATAAAGAATGTGAAGCAAAACTCAGTATGTGAGAACGAAGGTCTACATTAGTGATGTTAGCTGAGTCTGTTGTAAGGTCATGTTAAGGATAAAATGAAGTAATGTCTACGAAATGTTTACTGTAATGTTGATTGTAGTGAAGTCTCAGTAAACAATAGCTATTTTGATTAACTCTTCATCACTCAGTACCATTAACTTTTTCATTGCTCTGCTAGGCAAACCAAAATATGCTTTAATATACTGAGTGAAATAATTAATGATGGTCACTGTACATGGAGAGGAAATTATGATCGCAACCTTGTCCTGGGACTTAGAATGAAAAACTATCTACGCGGAGACCATGTATTTTAGTGCCAGAAGCATTAATAATTTGGTAGTTACGAAGAAGAGTTGCATTTATAGAAGGGAGAGGCAGGTGGGGGGATTATATAAAGCATGCCTTTCTTTTTAATTGTATTTCTTAAGATTTGGAGATCTGTCCTGAGACAAAAAAAAATAAAAGCAATAATAAAAATTAAGTAGGGAAAACCCAAACCAGTTCATCTGATGTTTTTAGTTATCTCAACAATGCAACTGAACCAAACACATGAGTATCTGATCAATTCTGCAGGCACTGTTCTGCTTCCATTGGGACCCTTGGGCATAAAACAGACTGAAAATGAAGAGAAACATGGGGCTTGGGGAGACGGGGACTAGAGAATGTGCAATAAGGGTGATATAAAGTGAAAATTGCAAAGTGTTAATTTTGTGACAAGAGGTTTAAGCTGTGATTTTGTGCACATCGTGAAGACCCTTGCTGGTCTGCCTTGGAGAGGAGAGTGTCTTAATATTCGGTATAATTCCACATCTGCATGAGTGCTGGAACCAAAGGGAGATATAAGATTATAATGAGCATAATGATACTCAAGTCCTTAAATATAAAATACCACTTTATGGTTGAGTACCTCCTACGCATGCAGAAAATGCTAGAACACAGAATGCGCTTAGAAATCTATATATGTTCTTTGTTACTGAAGCCAGTCCGACAAACTGTAAAATATGGGTCCAAACCAATTCCAGACTCTGTAACAATGACAGGGACCAACTGCTCTCCCAGGACTAAAAGCCATGAAGCTCACAGAACACAAAAGGCTTCAGGAGGCCAAATAACAGATCCATAATGAGCTGTTAGGCAAAACCCTGCTGAGACCCAGTGGGAGACATTTTCTGCAGGAACAGAAGAAATTAGAAGCCTATTTCCCCCAAAGCAGACGTATGCTTCCTGCCTTGTACCCCAATTCTTCAAATCTGGACAAGCACTTACCATGATGGTTTGTTCACAGCGTTTCCAGGCAGGAAGTCGACTCAAAATGGAAGCACAGAAGCTATTGTTGGATAAGTCACAGATTTACTAAAATGCAGGAAGTTAGCTGCGACATTCCTGGATAAGGAGCTGAAACACTTACAACCCCCGGCTGGACTTCGTATATGGATTTCCCTGCCACACAAGAACATCTACGGTAACTTCACTTAGGAGGTATGGTGGCAATGTTTTTGGAGACAACACTGCTAAGGGAGACTCCAGTATTAACATCCTTTCCAGGGACTTTAAATGCCCGGAGAGTCGCAAACACACTGTTGACATCCCTAGACACAAGGGGATATGCTGAAGCTTGGTAGTGAGTTTCATCTCTACTTGCTGAACTTTCTGGCAAAAGTCTTCTGTAGGTCCGCCAGCTCTGTCTGTAACGCAGCTGGGCCAACACTGTTAAGGATGCCAGACATCTTCCTTTCTTCTCTACTGCAGATGACGAACCATTTCTCACCAGAGCAAACCACCGTCTAAATTAGCAATCAGCTGTGTCATTTTTTCATCCACCATAACAAAACGTACATCAAGTTTCTTACAAAGTTTTTAACCATGGTAGCTCAAGGCTGCATGAAGCATTTGTAAGACCTAAGGAACACATGAGGAAATAATTCAAAACTCATCATTTCCACAAGAGAATTTCTTTTTCCCCCTAAGTGCAAGCTGAGTAGAATCACCCTTCAGGCAAGGGAGGAAGAGGTGTGACAGGCGGCCTCGTGAGAGAGGGCAAGACCAAACTGCTCAGCAGTCACGAAAAGAAGGAGTCTCTTCAGCTCAGAAACACAAAGTCCTTTAGCATTAAGGAACATATTCTTTAGCGAAACTTCAGTGAAGGAGGCAGCAGGGGTGCATGTGACTATTTCTATTTTCGTGTTCTTCCTCTTCTCTCCTACTTGTACAAGTTAGTAGCACCAAGGTGAATCAAGGAAGACAGATTTTTAGACTTCCAATTTAAAAACACTATTTGTTAGTCAGTTTGTCCTTCTCTCTTCCTTTCCCCTTCCCTCTCCTCCTCTCCCCTTCCCTCCTCTCCATGTGGAAGCTATTTGTGCTCAAGGCATCCAGCAATACAAAGTGAAGAGTAAGTACCTACACTCCTGGTTTCCCTAGTTTCCCCCTCCTAGAGGTCAGCAGAGTGTTGGATTTCTTGTAGCTCCTTAAGAAGTGGGAAGAATGTTTTCTCATTTGGTTTCTTACAATTGATTTATGTGAACTTTTTACATATTGAAGAAATCAGCTCTCTGGTAGTGTTATGCCAGGCAAACACATTTAATTGATATCATCGGTTCCTTTTTTATTGTATCCTTTAGCAAACAGAAAATTTCAATTGTAAATGGCCAGCCCTATCAGTGTGTTGATTGATGGCTTCAAAGAATCATTGGAAGATCCCTTTCAATGGAAAATTATGTTAAAAATTCTCCCATGTTGGGGCACCTGGATGGCATCTGATTCTTGGTTTCAGCTCAGGTTGTGGGATTGAGACTCAACACAGACTCTGCTTAGGAGTCTCTCTTCCTCTGCCCGGCCCCCTGCACACGTGAGTGCTCATGCACACATGTGTGCTCATGTGCACTCTCAGATAAATAAATAAATCTTAAAAAAAAATTCTCCCATGTTTTCTGCCAGTAATTTTATGTTCTAATTCTCTTACATTTTAATTTTTTCATGTATCTGGATTTGTGTGTGTGTGTGTGTGTGTGCGTGTGTTTGTAAGAATACAGGTAGGGACCTAACTTGTTTATAAGAAATAAATCTCTCCTCCCTTGATTCAAAATGCTACTTTCACTGCATATTAATTTCTTAGAGTTGTACTATGTACCAACTCTCATACGCATTTTGGTCAATATTAAGGTTGACCATTCTGTTCCATTTATCTATCAATTTGCCTGAACCAAACTGATTTTATTACTATTCATATTATAATACATATCTGGATACCTGATAAGATTAGTTTATTCTCATTCTCTTGTGTCTAAAGTTTCTTGTCTATTCTTGCACATTTTACGCTGCCTATGAACTTCAGAATTTGATTTTTAAAAATCTGGCATTTTTATTGAGATCCCACTAGCTCCCTACATAAATATAGAGAAAACTAACACTTATACCACCACAGCAGCATTCTATCTAAAAGTTTTCTTTTATGTCATAGTTTTTTTTTTAATATAGATCTTTCTCATTTCTTGTTATTTTATGTTTCTTGGGTATTTTGTCATACCCAATATGTTTCTTGGGTATACGTTTCCATGGTATAGCAGTACCTTTCTTGTCACTATCATTTCTGTCTTCAAGCAGTTGTCATTTGGATGTGGGAAGGCTACTGATTTTTGTGCATTAATTTCTAAGCTGCTTTACTGAACTTGTTGACTGTTAAAAAAAAAAGTTTTTAGTTCATTCTCTCGAAGATGTCCTAGAAGGATAATTAC
>CM053608.1:27729222-27791291 GCA_028646535.1 Procyon lotor
AAAAAAAAAAAAAGCCCTACAGCAATCCAGGGAAAAGACAGTAGCTTGAACCAGGGTGGTGGCTATGGAGTGAACAGAGTGGATGGAACTGAGAAGGCAGAATAAAGAGCTCTTGGTGTTAGAGATGTAGGAGTAAGAGAGAAGAAGTTGTCAAAATGACCCCCAGTTGCTGGCTTGAGCGAATGGACGGATGAAGACATCTTTTAGAGAATCAAGGAACACATGAAAAGAAGCTATTTGAAGGAAAAGTTTAATTTTGAATATGTTATTGGTTCTCATATTCCTACAGACTATTAATTGACTATATGTACACACACGCACATACATACACACACAGAGCAATCCTATAAGCAAAAGTCGAAAATTTAATCCACTGATAAAAACAGATATGAGGCTTAATGCCCATGGATCATAATGTTGTTTTTCTTAGTGAAACAGATCCTCTGAATCTTCACAGTAGAGTCAAATACTAAATAATGAATGTGCTTTGGAAACAATTTCCTTTCTCCTACGGTATTACTTATTTTGTAACCTGAAGAAGAATCCCACCAATGATTAGTATGGAATAATTGTCAGATTTAATTTACCATTAAAAAAAAAAAACCCCAACAACTAAAAAACCTGCTCCCAAAATAAAAATCTTAATAAAAATCAGTGTCATTATGACATTTAAAATGTAAAAAGGAAAAAAGCCAGTAATGTCTATAAAATATTCAGTATGTGTGAAACACTTTGAAACCTTGGAAGCGTTGGGAATTCAAAGTATTATTGTTACCCAATTTAATTTCCAATTTCTAGTTTAATTTCCAAATGACTTGTTTCAGTGAAGATGATGAATCTTCACTAATGATGCTTACAAATACCGTAATAATTCCTTGCATATACATAGCACAGTAACTCATTTGCATATCAGATTACAGTTTTCTTTTAGATAAAGGTACAGCCTCAGACACCTTCCAAGAATGATCTCGTGGGAAATGCCAAAAGCACTAAAGTGAAGAAAAGGGACCTCTATAGTGGAGGAGGCCTGGGCAGATTTACCAGCTACTATTTATTTTTTAAAAAGATTTTATTTATTTATTTGTCAGAGAAAGAGCGAGAGAGAGCACAGGTGGGGGGAGCAGCAGAGAGAAAAGCAGGCTCCCCACTGAACAGAGAGCCCAATGTGGGGTTCCATCCCAGGACTCTGGGATCGATCACGACGCAAGCTAAAGGCAGATGCCTGACCAAGTGAGCCACCCAGGCATCCCTACTATCAATTTAATACACTATGAAAGCGGGGCTCGAGGGAGTCCCAATGTCCTTTCAAAACTTAAGGATCTATCACCTTCTGGAGTCTTTGGTTCTCTTCTTTCTGACATGTAGTCCTCCTGAAATTCTCTTCACCAAGGAAGGATGTTAATTCATTTATAATGAAACTTGCTGTTAGCAAGCCAAGCACACAGAATTGAGAATCCATCAAATCGTTCTTTCCCCCACATTCCATTTTTATTTGTTAGTCTCTACAGGATGAATGGGGATTTGGGGATGAGAGAGGTTTCCTTACCCTTTTGGTCATCTCTGTGACTTGGCAACGTATCAGGCACTCAGTAGAAAACCCTTCTGTTTGGGCCAAACCTCTGTTCTCTCCATCCTCTATGGTCTCTAACACCCTGGTTCTCTTCTCTTTCTTCCTGCTTCCTCAGAGGCTAGATCTACAAATCCTTGCACTCCACTGAGCTCTATTCTGCAAGGTGGTAGGGATGAGCTTTCAGTTCTCATGGATACATTATCTATGAAATGGTAATTTTATACTGCCTCAAATAATTTATCTCCTATGAAAAAAGAGTCTCTGACTCTTTCTTTCCTCCGTATTTCATCTCTAAAGGTTGGTCTGGAAGTTCGGGATGGTCGTGGCTCCAGAAACTCAGTGTATATGAGCTAGGAAAAGTATCCCTCCAAGCACATAAATGTGTTTGCTGGCTTACTTGTTTATGTTTCTCCTCTGCTAGATCATGAGCACACTTTGTTCTTGAGTTCTTAGCATAGTGCTGAGTGCACAAGATTTGCTGAAAGAAGGTGGGAGTCCAGGGCATTGGACTTGGTTGGGTGATGCTACAGAAGACAACTCTGATCTCATGAGGTTGGAAATTTGAGAGAGACAATGCATGCACACATTTTTGTACTCTGGGCTGTACCATGTACATGTCAGAAATTATTACAGTATTTACAAACACCATTAATAAAAATTCATCATCTTTACAGACACGAGTCGTGTGAAAACTGAACTGGACATACTTTGGTAACAATAATATTTTGAGTTCCCTTTTTTCCCCAGGATTTCAAAGTGTTTCATATGCTGAATATTTTATAGACATTGTAGCTTATTTTTCTTTTTATATTTTCCATGTCATCATTACACTGATTTTTATTAAGACTTTTATTTTGGAAGCAGTTGGAAGCAGACTTTTTCTTGTTGTTTTCGTAACGGTAAATTAAGTTTAATTATTATTTCATACTAATTGCCACTGAGATGCTCCTTCAAGTACAAAATAAATAATACTGAAGGAGAACAGAAACTAGTGCCCAAATCACACTTAGTAGAAAGCGTTTGGCTTTGGTGTAAAGATTCAAAGGTTCTACTTGAAATAGGGAAGTTAATGATCTTCTAGGCAGAAGATGTTCAAAAGCTCTAAGGTAGCAAAAAGTCTGATATGTTCCAAGAAAGAAAGAAGGCCAGGTGCTCAGGGCTTAGGGAGTGGAGGGGCGGCAGCACACGATACGAGTGGAGAGAGGGACCAGGGCTGGGCATGCAGCTATACACAAGATCATGGGGTTTGTTAAGGGTGTTTTGTTTCGTTTTGCTTGTTTTGTTTTTGTTAAGGGTGTTTAAGCAGGCTAGGGACATGATCTGATACGCAGGATAATGAATGAGGATGAGAAGTAGATGAAGTGAGAGATACTGTTTGTTTTTTTTCCCCTTCCCTCTCTTTTTGAAAGAAGAATGCAGGCCTCTTGCCCACTGGGCTCCCATGACAGCCAAGGGAGATTTCCTTTTCTCCAGCCCACAGGTGTTTCTCATTCCCAAGACAGCCAGCTTGCCAGGAGATTGTGCTAGGCTCTTCATTCTCAGCTCTATCCCACTTTCATTTGTAATGAAGAACTTTGGCCCTCCATGTATCCATTTCTCTCTTTTTGCTCTTTTTTCCAAGATAGGTCCTCTCTAGGAGCCATTCAGAGCCAGTGTCTCAGAGCAATATCCTATGCTTTAAACTGGGAAGTGTGGCAGAAATATTGTGGCTCTGTCATACTTCGGGCCACAGGGCCCTTGTAATTTGTCTTTGGGACTATGTTGACAAGGGGAGGCCTGCGGCATTTGATGGTGCCAGGAGGGATGTGTTTGTGTGTAGGCAGTATCAAAGGTTTTGGGAGGGAACTGTCCTCACTTCAAGGTCAAGGTGAAATGAAGTTGGACATCTCATTCCCAGCTTTATCCCATTCCCATCTCAACTAGAGTTGAGACAAGAGGTACTGAATAGAACAGAACAGACCACAGACCACAGAATGCACTGACCTATTCTACATATGGATAACAAAGAATCAAAAACATTTTCAGATCTCTCACTAGGGGCATGGTTGTGCCTTTCGTTGGGATAAGGAAGGCTAGGAAGAAGATCTGCGCTGGGGAGGGTGGTGTTAGTAATCAAGAGTTCAGGTATGGACATGCTGAGTTTGAAATGCCTGTGAAATATCAAAGAAGCATAAAACCCAAGAATTGCCTACTTGACATCTCCATTTTGGTACCCTACAGGCATGTCAATGACAAAGTTTAAGTACGACTGAAACAAAAGGACAATCTAAAGTAGAGAGATCTGAAGGTAGCTCCAGGGCTAAGATCTAGGCTGGAAATAGAAATTTGGGGTCACCAGTATACATCCCATGTGCAGAGTGGACAGTACCTTGGACCTTTTGTCTGATTTCAAAGAGCACAGATCTGATGAAATGTCAATGAGGAACTGGTTCTTGATTCTGAAGCTTTCATCATGGGTTACATTGGACACAAAATCCCCTGAAGACAACTTACTCCTAAGCAATTAATGCACATGTCTATTTTGGAGAAGATATGCTGTAAATGTGTGTTCATTTCTCATGGAATGCAGAATAAATTGAACATCAAAGCTCTGCTATATTAAAATATGTATTCACATTAAAAAGTACAACTTAGGGGCGCCTGGGTGGCTCAGTTGGTTAAAGCCTCTGCCTTTGGCTTGGGTCATGATCTTGGGGTCCTGGGATCAGGCCCCACATCGGGCTCTCTGTGCAGTGGGGAGCCTGCTTCCCTCTCTCTCGCTGCCTGCCTCTCTGCCTACTTGTGATCTCTCTCTGTCAAATAAATAAAATCTTAAAAAAAAAAAAAAAAGTACATCTTAAAAAAAAAAAGAATTGACATGAGGATACCTAAGAAATCACTTCTCTTTCATGGTATGTTCCAGAATCTTGGTTAAAAATATGACCACAGATCTTCTGAGTTCAGCAAATCATTAGGTTATTTCTACATCAATGTTTAAAAATTGCACTAAGCCCTGTTCCCTGGTGACAGAGAGGGAGATATCAGAGACTGGCTAGAATGAGGAAGATGTTCATCAAACCCAGGTGTCAAATTCTGAGCAGAGTGAAGAAGTCATCCCCACAGGGGGGGTTGGGGGGCACCCAAGCCAGATTTTCAGAGCCCAAGCAGAGGAAGGAGCACTTCCACATGGGGCTCTGGCCCAGCCCAGGGTGTCACACCTGAGCAAGGAGAGACAGTACTCCTTGTAGGAGTGGGCAAGGTGGCCTGATGTGGGCGTCGAGACCAGAATAACACAAAGGAGTAGCACCATTGCACAGTAGCCCAACACAGGGAATCAGAGCATAAACAACGAGAAGGGAGTTCCCTTGGGGGGGAGGGGGAACAGCAGTAATAACTATCTACTGAGAGGGTCTATGAGCAGCAGCAACACCCTAATCACAGTGAACACACCTATCACCCAGATTTTGGTTTCTAAACACCATTCTCCACTAAAAGGAAAAAGAGCTTCTGGGAGAAATGGCTAATTTCAGAACTAGGGTAGGGAAAGTGTAAGATGATCGCAGAGTTATATGTGCTCCCCAAAAGCAAGGAAATTCTCAAACAATGACGGTCATAAGTCAAAAAGACAGAAAAGCCAGCTTGAATAAGCTCCCACTGGCCAAACAAGGAACAAGTGAGCATCAAAATAAATAATGGTAGTCATAGATTCTGATCCATTAAACCACGAGACCATAATAATATAAACTTATAAATGTACAAATTCAAAGTATAAGAAGAAACAAGATATTTGCATAAATTCAAAGTATCCTCTCACAAAATACTTATTCATTATAAATGTAAAACACTCTAAAACTTTGATTGATTAATTAAGGAGTGGCAGACACCAGATCAAAGTGAACATCATTATCATGAGATGAACTGAAATTATGCACTAAATGGCACAATAAGAAAAAAGCATCATGAAAGGATCCAGAATAAACCACGGTGGCATAAAAATTATTTTATGATAAAGGCATTTTGAGTTCCTGAAATCCCTTATCTGTTTAAAAGCAGGGGCTCCCAAAAGAGCTTAAAAAATATTCCAATTGTCATAAATCCCATCTCTGGGAACAACTCCAATCTTCTTTCAGAGACAGAAGCTGGCACTACACCTGGACTGATATTGTCACAAAACCATCGTTATCTTCCATCTATTTTCCCAAGGGCCCATTTATCCTTCCGAAGAGTCATTTGTTTTTCCCTAAGTGTCCTTTCTCTGCACTTCCTTTCCAAAAAAGTCATTCGTTCTCCCAGAAGTACCCATTTGGCCCTCCCCATTCCTTATTAAGATGGTATATAATTCTCAAATCTTTACTACTACTTTGAGTTACATTTATAAACTACCATGCATATGTAGTTAATTAAATGTTTTACTTTCCTCTTACTTACCTGTCTGTCAGTTTAATTTGCAGGCCTCCATACACTGAACTGAAGAGGTTAGAGGAAAAGTTATATTCCTCCTCAATAACCACTTCTGTGATACTCCTGCCCAACCTGAACCTAAGAACAAGGAACTGGCACCAGACAAACCCGCACTGAAAAACGTCCCACAAAACTACCTTTCAAGATCATGACAGTCTAGGACAGACTAAAGAAACATTCTAGGTTGAAGGAGAAAAAGAATATGACCATTGAATCTAACACATGATTCTGGACTGGATCCTTTTGTCATAAAAAACATTATTGGGATGCCTGGCAAAACTTGAAGGGGGTCTGAGGATTAGATGGTAGTAATATATCAATATTAAAGTTTTGGATTTGATGGTTACATTGTAGTTACGTAAGAATGTCTTTGTGAGAAATGCATACTAATGTACCTGCACACTAAGTCATGCCAACAAGTTATTTTCAAATGGTTTAGGGAAAAAAGTTCTTTGTACTGTATTTGCAAAATTTCTGTAGGCATGAGGCTTAAGAAAAATAAACACTTTAAAAAATGGCATTGATTTGCCTTAGCACCCCCTCAATTTATTCCCATCAAACACGATCAATTACTGGTTTGAAAGAAATTTCAAATGCCAATGTGAGATGCCATATTGATTTTCCTAAACTTCCACTTGACAGAGGTAGCCTCCCTGTCATAGTCACTGTAAATGCCACTGTGCTTTGCCTACAACTCTGACAACACTGGTAACTTAGTATTAATTAAACAAGAAGTTCATGCACCCCCCCCAAATTCAATCTCATCAGAATGAGGACAAGTTCACTAAAATTTCACTTGGGCTTTTGAAGTAATCCTTCCTGTCATGTTCGTTGATAATCAGCCGCCACCCTGAATAGGAGCAATGTCTCATTTGTGCACAGGTTCTAAGTACTGCAAAATCATGATATCACATGAAATCCCTTCGCTAAGCAAACTTCCTAGCACTATTAAACAGCATCACAGAAATACGAGATTTTCCTTTGCATGCTTCTTTTCACGTTTCAACAACATACTATACATATACATACTCCTTAAATGAAAATATACTAGAAAATGTAAACAATTATAATTAAATCATTTGGACTTAAAAAATGTGTTTTTTTTTAAGTGGAAAAGTTCATGTGAAAGGCATTTAGCACCTTTATCATTCCACAGATTTTGAAGCCATTTGATTTTTTGCTGGCCTTTTAGCTATCTCCTATTAAAGAGATTCTAATTGTAAGATGAGAACAAAGCAGTGCAGCCCAAACCATAAGGTTGGTCCTCGGTCCCTCCCTGAATCCTGGACCACACAGAGAACTCCCATTCTTAGAGAACTTACAAAGGATCGCAGGACACCTGAGAGTCAGCCCAGGAGATTAGTTAGATAAGGCTCAACTCACAACTTAACTCAAACACATGCATTTTAGTTTCAAAAAACATCCTAGTCAACCTAGCATTTTATTTTAAATAAATGGAGTCTACAATTTTGCTATTAGCCATATTACATGAACTGCAATAAACATGATAGATCTTCTAAAAACTAAAAATGAACTTCCACATTTTCTAATAGCTCACTTCAAGAACAGGATCCATGTAAAAAGGATTTATTTAAGCATATATTAAAAAGAGAGTGAGGAAGTGCCTTTCATACATAAGGCACAATATACCACAGAGGAAACATGCCTCAAAATTCACCTGGTAGTTTGCTCTATTTACTACTGTCTCCCCAAATGCTAGGTCACAGGCTTTTTAAGATGCTGAATTATTTCCTCTTTGATCTAACCACTTGCTAGTCATGAGATATCAAAATACTTTATATGATAAGAATGACAGGCAGGAATAAAATCCTATCTGTCTGAAGCATTTCCTGTCCATCAGCTCTTTGGACCTGAGCCAGCCCTGCCATGATGGGATGTGGGGAAGCCTGACCAAGGAGAACCCAGCAAGGCTGGCAGCTTTGCACGGGTCCTCCCGAAGCCCGTCAGGGCCCAGGCAGTTGGAATGATAAACTCGTGGAAAGCCGGGCTCTCCCTGGAGTCCCGTCTCCCCTGAGATAACATAAAGGTTACTTCTCACTTCATTACACCATAGTTTATTTCATATAAAGGAAAGCAGGCTAGCTCAGAGGGAAAAAAATAAACCACCTGAAGACATATACTGAAATTTAAAAATAGACTTTGAAGCATCATATACTTCGAAGTACACTATCATATACTTCATATATGATATATCATATATGTATATAGTATATGTATATATACATATATGTATACACATATGTATGTATGTACACATATATGTATATAGTATACATATTATATAGTATATGATATATCATATACTTCATATACTATCATAGTATACTCTCATATATTTCATACACCTGAAATGAAACAGATGTCAGTTCATTTCCTACGGGAAGCAGATGTCAAGCTGTAATCAGAATCTAGGAGCTTCCTGGGGAGAAGCCCTGGGACAGAGAAAGTGGGCAGGGTCCAGAAAGGGTGGAAGGAGCTTCAGACCACCATAAACCCTAGGCCCCCATGAAAGGGAAGAGGGAAGGAAGAAGAATCAAATGTGGTTCAGAGAAAGTCTCTGCCAGCACAATCTCAAGGAAAGAGTGCCCACCGGAAGAGTCCTGCGTTGGGAAGAACACCCTGACGGACTCCACTGTCCCTAGGGAGCAGCCCACGGAGGGGAGGGCTTCATCCATAGCTTCCACGGAGAAACCAGACCACCAGCTAGACGTTATGGATAGAATATCCGACACACATCTTTTCCTGTACTTTGCTCCTTGAAAGTCTTTCAGGTTTCCCCCATGCCCACAGGATAACGTCCAAACCCCTCAGCAAAGCATGGAATGTTCTTTCATGATCCAGACACTATTTTTCCAGTCAATTCTATCTCCCACCTCCCACAAGCCTCATGCCATTTTTGCATCCTTGACTTTTCTTATGCTCCCTTCTTTCCTTCTGTGTCTGATTGCCCAGCCCCGTCTCAGCTGCAGCACCTGCCAAATCCAATCTGGGTTCTGGGGCCACCAGAGCCTAGAGACAGGAATCATGGAAAGTACATAAGAAATAGAAGGGTCGGGGGATGCAGAGTGGAAGCAGAAGCAGTGACAGATCCAATCCCGTGTCTTGGAAGAGGTTTGTCATAGATCTTCTCCAGCCCCGGGTGCAGCTGAAGAATAACCCTTGAAAGTCTCCACCCCCAACCCCATCCTAGGTAGAAACCTGCTATGCGCTTCTCTTGGGTTCCTCTGGTAACTTTCTATTCATCCTTCCAAGAGTCTCACTGGGTCCCGAAACCTGTGCGATGTGCTCTCGATGATCAGTCAGAGTTCATACCCACCCCCCACCCCGGGGCCACGGCAGCATCGAGTACAGTGGGGCACTTGGGCTGCACTGGGAATATGGTGTCCGCGCCCGCCTTCCCGACCACATCTGACGGATCTCTGTATGTGCACACTTGGTAGCGGAGCAAATTCCATACCCAGTACACACAGGAAGAGAGAACTGCATTTATCACAAATGTTAGAATACAGATGGCATGTTAATAATGCATCAATACAGTTGTTATGTAAAAATTAGAAGGATAGAGAATTCAGAGGTCATGTCTGATATATAGTCTCATGAGCCTTATCAAGAAAACCAAAGGAGAAAGCTTAAAAAACATGGAAGGTCAACCATCAAGAGGTCAAATGCAACTTGGATGGAGGCTGAGACATACGGTATGAACTACTCACTGTAAGATTTTCAGTCTTGAAGGAAAAGAGAAATGCAGAGAAGCAATTCAAGATGGATGCATAATTAAGGAGAGGGCACTGGTTGTCTCTTTAAAATAGAAGAGTTTTGTTTCCGGCAACAAGACTGACAACGTGAAACAAAATAAGCTATTTCTAGGGAATAAAAACAGGGAAGTGAAGTTATTTTGTTTGGAATTCAGGACATTAGGCAATAGGTGCAGCATCTATACCAGAGCTCCATGGAAACTGGGAACAGGATGAGAGAAAACTACATGTTAGCACAGATTCACCTCACAAACGTACTGGGGGACCAGAAAGCTGGCTTCAGAAGATTACATACACACATTTTTATTCTGTTTATGTTTCAAAACATGTGAGGCCAAACAAAAGATTTTTTAAAGGTCTTATTTATGGTACTATAAGTTAGCTAATTGAATTTAAATTTAAAAATATTTTATTTATGTATTTATTTGAGAGCATGGGAGAGCACGAGTGGGGGAGGAGCAGAGGGAGAGGGAGAAGCAGATTCTGCACTGAGCGTGGAGCCCAAGCTGGGGCTCGATCTCATGACCCTGTGATCATGCCTTGAGCTGAAACCAGAAGCCCGACGCTTAACCAACTGAGCCACCCAGGCGCCCCTAAACAAAAGATTCTTGAGAGATATAATCTATATCTTATACTATAAACTATAAAGAAGAGCAAAGAATAAAAAAATACGAAATTCAGGATATTGCTTGGAGGAAGAAGGAGGAGCACACAAGAGTTTCAAATATATCAGAAAAGGCCTAGTTTTAAGATCATCGTTGTTATACTATTATCCTTTAAACTATGCATGTATTTTATATTTCTCCTATATATGTGTGTGGCATGTTGTATATACTTTTAAAAATCAAATATAAAGACAGAAAAGACTGGGTGGGCTACTTTATATGTTAATTAAAAAGGAGCCAAGGTGAAAAGTAAGAAATGAAAGCTATGAAAAGACAAGGGTAGCTGATGGAGGCAGATCCAGGAGAGAAAGAATTTATGGGTTCCTGGGGTGGATCAATTCACCTTGGAGAAGAGGTCATCTCTTCCCAGAAGCCCGAGAATGACAAAAGGATGAAGATAAGCATGTCTTAGCTTGAAGCAGATGCCATTGCTGATTTTGTGAGTCAAAACCCATCAAACATTGGCAGTTTCGCAGGGGTCCATCCCAGCAGAGGGTAGGTGACGGGCCACTCAGGGCTTAACCATCGCAGGGCTGTGAGCCAGAGTGGGAAGCAGTGGGTGAGGTGACCTGCGGTGGGGTGGTGGGAGCGGGCACAGGGAGAGGGCAAGCGGTGCCCAGGAGGGCAGCTGCATAGCTAGGAAAGTGCACCTGGACTGGAAACCACCATGTGTTAACGGCACGAGCCCGCAAAGCTGCGGCATCTTCCCCAGAAGCGGTGAGCACCCGGTTGTCAGAGGTGGGGGGCTGGGCACATGGACATGAATGCACACAGCTTCTCACTCTTAGTTAGAATGACTCTCCTACCATGACACAAAGTCAGCTAATGCAAAATGAACTGTAAGAAGAAGTCAAAAAACCGGCGGTAGTGCATTTCAGCAGTAAAAGCAGCTCTGAAAAGTTTCTGAAATAAGGATTTCACACAAAAACCACAGGATGAATGACCCATGTCCTTTCACTTAAAAATACAAGTTAGCAAAGATGCTATATTTCTCACTCAAAATCTGTGATTTTAGGGGCGCCTGGGTGGCTCTGTCGGTTAAGCCTCTGACTCTGGATTTCCACTCAGATCATGATCTCAGGGTCATGAGGATGAGACCCACATGGGGCTCCACACTCGGCGTGGAGTCTGCTTGTCCTTGTCTCTCTGCTTCTCCCCCCTGCTCGCACACATTCTCTCTCTCAAATAAATAAATAAAACCTTTTTTTAAAAATTCTGCAATTTTAAACACATAATTTGCTTCTTCCAGTAACGTTCTGACCATCTAAATAATCACCAGTGTAAATTAGCAGGAAAAATTTCCTCGGTGTTAAAAAGAGGACTATTTCCGGACACAAGTTATGAAATAATCACAATAATCAGGAAGAATCCATGATTACGGTATCTAGAATTTCCTTGGTAGGAGAGTGGTGTGTGTGTTGGTCATTCATTCTGTCTGAACAACTGGCAAGGAAATCCATGAGCTACTGTCCTTGAAAAGTAATTCTATAACATTCTTGTGAATTTCTGTCACACTTATCAACAAGGTTTGAGTTACTAGGTAGTGATCGCTAATGTAGTCATATTTCAGATATCCCTCAGAACACACAGGACCATTAATGTGAGGAGCCCAAGACAGAACTTTGCACTAACATGCCAAGAGTTTTTACCTGGTGTGGCTGCACCAAGATATAGAAGTAGTGTTGCCCACGACTGAAATAATATGAAAGGAAGCCACTGCAGATTTGAAGGATGGGGGATGGTAAATAGGACTAAGATGTAAAACTTAAGGAAGAAGAGCCATGAGAGGAGAGCGAAATGACCTGAAGAAGCACTTTTGTATACAACTAGGGAGGCTGAATAGGCCATATTTTCATAATAACTTCAAAAGTGATTATAAAAACACAATTTCTTTTTTTTTAAAGATTTTATTTATTCATTTGACACAGAGAGATCACAAGCAGGCAGAGAGACAGGCAGAGAGAGGGAAGCAGGCTCCCCGCTAAGCAGAGAGCCTGATGTGGGGCTCAATCCCAGGACCCCGAGATCATGACCTGAGCCGAAGGTAGAGGCTTTAACCCACTGAGCCACCCAGGTGCCCCAAAAACACAATTTTTAATAGAAGAGAGGGTTCTTCACTTCATCTAACACATGAATTCTTTTTTTAAAATATTTTATTTATTTGACTTAGAGAACAGGGGAGCACACAAGCAGGGGGAGCAGCAGGAAGAGGGAGAGGGAGAAGCAGACTCCCCACCAAGTAAGGAGCCCAATGCGGGGCTCGATCCCAGGACCCCAGGATCATGACCTGAGCAGAAGGCAGATGCTTGACCGACTGAGCCACCCAGGTGCCCCCTAACACATGTATTCTTAATAAATCTTGTGTATCAAATCCTTGTAAAATTAAGCAAATTGTAAACCTAGGATTTATAGAAAGTCCTCAGGGTTGTGATGAGTTGTTTAAACTGCACACAGCCTACATTTCCCTTTTGCTCCTGCAGCATATTTCACAATAAAATCTGTACATTTTGAAAAATCTTGGTTCTGTGATATGCTAAAGGACAAGATCCAAAGGCTAAGGGGAAACACTGAAAATTGAGAAAGAGAGGCGTAATTAACGTAGTCACATTCTGGGAGAGAAAAAGGAACTGAAATCTTGAGGTGGTTAAGTGAGCCCTGGCTCCACCCAGCAGCTGGAGGTGGAGTGGAAAGGAGGCAGGAGGAGAGAAGGATGAGCCAAGCTGGTGTTAGGGTGAATCAGGGGCCAGTGATACTGCAAGGAAAAAACATGTCAGGCATGCGCAGTTTCATAGGGATCGATCTCAGAAGCCAAAATTATCACCCCTTAATTATGTTCTGGAACACAACAGGTAATCAATACATGTTGACTGAATAACGAATATAAAAATTAAGTTTCATTAAAGTTGAACAGATGCCCAAGTAACCCTCATTAAGTGTAATAAAAAGTTCTTTGTAAGTCTTACCCAATTAATCATAAATCTCAAGTAATATGTAAATAGAACACATGCTGTGAGTTTTATATTTCTTTCACTTAGGTTTACTTAGTCTCTTAATATTTTTTCTATTTTTTACTCAACTGTGTCCTATTTGCCGTGAACGGTGTGGTAGTCTCTCCATGGGATGCACAGTGTCTGAATTTTCATTTCTTGAGAATTGCTTGTTGTGTTTCACTTTAAAGTTTTGTTATTTTTATTGTTTTAAGTGTATAACTTTTCCCCCTATTTATTCTGGGAAATGTTATTTTTACATAATGTTCCATTTGCTTATTATATGAATTACTCATGGCAAGTTAGAATTTTTTCCTGATAAAAGCACTTTACAAATTCCTTAAATATTTTAGTCAAGTAAGAAAGCCAAAGCCATTAAGTTTTTTTTAAAAGAGAAGCTATGAACATATAAAATTTAAAATTCTTATATGGCAAAGTCACTTTAGTCAAGTTTAGAAGAGAAACTGCAAAGGAAAGTTGCAATATGTAGAACAGGCAAAGGAATACTGTCCCTACTATATAAAGAGTTCTTAGAAATCAATGGTTAGGGGTTCCTAGCTGGCTCAGTCAGTAGAGCATGTGACTGCCAATCTTAGGGTCATGAGTTCAAGCCTGAGGTTGGGCATGGATCCTACCTGAAGGAAGGAAGGAAGGAAAGGACAGAAGGCAAGAAAAAAGAAAGAGATCAATAGTTAAAAACAACAACAATACCCTACTGGAAAAATAGGACATAAAAAGGCAATTTACCAAAAAATTGAAAAAGGTTATTAACACACAAAAGGAAATGCCCAACCTTATGAATAAAGAAATGCCAAGTAAAGCAGTGACATATCATTTTATACCTATCAAATTTACACAGTGAAAACAATTGAAAAGATGTAGTGATGGAGAAATGCGGAGTAAGCATGGACCTGGGAACGTAACAGGGAGGATAACAATGTCATAATATGTATCCAATTTTAAAAATGTGTTGACCCTTAGACCCACTGATTTCCTTTCCAGGCATTTATTCCACCGAGTCAGGTATGTGGAAACACTGATGTAAATTTCAAAATACAGAATCCAACGCTCTAAATAATCAGATAGCATTATAACAAAAGTACAAAAACAGGGAGGTGAAGGCTTTATGATGTATCAGTTACTTCCAAGAAGGGAGAGTAGAGTATGGGATGTGGTAGGAGGGGGTTTCCAATGGTACCCGAAGCCTTTTCCTTTCTTAATATAACGTTTTAAAAAAAGATCGATTGATTGATTTGAGAGAGAGAGAGAGAGAGAGCCAGTGAGTGAGTGGGGAAGGGGAGAGAATCCCAAGCAGACTCCCCGCTGAGCAGAGCCCAATGAGGGAGTCCATCCCAGGACCCTGAGATCATTAGCTGAACTGAAATCAAGAGTGCAAACAGGTTCGTAACTAAAATCTGTCTGATACTTTGCTTTCCAAATTATTCTGACATCAAATATCCCTTCTCACTATTCTCATATTTATTCCAGGGAGGAAGACGGAACATTACAAGCTCGGTATCCCTGCCCTTTTCAGAAAAGCAATCAAAAAAGAACTATTGTCTTAGATAACCACACTATTATGCCCTCTATATTTTAACTGCCGTTATGTGTAGCACTTGGCTTTAAATCTGAAGTTGGATTCAGCATGAGTTACCGTCTTGAATACATAACACAATCCGGTCATGACCCGTCTTGAATACATAACACAATCTAGTCAAGGTGTGTGGCGAGCCTATTCTACCATCATTACCAGCAAAATCTTCTCCATCCAACCAATGAATCTAGAAGCAATTGTTATGAACTGAAATGTAGTTTCATTAGCCGTTTATTAAAAAAAAAAAAAAACACACACTTCCTGATAACCAGGTTTAACAAGAGCTTTTTAAAAACTACTTAATTGAGCATTTAAGATTTTCAACCAGAATCTTAAATATTCTCCAAGCTACTTTCACTCATATTAGCTGTTTATATACTCATTCCCTCTGAAGAAACAATTTGGGAGATCTGTTCTTCCTGAGTGTGCCTTTTACAAATCTGCGACTAATGTTTCAGATAGCAGAATAGAACAGGCAGTCCGGGGCTGGGGATGGGAACTTTCCCAAGCCTCCAAAATTACAGATTGATTTTGACGTGTTTCAGCTGGCTGGCATTTCAACTAAGGTTCCAGCCACTTGGGAGAGGGGTAATCTACTGAAGTGACCCCTTTTCCAGGAAACTCAGTCTAGCTGCAAGAATTATAGCCAATCCATCCAGGATGGTGACATAGCTAGCCAGAACCGGGTTTGGAGGGGAAATGGGGAGAAGATCATACTTTGTTCCCTCCTCCATGCAGAATGAACTATGAAGACAGATAACTTGATGTATCAATACATCACTGAGTGCCTACAACTTGCAAAACATTACAATATAGTGAAAATAATACAGAACAAAGAGAGGAGACCAGAATTCTAGTATAGTATTTAGCACGAGCCAGCTGGATGATTTCGGGCAAATCACTGAAGCATGCCTTGCCCAAGTTCCTCAGCTGGGACTATACCACACTAACCTCCAGATCCTTAACCTGCTTACAGGTTTAGGACTTCGTGATTTGACGTTCACTAAAAGGTCCTCTGACTTTTGCAAGTAGTCACTGTCCTCTACTTACCCAGCACTGTAACCTCTATTCCCACAAGACAATCTCTAACATCCCATACCCCTGGGAGCTCCAGAATGTAAATTCAGCCTTCACTCCAATACTTCGTACACACCTTTTGACATCTTAACAAATGCAGAAAGGATGCCAAAAAATAAATTAGCAAGGGCACTGTCAGCCAGACATGAAGAAATGAGGATAATGTGCCAAAAAATGTCCTCCCACATGTAAAGAAACTGGTAATTGGAAGTAAGAGGAATCCCCCGCCTCCCGGAGCAGACTGTGCAGAGGCGGGGCGCCCCTGCCAACACCCCAACCTTTGCCAGAAGCAGAAGCAGCGTGGGGTGGGGAAGATAAGAGAGCTCTTCTACCCCTGCTACTCTGAGTATTTGCAGGGATTCATTCCAGTTCCTGGCAGGAACCTGCTGGCAGAAGCAAAGATGCACTTCTGCAGGAACGGAAGGGAATTTCAATATGATAGTTGTGAAATGGCAAAGCCTTGAGAAGGGTTCCTTCTTGCCTGTCGGTTCAGTGTCTCCCTTGAGGTGGTCCCAGATCTTACAAACTCCGAGGCTGGGTTTAGCAGGATGCTGGCTCCTTCGACACAAAATAGTCAAGAGCCAAACCTTCCGGGGTTGGTATAAGGTTTTGAGAAATAGACAAATATTGACTTCAAACCCTAACAACTGACTCACAAGTACAGTTTATTGAATCATTACGTACAACCAGGGCTGTGATTCATTGTTACTTCACCTCAACAACAAAGCACTGTACAAATCATGGGAACGGAAATTCGTTCATTAGCCTAATGGAAAAGCGATGGGTGGTACTCAATCAGTAAGATCAGAAAAGAGAGCAAAATCCCTTTTCAGACGGTGAGGTGGGATTTCAAAAGATGAAACGTGGTCAGAGGTTTTTCAAATGTAACTTATTAAAGCAGACATTCGGGCAACGTACCAACATGTTACTTGTCCAATCAGAACAATACAGTTCCTTCAAAGAAATTGTCATTTAAAGGGTTAGTAATGTTACGCAGTGATGTTTTGGTCACCTCCTTAGTGCTGACAAAACTGGGTGCCACATTTCCTGCTTTACATCACGGGCGTGGAAAATAATCTTCCTGCTTAAAAAAAGGGGGGGGGGCTCTTGAGACTGTTGCTTTTAGCAGGAAACTAGTTTAAAAATGCTCATGTAGAAAATGACAAAATACTGGCACGTTTTGCAGGCTGAGGCCACGTGATCCTGAGGCAGCCTGGCCTGCTGAACATGATCTTTGATCGGGCTCTTTCCACGAAACTGTTATTGACACTGGAGGCTTTGAAACTGATATAAAATATCTACCCAACCCACATCTGCCTCTGATGTTTAGCTGGTCATTTCTGGTCCCCAGGCAATGACATGACTCCATCTGTTGAAAAATTATTTCATCTCTATTGCCCTAACGCTAGGTACATACCTTTTTAAATAGCACTCTCTTACAAGAAATGATTTATTTTTTCTTTTGTTGTTTCTCCCTCATAAGATCTAGTTCCTTGAAGCCGGGGATAATAAAAGCAGGCAGCACCCCTTAACACCAGACCACTTGGTATTTCTCCTTCTGCTACCTATTACAGATTATCTCACTTGGCTAGGACTTCGTACTTGATCCCAGCATTAAGATTCTGTCTTAGGTTCTGTATCTATGGATCTCCCGTTTCCATCCAATAAAGACACCTGCACGGTTTCTTCGTTCCTAGTTTCTGCTGGTTAATCTCATCCACTCATTATGACTCAACTGTTCTGCATTTTTCTAAGTCTATACTGCCTGATTCAATCTTACAGAATCCTAGCTTTATTTGGATAGTTATTAAGCATCTACTATGTGCCAAGAAATGGGCTACTCATCATAGAAAACCAAAATGAATAGGAAACCAAAATGAGTGTGATGTCAAAAAGTCACAACTTAGTGGGGGACACAATCAGGAAACAAGAGTTATGCATGGTAAGTGCCAGAAGATACACAAGCACAGAGTGTGAGCCTAATAGTAACAGGCACACAGTGCAACAATGATCTCAGTGGAGGGTGACCAAGGATTGCTTCTAAGATGAAGAAATGACTGTGCTTTGTCTTAAAGAGGTGTTAGTTCCACGAAGAAGAGAAAAAACAGCCAGCACAGGCACAGAAGGACGAGGGGCTGGCACAGTAGGGTCAGGACACTATCCGTGGTGAGACGGAAAGGTAAGCAGGAGGCAGGCACAAAGGGCCATCTACATCATGCTGGAGGCTACCCTTGGTTACGAAGGCAATGGCGGACACTAAGGAATCTGTGTTTCAGGACCAGGCAATAGTCCAAAAGACAGACTAAGGGTGAAACTGGAGGCAGGAAGGCTGGTTAAAGCCTGTTTTTCAACAATAACAGCGTCTACCATTTATTAAGCAGAACAGTAATTTTTTTCCCTCCCTAATTTATATGCATTATTTCATTTACGCAATTTGCATACATTATCTAATGTAATCTTCACAACAGCCCTGAGAGATCAATATACATCTGACAGATGAAGAAAATGAGGCAACAAGATGAGAACTCATCTGCAGAAGGTCACAAAGTCATCAAGAAGCAAAGGAAGATTCTGACTCCAGATCCCTGCACTAGGGCTGGGACGTCTTTGCTTCCTGGGATAAAGAATCCTGAAGGAAGCTGAAAAGGAGCAAGGAAGGAACATGATGTGTTTAGTCCTATTCACACCAGGTTTCTGGTTTGGAAACTTGTGAAATATACCAGAGGAGCTCTCCAGGGGCTAGAAAACATGATTCGGGGATTAACAGAGAGGCTCTAAGCTAGAGACTCATATTTGGGGATCTTCAGGGAACAGACGGTTGGAGCCAGCTGTGAAAGGTGTTCCAGGGATTAAGGGGGAGAGAAGTGCCTCTAATCTCTGCCTGGACTTTGAAGCCCAAAGCCCATGTCTTCAATCCCAGATTAATATCTACTTTGAGTAGACACACTGCACAATTCTATCAATGATCAGGGCATAGGAGAGGAGGATCTGAAAAAAGATGGTGACATTAATGGTTTTAGGAAAAGAGACCTCAGGTGATGATGAGTCCTTGCCCTTTTGGTCCCCCCCAAAACAAAAACCCACTACACAGAATGGACCAATACAATTATTATAACTGTTACTTTCTCTTTAGATATCTTTTCCTTTTCCTCCTTCTCTATTTGTTGCTCTTGTACTAGTGTGGGGGTGGCTCGGAGAAAGACACAGTGCCACCTGTACGGGCTGGCTGTCAAGGGGGGAGGGGCACAGACAAAACAATGATCACAGGGCAAAGCACGGAATGCCCTGTCTGCTGTGGACAGTAGTGTTCAACCTGGGACAGCTCTGTGCCCGGGACAAGAGACAATGTCTGGAGACATTTTTTTTTTTTTAAGATTTTTTAAAAAATTTATTTGACAGAGAGAAACACAGCGAGAGAGGGAACACAAGCAGAGGGAATGGTAGCAGGAGAAGCAGGCTTGCTGCTGAGCAGGGAGCCTGATGCGGGGCTCGATCCCAGGACGCTGGGATCATGACCTGAGCCGAAGGCAGACGCTTAATGACTGAGCCACCCAGGCGCCCCATGGAGACATTTTTATTGTTACAATAAATTTGTAACAAAAATTGGAAGGGGATCCTTACTGACATCTAGTAAGTAGAGGCTACTCATCTTAAAATGCACAGGATGGGGCGCCTGGGTGCCTCAGTTGGTTAAGCATCTGTCTTCTGCTCAGGTCATGATCCCAGGGCCCTGGGATTGAGCCCCATGTCTGGGCTCCCTGATCACTGGGGAGTCTACTTGTCTCTCTCCCTCTGCCCTTCTCCCTCTGCTCGTGCTGTCTCATTTTTCTGTCTCTCAAATAAATAAAATCTTTTTTAAAAAACCCACACACACAGAGAATAATCTCCCACAACAGAGAATTATCTGGTCTTCATTGTCACTAATATGGAAGTTGAGAAATCCTGCTGTGATGAAGGAGAGCCCAGAAAGATCAGGGCAGAGGAGACCAAAGCCTCAAGGCTGCCTTGGAGGATCGGAGCCACCCCACCAATATTGGAGCTGACTCCAGAAGAAGAAATCTGCCGGCAGCGAGGCAACATCTGATGTTAGTGGACATCTGCTCCTTACTGGGCAGTATTTTTTTTTTCACAGTCCCAATCCATCAGCATTCATTAAGCACCGACTGTATGCAATGCATTCTCCCAGCTATGTGGGAGAGATATGCATAAGAAAGAGTTTGCCCCTTTAAGCGTATGAAGAATACTAATTCTCGTCAAGCTTTCTTATATACTCACTACTTAAATCTCACAGCGATCCTACGAAGTAGTTGGTACTAGTCTTGCTTTGTAAATGCAGACACAGCTTACTGGGATTGAAGACGTACTTCAGACCACGGAGAAAGTGGCTGGCAGAGCTATTCTGAATGCCTCACACACACTCCCCTGCCCGCTACGTGACAGCGCCCGACATAATGCATGTCACCTTTGCATGATACGGTCGGTCATCGAGACTGGTTGTTCCACCAAAACATGACATATTCAAATTCGCTCTACAGCTACAGTAAAGAACTTCAGAACGCTTCTCGGTTAAAATTAGATGACTGGGAGGTTTAATAATATATCATTTCTCCAGGATCCAAACAACGGAGATTAAATAAATAAAACCGTTATGATGTATAATCACGTCTATCAAGCCATGAGAGTTTTTTAATCAAAGAAAGATTACAGTCAAAAATAGTTTGGGGACTTGTGGCACATTTCATTTGTTATACTTTTTGAAAAGTGATGAAGCATTCAGAGCAACTCTGAGTTGACTGGAACATTCAAAAAAAATTGAAACACTTATTTCTGGCCATTCTTGACAAGTGCTTAATGCCCTTGGAAGCAGAATAACATTTATTAGTAACCCTTAGGTGTCAGGACGAGCCATTTTCATAAGGTAGTTTTTATACTTCTTAACTAAGGGATATTAGTGAAGAACTGGGGGGAGACCCTATAGCTTCATTAAAACAAAGGGAGCCCATGGAATGAAATTAGCCCATGGAATATTGAACTTAGGTCCTTTACAAAGTACAACTGACCTGGAAAGTTTACTCAGAAATGTTTAAATTTTTGAGATCTGAAAAACCAACAAATCATCAGAAACAACTGATGGTATTAAAATCTGGCTTGTGGGGGCGCCTGGGTGCTCAGTCGTTGAGCGTCTGCCTTCGGCCCAGGTCAGATCCCAGGGGCCTGGGATCAAGCCCCACATCGGGCTCTCTGCTCGGCAGGAAGCCTGCTTCTCCCGCTACCACTCCCTCTGCTTGTGTTCCCTCTCTCGCTGTGTTTCTCTCTGTCAAATAAATAAAATCTTTAAAAAAAAAAAAATCTGGCTTGTGAGCTTCTGTATCTAAAATTACTAGCTTCTTAAAACTCTAAAGAGCTTTATCATTGCTTTCCACTATCATGTTAAACATTTTTGATTGAAATGTCCTGGGATCTCTATGAACACTGTGTATCACTTTCAAGTCTGTAACACATTTTGTCTCTCACTTTTTTATTATATGATGATAGAGTTGTGGGTCGAGGGAGACGACATGAGTGTCAAAGAGCAAAAGCTCAGTGACAACCTGGTAAGCAACCAAGGGTAAGTTCCTTCATTTTTCTAGAATATTCTTAGATGGAGAATTGTTACCTCACAGGGTACAGTGGGAATCAAATGAGAAAGCATGAACAACGTACCTAGCAAAGTACACGGAATACGCACTAATAAATGTTAGACGTTTCCTTCACATAAAGATGAAATTCAAGTTCTAAAGTAGTTGTTATGTTACACAGTCCTTTACATTGGAGATGGCCACATCTTTACATTGGAGAGTCCCAGACAGGGGAGTTGGTTTGGTGATATACAGTTCCTGGTCCTAGCTCTCCTTAAATGCTTTTCGTTAGGCTCATGCTTCTCTTCCCCTAATGGTACAAACACTGAAATATCTATTCTCCACATCAGTATTCCCAGCACGGGCCTTCACTGCCCTTCTCAAAATCTACACCAGGCCATTCAGGACAGTGGAACATGCTCTGGGCTGAGACCCAGGAACCCCCAGTCTGGTTCCTCCTTCTCCAAGCCTTGCTGCATGATTGAGTGGCAATTGTAAATCTTTGTTTCCTCATTTGTAAAATCAGAGGACTATCCAAATCCAACGATCTTCAATCTAACCTACAATTTATTCTACAGTCCTAATTTGTTGAGAAGCGATGAAAATATCATCTATTTACCTACTTATCTAGCTGGAATACAGCAGTATTTTCATATTATATCTATTTTATTTTTATATGAACATGATTTATTTTATATTTATATTAATACATCTTTATCAGATGAATCATGGATTTTTTTTTTTTCAAAAAAATGAGTTTGCTTGTCTTCTCCTTAAGCATAATGGTTAGTGTTAAAATTACTGCCACTTAGGGGAGCCTGGTGGGCTCATTTCTTGGAACATGAGACTCTTGATCTCCGAGTTGTGGGTCTGAGCCCCACGTTGGGTGTGGAGATTACTTAAACTCTTTAAAAAAAATATTTCCATGTAGTGATATGCTGAATGCCATGAGTTAAATGGTTTTATAAATTTATAAGTTAAATGTAGTGGTTAATGTAGTTCACATAAACCACAATAAATACGTTTTCAATAAGGACATTCAAATGCTTTTTTTTTTTCAGTCTTGGTAATTTTAGTGTTTATAATTGAGTGATGCATGTATGTTTTCAGTCTTAGAATTATTTTTAAAGTCACGTATCTACTCATAGACATAGAAATTAATAGTCATTGTTTCTGGTGACAAGATTCAGAAAGCAATGATTACTGAATTATGACACTCACTAAAAGAATCAATCATCTTCTCAGAAATAGAAGCAATAAAGATACATGAATTTTGACTATAAAATACTATACATGAATGAAAATGTACCTCAGCAAGAATAAAGATATCAATCACACCGACCTAAACAGAACTTACGTAAGCAATGAGTTATTCCTCCCCGAGGACAGGTCCCATTTTCTAGAAGGACAAACATATCACCTTTCCTGAGAATTCATTCTGGGCGTTATCAACTTAGTTTGGAAGCATCTATATTTGGATAATTTTCTAATGCTGCAGTTTAAGCACATTTCCTTTTTTTTTTTTAAAGATTTTATTTATTTGACAGAGAGAAACACAGTGAGAGAGGGAACACAAGCAGAGGGAATGGTAGCGGGAGAAGCAGGCTTCCTGCAGAGCAGGAGGCCCGATGCAGGACTCAATCCCAGGACCCTGGGATCATGACCTGAGCCGAAGGCAGCCGCTTAATGACTGAGCCACCCAGTCGCCCCTAAGCACATTTCCTTTTAAATTGTTTTCTTCCTAAAGAAGAAGATACCTCATTCTTCCACATTCGAAAACCATTAATATAAACCTTGTGTTTTCCAGAATTGTTTCATACTTTTCAACTTCTTAATCAAGCCTTGTTGCTCATCTAAAACCTCAAGTCCTTCACTGCCTTCTTGATATGCGGATGGCCGAAGGGGACATACGCTCCAAGGGATGTCCAATAGCGTAGTGTCGTAAAGTTACCGAATTTAAAAATTTTACTCTCCTCTTTCCTGAGTGGTTCTCGCCATTCTCCCTTCCACTCCCATACTATTCATTATGAAAACTTCTATCTGTGAAGCAGAAACTAACTGTAAATGCAATGCTCGAAGACACTGGATTCCCTCCCACTTCTGTGTTCTTTCCTAACTTCACAAAAGGACTTAAAAAATGACTTCCCAAAGAGAAAAACAAAAACAAAAAACTAGAAATGGGACTGGGCTCTACAGCAGCCTAGTCAGTTTAAACCTAAAGTCCAGTTGTCCCATTGAAATTGTGTGACAATTTCAGGGAAAGATACAGGTAAGGAAACTGTGTCATGATTCATTTCAGATTTGAGTCCCCTTGACTCAACCAACTGCAAACAAACTTCAAGCCATGTGGCCAAGTTCACAGGACTGCACGCAGCTTAAAAGATACAGCCTTCCCACCCTTCCAAAAACCCTATCCACACAGAAACATTCCTTCTGCTATGGAGAAATTAGGGGAGCTTTTGCAAAGGCCTTTAATATTGCTACATTACTTTCGTTATAAACACAAGAGGCCAAGGGGACCACCACAGACAGGTGATCCCCTTGTGCTTTCTTTTCAAGCATCTCAGCAGCTTGCACCTACCACTTTCGAGTGGGAAACGCATACTGTCACCAAATGATAGCACTCCAGAGCATCTTAGGGGCCAAATCCTCTTTGAATGGATAATTAAGAAGGGCCCTCTTCCACCCGCTCGCTTTAATAGCATTAAGGGATTACTGACAATGAGCTGGGCTGTGCTTGCCTCACCACCCCGAAAGGGATCAGGTTCAGAAACAGGTTCTCCCAGGGCAAGTGCCCGGGCCTACTGCAGGGTTATCTGTAAAAGGACCTGGCCTTCCGAGCCCGGGGTGAAGAAATAGGAACACTGCCTTCCGACACAGTTTTAAAATAACAGCATTGTCACGGAAGGCAAATCTGTTTTATCAGAGGATATTCTAAAGTCATTACCTTTGAGATTACATTTTTTACTAGTTTCTTTTCTTTTTCTTTTTTTTTAAGATTTTACTTATTTATTTGTCAGAGAGAGAGCACAAGCAGGTAGAGTGGCAGGCAGAGGCAGAGGGAGAAGCGGGCTCCCTGCTGAGGAAGGCGCCCGATGCCGGGACTTGATCCCAGGACCGTGGGATCATGACCTGAGCCGAAGGCAACTGCTTAGCCAACTGAGCCACCCAGACGCCCCCCTCTCCACCCCCCCTTTTTTTTTGTGGAAAAAAACAAAACAAACAAAAAAAAAAAACTTCGGTGCTAATCACCTAAAGGAGCTTTTAAAGAGCTAAGCTTTGCTTTCTGCACCGGAAGCCTGGTGTAGGGAAGGGAGAGAGACCAGGCGCTGCTGCTCTAGCGCTGAAAAGCCGATCGGTTCCCACGTGCCTGTCTTTACGGCTGGACAATAACATGGCTGCCTTTAGGAGCTCTAAAAGGAAACCATAGAAGGTGCACCATCAGGGCGATTCCAGTCACTCTGACAATCCCAGGGTCGGTGTTCAGCTCCGTCAGGAGCAAACTTGTGGCCACAGAGACTTGACAGCCCACACAGGCAGCTACACGGAGGTCTCTCCCCTGTGTCTCTCAGCCTTCCCCGGGCTTCAGTGCACAGGACCGTCCCGGCCGGGACCCCTGTTTTACTTTGTTAGAGAGCATTTCCCTTTCCTGGATGGGGCCTTGGAGGAGCCAAGAGAATGGAAACCAGAAAGTCGTTCCAGTACTTCAGATATTTTTCCCGACGACTGCACATCAGTTGTATAAACCCAGACACACAGATACCTAAGTGAAACAAAGAATACACAAAAACTCTAGATAAGAAATAACAAATGTTGGAGAGGCCGTGGAGAAAGGGAAACCCTCTTACGCTGTTGGTGGGAATGCAAGTTGGTGCAGCCACTTTGGAAAACAGTGTGGAGATTCCTCAAAAAGTTGAAAATAGAGCTACCCTATAACCAGGCAATTGCACTACTGGATATTTATCCCAAAGATACAGATGTAGTGAAATGACAGGGCACATGCACCCCAATGTTCATAGCAGCAATGTCCACAATCGCCAAACTGTGGAAGGAGCTGAGATGCCCTTCAACAGACGAATGGATAAAGAAGATGTGGTCCACATATACAATGGAGTATTACTCAGCCATCAGAAAGGATGAATACCCAACTTTTGCATCAACATGGACAGGACTGCAGGAGATGATGCTAAGTGAAATAAGTCAAGCAGAGACAGTCAACTACCATATGGCTTCACTTACTCGAGGAACATAAGGAATAGCATGGAGGCCATTAGGAGAAGGAAGGGAAAAGTCAAGGGAGGGAAATCAGAGGGAGAGATGAACCAGGAGAGACTCTGGACTCCGGGAAACAAACTGAGGGTTTTAGAGGGGAGCAGGGTGAGGGGACCGGTTCGCCTGGTGGTGGGTATTCAGAAGGGCATGGATTGCATGGAGCACTGGGTGTTATACACAAACAATGAATCATGGAACATTGCATCAAAAACTAATGATGTACCATATGGTGGCATACATAACAATTAAAAAAAAAAAAACCTCTAGACAATTCAAGTTTAATAGCTCTCCCCTCGCATATATCCAATTTTCGCCCAGAATATCAGTAATATTTCAGAAAGAAAAAAAAAAAGCGGGGGTGGAGCAGAGTTTCTTCCTCAGTTGAAGGATAATTTTTCTCAACTGTACATTTTGCACCTCAAAGCACGGCCAGAGGGCCAAAGGTAGCCCCTAAAAACTTACCCAAAAATCCTTCTTGTAGTTTATAGTCATGGGAGATTGCTTGTGAGTTGGTTGCTGCTTAGACGCCTAGGAAAGTGTTCTCAAAAGGGCAAGTGGCATGCAAGATCACAAGCTGCAAAGTTATAAACCTTCTCCTGCTCCAACTGGAACACCATGGAATTTTAAAGATAAAGAAGTGCAAAGCAACTAACTTTCTCTTTAGACAATGAGCTCTTCCTTGGCGTCTTCTTTGGGGGATTTTGGTGGAGACGAAAGAACCAGAGGAATCGGAAGCAATCCTGGTCAACAGTTTCCTCTACAAAATGATCCATCAACTTACTTTTACGGTGTGTTTAACCAGGGTAGCGACCTATGTTTCGTCTCCATTAAAATTACTTACTGGAGGAGCTTTGATTTGGCAAAATAAGACAACTGCTTGATGTAATAAGGTTAACAAGAGAAATGGTCTGACAAATCCCCAACAATAAACTGTGTTTAGAATGTAAACAAACTCTGTTAGATCACTGGAAGAACAAACAGATTATAAAAATGGCCATAAAAAGCTGATGAGCCCTCCCAAGGCCTCAAGCTGTTTCTCCACTCCCCTCCAGCACGAGGCACCTGGCAGGGAGACTTGGACCTCCTCCACCTTCCTTGTGGTGGCTCTAGGAGCCAAGATGTTAAAGATTTATTCTAGTGATCTTTGTGACTTAAAACGCCCCAAAAGCACGTGCATGGAGCTCTGTGTTCACAATGCAAATCCCCTTTCTGGATAAAGACTGCTTTTCTTCTAACTGCTTAACTCTATATTTATAGCCAAAAGATTATATTAAAAATGACTGGTTTTCTCAAGTTTCTCGCTAACACTGGACGAGAGGCTAATAATAAAAAAGGTAATAAAAAGAAATTCTTTTGCAGAA
Organism: Procyon lotor; assembly: GCA_028646535.1. NCBI lineage: Eukaryota > Metazoa > Chordata > Mammalia > Carnivora > Procyonidae > Procyon > Procyon lotor. The sequence goes on from CM053608.1 coordinate 27,756,583, forward strand.
AGACAGTAAGTAAAGGTACTCCAAATATAAACATTTGTGATATGAGAAAAAAAGCAAAAATCATCCTAAACTGTCTGACATGCTGAAGCTTCTAACAAGAGGAAGAGGAAAAGATTCCATCCGAAAACTTCAGGGGAGAGTCATCCGCTCTTGACAAATCACCAATGTGATTTGGTCATCACTTTAAGTGTGAAGCTTCGTAGAAAATGCCAAAATATCCAATGATACATCTGGGAAACACGCTTTTCTTTCCTGAATCAAAGAAATTACAAAGGAAAGCTCAAAATGTCACAAAAATTAATATTCCTTTTTTTATTAATTAAAACCTGTAATTTAAAAACACAGGTAACAGGGGTGCCTGGCAGGCTCAGTCAGGGGAGCAGGCAACTCTTGATCTTGGGGTTGTGAATTCAAGTACCACATTGGGCATAGAGAGTATTTAAAAAAATAAAACCTTAAAAAGTGTGTGTGTGTGTGTGTGTGTGTGTGTGTGTGTATAAAACACAGGTTAACAGAACATAATGCAGGCTTTAGAAAAGTATGTTTACCAAAACTTCAGTAACATGACCAATATTATTAATAAACTTAAAAAAGTACATTCTGAAAGGTTAAGTTTATTGTATAAAAAACAATGATGTTCAGAAAAACACTCATAATGTTCAGAAAGTACTTAAAAAGTGATTTCTTCTTTTTTCAGATTATGTGAATGAATTTTTCCTCTACACTACTTTGGGTCAATTGGCCATGAAGTACTAATATTTATCAGAATTATTCAGAAAATTTTAAAAATGGAAACATAATTTATGTTTAATGACAGTATTCACCACTTTTTGATGTTCATTTTTATCTCTCTATGCCAACCCAATGTGATTTACTAAATCACTAAAAATGAGAACTGAGGACACTTCCTGGATTTCGAGCTCCTAAAAACAGCTCCTAATTTATTGATCGGTAACTTCAGAGAGACCGGAAAGCACCATCCAATTACAGTGAACTCTGATGGCAGAGTCCTGATGGCTATGGGGCCAGATTTCCCACTGCCAGGTGCTCAAGTGTTCAACTTTCAATTTTATTAAGATAGCTGGCTTCATGGGGGTTTCAAAACATCAAAATGAGTAAGGCCCTCAGGAAAAGTCTGGATTATCCATTGTTAGGCAATACTCCTATCTGGCTAGGTTTTGGCATGCCCGCCTGCCTAGACTTGCTGTTTCAGGGTCACTCTCTCTTCGGAACGGCACTGATGGCTTCTTAGCCATCGGGAGGAAGAAAATGTCTAAGTAGAGAGTGATAACTCCTCTAAATGAATTAATACCTCTGGCTTGATAAGCCCCGCCCCTCCACCAAAGTGAAACTAACCCTCTTGATGCCGCGGGCAGCTCATGAACCGCTCAGGGCTGCTGTCCTCCGTCAGCTTAGGTCGACAATTCCATGACCTCTGAGAGGAATCCTGAACACAACAGGACATCGCACCTGGCCTTGAGGAGCTCACACAGTTCATCGGGTGAGAGGGTTTACTTCCTGTCTGAGGTCACAAGGGGGACAGAGCAGGCACCCTGAGAAGTGTGGCCAACTTAACAGAAGAAACTAAAGAGCACAAACTCAGCAGACAGAACAGCAGAAGTGTTCCTGCTTCTGTGTGCATCCTCCTGGCCCCTGCCCCAAGCAAATGGAGGGGGACATGCCTGGGCCCAGGGAGGGGGACTTCCTGTGGGGCTGCAGCCTTCCTTCCATGCACTGGTCTCCAAAAGGTGAGCGTGCAGCTCCCCATCAATAGAGCTGAAGTGGGCTCTATTTTCTGGAGGCACTGCTAGTGGCACCACCACTAACAGAATAGAACATTTCCCTTCCATTCTTCAATTCTTTCTGTCGCCCTGAGAGAGATGGTAGGTCCATTTTTACTACTGACACCCCTGGGTTTGGGAGAGACAGAAGGGGGACTAGCCATTCTCAGGGCGTCAGGCTGGACTGCTGGCATGAGCGAGGCACCTTGAAAGTGCTGGAAGATGCATCCAACTCTCCCAAAAGAGGCAGGGGAAGAGTCTACAGAAGAGTCCTTGCCCCCCCCACCCCACCAGCCCCAAAAGGATTTCACATCCAGGCAGAGCTCACAGCTGACTCGTTTGGAGCACATGTGCAAAACAAGGTCATCATGGTGGGAGTGAAAGGAGAGAAAGGACCACACTGGGCAGTGTCACTTGGGTGTCGCACACTCGGCCAGGTCTCTTATTTACATGACCTTTTACAATCCAAGTAACCCTTCTAAGGAGAACATGTCCCAGATGAACAACCTGGGGTCCAGCAAGGTAATGTAATTTGGCCAAGATCATCTAGCTCTTAGGTGGTAAAGCGGAAACTCTCCAGCAATTTTCAAAGAATCCCTGGCAATGGGACTCTTTTTCCAAATAAGATCTCGCTTAAATCATGAAGAGCTCAGAGAATCAAAAGTTGACTCTCTTGTATTTTAAAAATATCTTTGAAGGAGAGCCATTGGGGCCAGGCAGGCAGATGGCAGCGGTTTCCAGAATGAAAGTAAGAGTGAGCACAGATCAGAGATGAGATCCCCCTCAGAGAAGTCCCAGGCAGGTCAGTTAGGCAGCCTTTCAAACGTTAACCTTTGGTTAGCAATTCCCCCAATCCTAGTAGATCAACTATAGAAAACTAAAGGATGAAAACCAGATAAACCTTCATGGCCCTGACACTTACATTCTAAAATGGCACTCTCTTTCCACGAGCTGCTTTTCGCATGCGCTCAACAGAAAGAAAAGGCTGCCTCCCATTACCTGGGTGGAATGTCACACGACGATGCCTGTCTGGCCGCTGAGTGACCGCCGCTCACTGGGCAGCACCTGCCATGGGAAGAAGGCTCACATCCCAAGAGCACTGGACTTGGAGAAAAATTAATGGAGTCCCCAGCGCAGTAACCCAGGGCACATAGCTGTTCTGCATGCCATCTCTGTAACTAGCCACACTGATCCAAGGTCACGTTGACCTCCGCTGATACTTATAAAAAATGTCCGAAAATGGAAAACAGCACAGCTCCTTTCCTCAAGGGTCGGCTTCAGAGATGGTTCAGCAAAAGGCACAATGATTTTTTTTTCAATTCTCTTTCCCCCCTCTTTTTGGTTGATTTGGTTGATTCGAAGACGCTGAGTCATCGAATCCAGCAAGCAGTATCTGGCGTTGCTCCTTAGGACACACTGTTCATGAAGGTCTTACGTAACTGATGGACGCTGAGGCCAGGACAGAGAAAACCATGGACAGATTTGCTTTTTAGCATTCAAATAAGAAGAGAAAGGTATTGAAGGAGGAACTGGAGGCTTTCGCCGTCATGGGAGATGCCGAGCAGCAAGGTGTGAACTTTCAAAGAGCTCCAAGGCCAGGAAGGGTTTTGGTGTAGACTTTCCAGTCATAATTTGAGAAAGCATTATGGACATAATAAGCTTTACTGAGTGCTCTGATAACTTCATTTTGTAAATAAGGTTTATTCCTGAATCTTAAATAATATTTGAATATGGTGAAAAATATTTAAAAAAATGGAAAGACTGTATTAGAAGACTTGAAAAACAGTAAATATTATTAATCAGTTCTCATTTGACAAAGATGATTTTTTATTTTTGCGTATTCATTTCATGTACTACCATGAACTCTCCACTGTGTTTTTTACTGTAGGAAAATAGGAACAGGATGTGATGCTCCCTCAGGGTCCAGCATCACATACTGAATGGGGTAAGCTAAGCTCCCAAATGGAGAGGCTAGAAGTAACCTCTAATAACAGGTGTCTTTTCTCTTCCATTTTAATGAGCTAAAAATGCTCTAGTAATAAGAGCCAGCGTAATCCTCTGAGTTTTCTGCTGGATGTTCAGGCAACTCTCTTAAATTATATGCTTTTTGTATAATGTCTTGGAACATAAAATAGCTTAAGCCTCTATTTGTGGTTTTAAAAACTTCTATCACAAAGATAATACATGACCTCGTAACGCTTTAAGAAGTATATGCAAATGTTTTAAAAGTATAAAGATCCAGTCAAAAAGAAGGCAGCAGTGGAACTGATAAAAGAGTAGACTGGTAATCAGCATGATAATGAGACTGACCTTCAGATGTTCAACTCTATCAGTATTTTATTGTGAAGAAATAACTCATGCATCCCTTCTGTTCTAATTCAGTACCAACAACTATGACATGATATTAAAAAAAAAAAAAAGACTTCCACTAATTTCTAATCCCATTTCACCCAAAAGTTTGAAGGCAATACTACATCAGTGTTGTGCTGAGAGTTTAAATCAGAGAAAGAAATGGAACCCAGATCTTCAGAAAGTGTTCAGTAACAAAGCATTAATGCTAATATCATGTACCTTTCATCACTGACATCACACCCCTGGCTTTTCTTCTACCTTCAGGGCTGCTACTTCCTGGTATGTTCTCTAACCAGCCCCAAACATGAAAATCCCCAAAGCACGATCCTAAGTCTTCTTTGCCCAGTCTCTGTTTCCCCACCCCCATGACTTACTACCAACTACATGCTCATGACCCTCAAATTTATGTCTCCATTCCAAATTTCACATCTGAGCTCCAGACCCACCTGTCCAAACATCCACCTGCTCTTTCTCCCGGGATGCCTCATGCACATCTCAACTGTAATGAGTCCAAAACTGAACTCAGGAACCAAACTTAGGAATAAAGTCTTCCTTATCTATTCAGACAGTACCACCATCCATCTATTCGGTCATGATAAAATCTGGGCATATCCTGGGCCGCAATTTCCTACATCCTATCAGTTACCAACATTGGCTGATGCTGCCTTCAAAACCGTCCTCGATCTGTCCACAAATCTCCAACGTTACTTTCACCATCCCGTCTAAGCTCTGTTGTTTCTTCCTTCACGCATTCTTGCCTCTTCTGACCCCTTTACCACAAAACCGCCCAGCGGTGGTAAATCAGTTCGTGTATTTTCTCTTTCAAAGCTTGCTCTTTGGAACAAGTATCCAACCCTTAACATCTCCCACAGAGCACTTCACAATGGCCTTTGCCCAATGTATAACCTTTCCTTCCACCTTCTCTCCCCTGTTATGACCCAGTGGCAGGGCTTTCTCTCTGTTCTCAAAAACACGGAACCGTTTCTTTCTTCAACCTGCCTGCATGGTTTTTCTCTCTGGCATAGCTTCTCCACACAAGTTCCTCTTGTCTCTGGCCCCAACTTACGAGACAGTTCCTGGGAAACATTCCATTAACCTTCTGACTCATGACCCTCTCTCCTAGCAACATCTATGTTTTCGTGGCACTAATCACACTTATCATCACATCATTACTGATGATGTAATTTTTCGTGCCTCATTACCAGATGATAAGCTTCTTGTCCACCCCACTCAGATTTTCTCCAGCATGAGACACAGTCAGTGCCTAGAACACAGTGGATGCTCCACGAGTATCTATCAACCAAACAATGCTAATATTTAAGAGGAGTTTTTTTGGGGGGTATGCCCCAAGTCTTTGACCATCACAGTCCTAGTTCTTATCAGGTGGCTAATTTCAGTATAAATTTCATAGCTTTTCTTTTCCTTAACATGTGTCTATCATCCAGGGGCCAAGATTAGGAGGAGAAAGGCCTTGATTTTAATCCCGTATCTGCACTTGTATTTAGTAAGCAGGCTTTAAAAAAAGTGAACTGCTTTTCCAGACCTCATCTTTCTCACTGTTGTAGGAAAAAGACTCCTCACGGCTCCTATACTCTGAATCTGTGAATACACAGTGTTTTCAATCCAGAACAAAATTTTGTACACCCCCAAAACAAAACATCTCCTATTGGCTTTAGAATTCTCTGGGTTATTCTTGCTTTAAGGTCTTTCTCCATGTCACTTTCTTTTGATCCCGTGATTTCTGAGAACCTTGAATTACAGTTCAGACCCATCCGGCAAAACCTACAGATGGGGAATGCAGACATCTAGACCTCTGCTTCCTAGCTATTTCCTTCTGAGACTAGTAATGATGATGAGGACTGGGCCCAGCAAAGCCCCCACTGCAGGTCTGGATGGGCAGATGCTTCCCACATTGGTCAGATGATTCCTTTGTGGCCCTAAGATCACGCAGGGGTCTGTGCTTTGTTCTACTCACACTGGCCTCTCTGCTGTGCAAACCCTTCAAGCCAACGCCCACTCCTCGGAGGCTGCCTCTCCATAGCGCTTGGGCTTCTTGTTCCCAAGCCAGGCACTCCCCTCCCCAGAATATTCTAATGATTCCTTCCCTCCCTTCCTTCATGTTCCTGCTCAAATGTCGGAGGGCTTTTTCATGACTATGCTACACTACTGCCCATCCCAACTGCTCTCCGTCCATGGGTCTTTATTTTTCTTATTACCTGTCACAATAAATTATAGGTTATCATCTGTCTTCTCCAACTGGAACATAGGAGTCATAGAGGAGCTTTGTTTCCTGCTCGATGTCCAGGGCCTGAAACAGTCCATCATAGGCACTCAGAAAATATGTATCAAATGAATGCACAAAGGAATGAATGAGTGACGCTCTACTAGAAATCAAGAAGGCAGCAGGGCTGAGGATCTTCCAATCTAAAGCTAGAGGAGTCTATGAAGGTCAGGGAGGAGTGGTGCTGATGAAGGTTAGGAGGAAGAGCTTAGGTTGCTGGAGTCCAAAGCAGGAGAGCCAAGAGACACCCCTCCATGCACCCCAACCCTCCTACCCTCCCCCCACTGCCACCACGCTGCAAGCGGAAGAAGAGAGGTCTCGGTTCATGGGGTGGCATGTGGGGTTGAGTCCCAGGGGCCTGGCAGTCAGCAGGTCTCCTGCCAAGTGAGCAATGAGCTTCTGAAGCCTTGGGATGGGAGAACAGAAACTCCCAAGGTAGTATCAGTAGAAATGAGCATCAGGATGCAGGTGGCCTCGTTTCCTGGAGATGGATGGCATGTGCTGTCTTTTCATCTTTGTCTTCCTTTGTAATTTGACTTTTTAAAAGTCACTTAACCAAATTCTGAATTTAAGGCTTCTGTGAATTAGCCCACAGTTTCACTCACCCCCACCCCCTTTCCCCGAGCTTGGACGCAGTGAGACCCATATATCCATCTTTCCAAGCTGTTGTCCTCACTTGAAGTCCTGAGCCTCACGAGAGCCTTCTAGACCGTGAGTTCCTCCAGGGGAGAAGCTGCTGTGCTCCCAGCACTGACCACAGTGGCCAGCACTCGGCACACTCTTGAGAAACACCAGATGACTCAACAAGTATATTTTGAATGACATCTCCCCAAAGACACTGAGCTAAATATTCACTAACAAACATCACTAATTAAATGCTATTATTGTCTTCTGCTCAATTATGCAGGTGTTGGATAGAGTTAGTTCTGGATAGAGATTAGTTCAAGGATTGGAAGACTCACAAAATACTTAAGGGATCTCCACATGTGTCACAGAAGGTGTGATAAGACCACCATAAGGACTTTCCAGAGATTTCTACCTATATGGCACAGGTGCAGGTGGGGGGTGGGGGGGAAGTATGTAAAGAAGGTAATTATATCTGTGAACTTTATTTTTATTTTCAATATTTCATTTTTTAACACCTTGACTATCATTTTTAAATGTTATTAATATTCAGAAGCTCCTGCGTGGTTCAGTCAATTAAGCATCCAACCTTGATTTCAGCTCAGGTCATGATCTCTGGGTGGTGGGATCAAGCCCTGAATCAGCTTGAGATTCTGTCTCTCCCTCTCCCTCTGCCTCTCTCCCCTCAAATATATAAATCCTTAGAAATATATATTATTAATATTCAGAATAAAGTTAACTCTTTAAATATTTTCAGAGAAATGATTTAGTTTCTTATTAAAAAGTCTGTGTTTTATATCTTAGTGACTTTTTTCCCCTGACATCATAGAAGATCAAATGTAATTAATTCAGCGAACATTTACTGAATGCATACAAGTCACTATACTAGGCACAGCTAAAAAATATAAGCTTCACATAAAAAAACGTGCAGACTGACTGAGCTATTTATATTCTACCAAGAGGACTATATTTATATTAGTATTTAATGTTTAATTTATATGAGACACTCTTTGAAGAGGGACATACTATATATGGAATGTCTTCAGCCATGGAACAATGTACGGCACACCTTCAGTTTCTAACGTGATGGGTGCTTTTGCTCCTACTTTTCATAAATGGCCTCAAACATCATGCTCCAAAAGAAAAACCTTCTTGTAGCTTCCAAACACACTGAGAATTAAGCCTTCTCTCCTTGCCCCCCAATATGTAAGACCGGCTCTTACTATCTTGCAAGTCTGAGCCGAAATGCCTCAAACACAGAGAGGTCTGCCCTGACCATCTGATCTCCAAAAGCCCAGGCACTCTCTTACATAGGACTCCTCACAGCCCTTTCTAAGTCCAAACCCACCTTGTTTGTTTCCCCCATCTAGAATGTACCCTCACCACAACTTTGGTTTGAGCCCTACCCTATTCCCAGCAGCCAACACATAGGTATTGCATCAATTATTAATTAACGAAATTCCTACAGGCTTGCACTGACTATCCTATGCATGTCCCATCAGTAAGCGATCATAAACGTAGGGGTCCTGCTTTCCCACATGGTTTTCTACATCATTGTACATGATACGCCTCGCATTTGACCAAATGGGTCATAAGTATAATTTAGCAGCAACTTCTGAATGAAGCTCATTAAGTCATGATTTGGTGAATAAATGAATGAAAATAATTATGTTCAAAGTTACTGAGGGAGATCCATGAAAGAAAACGGAGTTATAATGCTACAATGTTCTTCCTCAACTTTTAGAAGAAAACCAAGTCTTTTTATTTTAGCTGTGTATTGTTTTTGTAGAAAAATGGCAGCTGTAAAAAGAAGCACTCAAAGCCCAAGTCAAATGAACTGCTATTGGAAGTTTAATAGTTCCCTTAAAGTCGCAGGCAATGTTTCTGGACAAGAAAAAACCCTGCAGAGGTTTAACTAAGACGCAGGTTCCACCTTCTTATGGAATGAGTCTAAGTTCCATGAAAGCTAGATACTAGGATGTGACTGGCTTTTTTTCTGGAAAAGGGAGCAAAATCAGAAGGTCCAAAATTCAGGATCTTTGGCTTATTGGAGGGGGAATCGGTGGTTTAAGAGAGCAGATGCTCTCAAGGGGGAAAACCCCAAGTGTTTTCACATTTTATCTGGGAACCTCACATTCTGCCTACTGGTCAACCTGGTCCAGGGTCCCCTGCTGGGAACACAGCCCTCAACAGAAGAGGCACAAGCTTGCCCTTCCTTGGCCTCAGCCCCTCTGAACAGTGTGGGGACCATGAGCACAAGACTTAAAACATCCCACAAAGCTAGAGACGCAGAGGAGGCCATAGTTAACTCTGCAAAGTGGGGCCCTGGCTCTGAAGGTTCTCCACAACATGGTCTGAAAAGCACCCTCACAAGTTGTGCATTTTATGATTTACTCACAAGCTAATCTGCTCTCTGCCTCATGCCTCTATCTAGAAGCATAATCAGGAATGTGTGTAAATACATATTTAAAACTTGAATGATTTATCACATTATTTAAATGGTCTACATTCGAAAAGAGAGTTTTTTTTATAAGAAACGGAGTACACGGTTAACAAAAATGGTTACTTTTTGAAATGGTAGCTTTTCTTATTTAAAAATAAATATGCAAAACCCTAGTCCATGAAGGGGTTATTTCCAGCACTGCCAATCACAAATTCACCTATTCTGAAAATCAGTTTTGCATTAAGTATCAAGAATCGTAAGACAGCCATACCCTTTGACCCAGGAATTAGCCTCTTCCATGGATCTTGCTTAAGAGAAATAATCTGAAATCCAAACAAAGATTTCATCAAAATGCCACTTATAATGCCAGATATTTGGAAACCATCTAAAGGTCCAATTTGAAGAGAATAGTTAATAAATTATGGTGTGTCCACACAATCGAATGTTATACAGACATTAATAAAGCTTGCTGAGGAGTCGAAAAAGATTTAGGACATAAGGTTAAGCCAACAGAGCAGATTATAACATGTTATTAACTATGGAAAAAAATTCACTAAAAATGAGGACGAAAATGCCTAATCTGATGGATGCTATGGGGCCAGGGGATTACAGGCAAATTTTCTCTCTGATTTATTAGACTTAATGTATTTCCCAAAGTTTCTATGGGGAGCATGTATCGCTTTTACGATGGGAAGGAAGAACATCTCTTCAGAAATGCTGAGTAAGTCTACTGTGTCACTGATATGTGCACACAGAGGCTCATGGAGCTGATGTGATATGTGGTTTGCCCAGTGAGCCCAAGTCTGTGCCTCTCCTATGCCTCCATCAGTGCAGAAAGAATACTGAGATTCCTTGGTTTCACCCTGCATGTCAGCCCCAGGATGCTGATGCTCAAAAAGGAAAATATTCCTCAGCAGCTGCCAACCTATCCGCACCTCTGCAAATGGCTCGCTATTCGCCAAAAAGCAGGCTCCTTGTCCTTGTTCCTTTTATCCGAAGAGCCTCCAATATGCTTACCGATTACAGTACCTCTACCGGCTTGATTTCAGGGTACCGCAATCGTTGGTTCATTCTGCCTCTCCCTTTAGCTTATGAAATCCTCGAGAGTCTTGGCATCCCGACATCCACAGGATCTAGCTGAGTACTTAGTAAACAGTGGCATTTAATAAATACTGTTAAATACGTTTTCACAGTCTAGGAAGAAAGTCACCTCCATAACCCCCAAGAGAAACATTCATGAACAGGACCCGCTTGTGCTGGAAATCTTGATGTCTGGAATGAGAAACACTCTGAGATATCATTTGCAGCTTAGGAAGGAGCGGAGCCACCCGTGATATCCGGAAGCTGGCCTGGCCCTCACAACCGGGCCGTGAGGTTCTCCTGTGGGAGGGAAACGATTTCACGGGACGTCAACACCAGACAAGGCCACTCTGTCTGCGGTCGTGATGGCTCAGGACAGAAACAAGGCCACTCTGTAATCGCACCTGAACACAAACAGAAACGCAGACCTTGTCCAACTCCTACCATGAGCAACATCGCCCTAATCGGGCTCACAGGAACTGCTGCTTCTTCACCAGTGATAGTGTTAGCCTCTCCAGTCTTGGCTCCTTCAGATAAGACTTATTAGGATAGAAAATCACAGGACTATTCCTGCTTCAATCCAGAGGGGAAGCCCTGCTTCTTTAAACCTTCCCCAAATCATATAACACAAGCTCAAATCTTAAAATCTTATAATAACTAATTTCCAACACCCTCTTACTGAGACACCCTGTGTTTCCCTATAGTGTGCCTTCTCCCTTGCTGAAGCAAGTAGCAACCTCAATCTATTCCGCCACGGGTAATCCCTGGTGCTTTCTGGTCAGAGAGCAGTAATAAATTCTTAATCCTACCTGCAATGCTCTCCTCTCATCTCTCCGTTCATACATAGTCATCAGAAATCACTACCTCCTGGAAGCCTCCCTGGATTGGCCTTCCAGGTTTTAGATGGTTCTATTCATTTTACTCTTCATAACATTTAGTTCAACTGCTACTATCCAGTTTGTACTTCATAATACTAGCTAGCACTGTGATCTTGACTGCTCTCTGAAAAATCCTTCAAACTCTAAAATCATATTGTTTTATTGTGTTGCTTTAAAAGTTTTATGGATGGTTATATTTATTCCCTCAAATAGGCTCTACGTTCTCACAGATATGCCTAAAATATATTTTTCATATCCCTTCACATTCCCTTTCCACGTAGCATATATCACACACGCGCACACACACACACAGAGACCACTGCACATGATGAAATCTACAGTCACACGACTGAGCAGATAGAAGTTTGATCCTGCATTTGTTGAGGAATTGGGGAATGACATAATGTCAATCCTATTCTATCAGTAAGCAGCTTCAGTCAGAGTATCTTCAAGAACAAACCTTTGTAGCTGGAGTGTGTTCCACATACCTACCACATTCAGTGTCTGCTCGTGCTCTCCCTTCCTGACTCCCTCCTTCTCCCTCTCTCTCTATGTATCTATCTACTTATCATATTTCAGTGCAAAGTACCTGTCCATATAAAGGTAAATTCAGGCCAAGGCAGCTGGCAGAGGTCCTTTCTCCTCAACAGAAATCAGTGACTAAAATTAAGCCTTCCAAACATCTGACTTGCTGACGTATCTGTCCTGCAGAACGACAGTGATCCTGCTCAGAGGGGAAAAACCTACCGGATTATGAAGTTCTCTGCCAAAGCCGGATATGATCCTGCCGGACAGCCCCCTCTGGATGACCTGCTCCCCTCTCCTGTGCTGATGACTACAAGTTTGCTCCTAGCTTCCCTTCACAACCATATGCCCTGCTGACTTCCCCATTTCTAGTCCCCAGACTTGACATTGACCTTGCTTGCCAAGGCTGGGATGACTCCCTGAAGATCTAGAATGAGGTCTAGATTCAGACAGAACTGAGTTTCCATGACAGCGCCTTCCTCTCCAGTCTGGCTCCAGGAGCTCAGGAAGATCATTTAACCTTTCTAAGCCTCTAGCTCCTGGCTCGAAAGGGAAAAAAAAAAAAAAAGGAAAAGAAAAAGAAAGCCATAATATTTACCCTCCCAGGACTGTATAAAGATTTGGTGGAGATTATGTATCTAAGCCACGTGGCAGATTATCTACAAATGTTAGCTCCTTTTTTCCTGGTGGTGCCTGACGACTGTTAGCAGCCTGTTTCCCCCCGAGGAGGTGCCCAGTGTGTGTTCTTCGTGCCTTACACCGGGAAGCGTATTTAAAGCAGGGCAGACGGCAGAGTTCCTGTTCTCAGACCAACCATCAGTATAACAACCTGATTGTTGCACTGATCTGCTCACCTGTTCGACTTGCTGATACCGCTCCCATCCACTTCCCTTGCTACACCCCAAACCCCAAACCAAGAATCTAGGTCTGTCCTACTCTCACTTGGGCAATCCTGTCCCTTTTGCCCCGGAGCATGGGTGCTCTGCGCCTTTGCCCTGATGACCTCTCGTCCATCCCCTCTGGAACTTCTGTCACTTTGGTTGCCTAGTAGAAGGCCCGATCCTCAGTTTCACCTCATCTACAGGATTCTGACCGTGGCCTTGAGAGGTAGTGTTGCAGTTTATTAAAGCAGGGGTATTTGTTTTGGATGGCCAGTATTTGAATCCCAGCACTGCCGCTTCCTGACCACGTAACCTTGAGCAAGTTATTACCTCCCTGACTTCCAGTGTTGTCACCACAAAGGGCTTTTATGAGACTGAAATAATATGGCGAATTTAAAGCATGTAATACAGGACCTGGCATACCAGATAGGTCCCCAATAAATGTTAGTGCTACACGCATAAAGGTTGTGCCCGTTGGACTCACCGTGAACACTGGCCTCCTTTCTACCCAGCCAGTTGCCACGTACCTACCCACAGCACATAGCCATGTCACCTACTAGCCCCCACTGATCTTCCCAGTCTGGTCCCTCCAGATCCATTTCCTTCCTCACATGTCAACCCAGATGCTCTTTATCCTGACATACGCCCTTATCAGACTCATAATGTCACTCACACCTTCCAATATTCTAATTTGGTACCTATAATCTTAGGACTTAGGTCTTTTTTTTTTTTTTTTTTAAGATTTTTTTTTTTTTTTTTTTTGACAGAGAGAGATAGTGAGAGAAGGAGCACAAGCAGGGGAGTGAGAGAGGGAGAAGCAGGCTTCCCACAGAGCAGGGAGCCTGATGCGGGGCTTGATCCCAGGACCTTGGGATCATGACCTGAGCCCAAGGCAGATGCTTAACGACTGAGCCACCCAGGAGCCCCAGGACTTAGGTCTTAAGTGGTAACTCTAACCTATGCCTGCTGCCTCCCCTTTGCCCAAATCCCATAAACCCCAGGAACCTCCATGAATAATGGTGTTATGTCCATCACTTCACCTTCCTGTTCAAACGTTCACTATATCGGTAGTCCCTAAAGTAGGAGGTCTCTGATTTTATGATTTTTAGATGACCAGGGCTTCTGATCATGAGATGGCTAGGCTGGAAATAAAGCACAGGGATATTTACTAAAAGTATGTGGATACAGATAAATGGTGGACTCCTCAGTCAGAAATAGGCTGGCAACCCCACCTCTTTCAGCAAAGTCTAGACACAAAAGGCGTTACTTCATCTCCAGGCTTTGCCTTGGTTGGGAGTGGGGGTCCCACTTTTGGAATTGGCATGGTCTTGGGCACCTGAGCTGCCTCCATGTGCAAACCCCACATCGCTGTTCAGGGGGTCCGTCCCGAAAAAGGAAGGGACAATTCTCGATAACGGACACATTGTTTTTGATTGGCCACATCAGTAGATTCAGAGAACCACACCTCTATCTGTCCAGCTTGGTGTCTCTACCAGCCTCTGCCTCTTCACCATCCTCACCACCAGCAGCACCATGTACACAGCGTGGAGCACGCGATCTAGTTCAAGATTGCAATTCTCTGAGGGATGTGGGCTGATACAGGGCCAGTCAGAGCCCTTAAAGGAAATTTCTATGAATAGGGACCTGGAAGAAATAAGACCTCTCTTTTCTACGGCTCAAAAGCCCAAGAAGGCAGGATGGGAACTACTTGATAGTCAGCTTTCCCAGCACATAGGAAAGGGTCTCAGAATGAAGCTGACCCAGAGAGAAAGGAGCTGAGAAATAAGGAGAGAGAGAAAGAGCCTTTACAAAGCCCAGGTGAGTGCTTGGGTTCTCGCCATGACTGAAGCAAGGTCCATCTTGCTGTACTCTCCAGTCACATGAGCCAATGAGTCCTTTTTTGCCTAACATAGTTAAATAGAGGTTCTTCACACATATAACCAGATGAATCCTGACCAACTCCCTTGGCCAGGGACATGGCGGGGGGCACCCGTCCACCCTTGATACACTTAATGTTTCAGGCAGAGATTAGGGCACAACAGGAGGGAATGGAGAGATGAGGGCACAACGGGAGGGAATGGAGAGATCCACATCTTCCCACCTTGTTCATATTCCTGTGACTTTTGTGTAATTTCACCCCCAGGGACAAAAGTTTCCAAATCACAACTTGCTCCTAGCATATATCCCATTAGCAG
Organism: Procyon lotor; assembly: GCA_028646535.1. NCBI lineage: Eukaryota > Metazoa > Chordata > Mammalia > Carnivora > Procyonidae > Procyon > Procyon lotor. Next base: position 27,771,623 of record CM053608.1, read on the forward strand.
TACAATGGTCTCCAAATCCCCACCTTTATAGGAGAGTTTCCTTTTCCCAGCTACACTCAAAACTCTTGGAAGAGTCTTATCAATGACTCTGGAAATGGTCAAAACCCCAGAATTCCTGCTGGGGAAGGGGAGGGAGGCGAGGTGAGGAGGAAGCACACAGAAACAATCAGACTAAACAGCAACAATAGGAACCAAGACATTTTGGGAGGTCTCGGTCTCATAACTGGAGACTTAACTTTCAGAATGTAACTTAAATTTTTACTCGGAAATCTGAACCTCCACTAAAATCAGACACCCACCTTTATCTCTCTGTCCCATGAACGCAGGGTTTCTTTCCAAAGCACGCTCCAGCTTCTCCTATCTCTACAAGTCTGCAGAAAGGCAACTGGGCGTACTGGAACATGTGCTTTATAATAATAATTCAGGCTTCATCACCTTTCTCCTCTCATTAACTCTTGGGGATATTGTGAAAAATTAATTGCCATTATTTGTGAAAATTCATCAAAATCCATCCAGTACTGAGTGAAAGTTGGTATTTATTATTTCATTTATTATTATTATTTTATTCTGTATTATAAGCTCAGATAATCAATGATCGGTCAGATGTCCTTTATCTCATATTAGCATCATTATTACCCTTTCCCTGTGTCCAGCATGACCTCCTGCCCATCTTCCTTTGACCCAACTCTATGAACTGCACCCTTCTCAAACTATACTCTGGTTTCTCCCTCTCAACTCCACCAACACTCATTATATAGCACTTTAAGAAGAGGACAGGAAGATCATGGGTCCAAAGCCCTTAATCTGTCAATGAGGGGATGAGGGCACAGAAGCCCTTGAAGGCCAAGCTACATATCCAGGGCCACTCATTCAGTGGCTTGGTCAGGACAACGTGGGTTTTCCAAGCCCCCATCGGGAGTCCTTTGCACCCCACCATACTGTTTCCCATGTGCACCAGTCCCCTGATGCTCAAGGACCACCCCAGGTGCTCCACTATCTGTGTGCACTTTCCAGCCCTCTCTGCACCAGCCTTTAAATTCCCATAGGAGAGGTTCCCTTGCAGCTCATCAGCCAGTCCGTAGGAATATATCCAACATGTGTTCATCTCTGTTCTCTGCATGCTTGGGCACAAATCAGACATGAGCAGACAATACCTATCTTAAGTCCTGAACCGGACACACTACCAAAACTGCAAATCATCTATCCCTTAATAAAATGAAGGGTCCATCTCTCTGCAGATGTGTTTTTTGGTCCCTACACAAGTTTTGTTTTTGTTTTCCAAATGCATTTTGCTTGAGGAAGACTTCCCATGGTGTCTCCTATTTAGGGAGAGTAATAATGAAATTTATTTAAAACTGCCTTCCCTTTAGATGCTACATTCTGTTTAATAAGTGCATTATTATGAGGACTTATTAATTTATCTTCTAATTTTGCTTAAGAAATGTAAAAGGTGACATCTGCTTTTATCTTTGTTCTTATTTTCTTGAGCTCAATATGAATTTCTTTTCCTTTATGCTGAGAAACTTCAGGACAATGAACGAATTTACACAATCGGTTTGGATTCACTCCCCTATGTGTCAGTGGTTGGTTATCTTCTCTGCCCAATGAACTGCTATCAAAATTCTAAAGCCACACAAGTCCGACTATAGCCATCTAGCTCTTGGAGGATTCAAAAGCTTCACTAACAATTCTTCCAAGTTAAAATAACAAGTGCAGCCATCCTTCCTTATAATGAGCCTTCCTGAAGAATCTTTTCTGATTATGGGTGCCTTTGGGAAACCACATGGCTTTTACCTGGACCCAGCTCAGAAGCAACAGGTAAAGCCTTTCTGTGTCGACCGCCTGGAAATCATACACAGAGACTTCCCGCGCAACAACTCCCTCTTTCACCGAAGGCTTTCCCAGCCTAGGATACAAAGCTAATTATAACCAGGGTTACAAATTATAGCTAAATCATCCTATAATTATGAGCTCTCTATGATTGGTTAGTGAAAATCATTCCTAACACCTCAGCATATATCTTTAAGAGTAAAAGAAATTTCGTATCATTAAATTGCTGAGACCTTTAACTAGTTTCCACTTAATGAAAACATTATTTTCTGTTTAGAGGGACTCCTTTTCTTCACTTAAGCTGTTTGAAAAAGCATGAAACTACAAGCAGATGCTTCTGTCCAGATAAACGGTAGCAAAAAAACAAGGGTTTAAAAAGTTTCAAAATCTAACCTATTTTTCACAAAATGGTAATATACTCCCGTATCAGCAGCCAAGTAACAAACTGAAGGTCAATTGATAATAAGTATTTCTACAATGCCAGACGTGATAAACCATCAAAGTAAATAGCTTTTACGGGGGACTGATAATATTGATGCATAAAGCACTTCAAAAAGTGTAGCTCGGAACTTGGTTTGACTGCAAAACCAAGAGTTCAGTATTCTTATTGACAAGTAAGAACAGATGCCGATTCCTTAAATGTTTTCTATGCATACAGTTGTCCACAACTACTTCTGAAGGTCTTCAGAAGAAAAAAAAAACAAGGTTAAGAGACACTTTAATGCAACATAGGTAGTTCTGAAATACACCAGACCCAGGTGCACTGGGATAGACTCCAATTAGTAAATTACATATATGTGAAGCAACTGACTTTGTCATTACCAGTGCCTGGTACTGAATAATGAATTATTTTTATTACATCTATCACACACATACACTTCTCCATCTAAATCGAAGGGCAGTAAACAGACACAGAGAGCTTACACCTACACAATGTGAAATGCTAGCATGGACAATTAATTACAGCAAAAGAATGATTAATGAAGCAAATCTTGCAAAGCCTCATCTCTTTTTCTGAAGGACGGACTATACGACTATATAGGGAGAAAAGTAGTGCTGAATTTGGCAAATAATTGCTTCGCCTCTCCATTTTGCCCATGGAGATACTCCCAGATACTGCTTCAGGAAACCCTGACTACACTTTGCTCCAGCCAAGGACTACTATAAATTGACGCCGTAGACGTCTTCACAGAGAATGCTGACTCTCTGGAACGCAGACAAAGGAGGGTGTAGCTCGGTGAAGCCTAGCCAGGCGCTCCAAGGCTCCGGGCTCCCGGAGGCTGCCCCGCCAAGCTCCTCTTGCGCTCCGAGGACTGGGGAGTCCGAAACTGATGGCGGACTTGGTTTATTTCCCAAACTTCGGGAGACAGTGTTTACCCTAACTCCGGTGGCTGAAGCAGGGGAGAGTGGGGGTGAAGAAGCGCCCCACTGCGGCTGCCGCGGCTGCCCACCCATCTCCCCGCCCCCCACAGCACCCTTCCCTTCCCCCTCACCTGTCCTGAGCGCGGGGCCTCAGGGGTCTAGGGGCCTCTCGGGACTCTCACCGCGGGAGCAGTTGGGACGTCGGACGCCTCCGCAGACGAGCGGAGGAGGCAGCGGGCTCGGGGGCGTCAGCGGGAATCTCGGCAGCCGCGGGCAGCAGCGGGCTCCTTCCCCATCCCGGCGGGGCTCGTGCGGCGGACGCGGCGCGGCCACCGCGGGCTGATGAGTCAGGCGAGGGGGCGGGCTGCGAGGGCGGAGGACCGGCGGAGGAGGGTGGGGGGCGCCCTTTACCCCCGCGCCGGGGGGGCGGCGGCGGTCTCGGGGCGGGGGCCGCGCTGCTGCCTGTGCCCGCGGCGGGTCGCGGGTCCGCCGGCCGCCACCATCGAGCGCACGGAGCCCGAGGGCTCCTGCCCTCGGAGGTCAGCGGGCGCGGCGCCGGGAGGCAGGGACTTGCAGCTCAGGAGTCGTCGCCGCCTCCGAGAAAGACAAAAGGGACCCGGGGCCCGGGAGGGGAAAAGTTTTCTGCTCCGCTCCAGACAGATCCCAACCACACCTCACGCCCTGAGCACTGAAGAGGCGGGCTGGGGGCTGAGGGCTGGGGCCTGGGGGCTGGGGTGGGGGGCGGGGCGGGCTTCCAAGAGCGTCACCTCTCGGTCGGGTCCCGGGTCCGAGCCAATCTCGCCGCCTCCCATCACCCGTGGGAACTCCCCCAGCCCTGCTGCCCCAGCTTCCGCAGTCCGCCTCCTCCCCGAGGATGCCGACAAGATCCGCTCCTCCCCTTCCCAGGGCCCCCAAAGGCCCTACGCGTGACCCGGCCGCAAAGTTGCACTTCTGGATCCGGGATTACCGCAGACAAAACCCATCTCTGGGGACAAAATACCCGCTTTCAGGAGCTCTTCTCCGGGCTGGAAGGCCAGCGGGTGGAGACGGACACACCCACCCGTGGGGCGCGCCTCTGTCTGCGGTGGAATCCCAGGTCCCAGAGCCGAGGTCCCGGCCCCACCAGTCCCCTGGAGCAATAGGGGAGCCCCTACGGATTCCCGGGTTTCCTGGAGCAGACGCCTCGGCCCCACGCCCCTCAGACGCTTTCTTATCAGACGCCGCCTGGGCGGGTCGGGGTCCCCCTGGCGGGCTGCGCGGGCGCTGCGCGAGCGGAGCCACACTCGGCTCCCAGCTCCCAGCCCAGCCGACACTGCGAACCCCGGGCCCCCTCTGTCTACACCGCCCTAGAGCGCCCAACAGATTAGTCGCGGAAAGAACTTCCAGAGATGGCTTCGGGGTGAGGGTTATGGGCAGGAGGGATAAGGGCTAACCGGACCATTGAGAGCTTCGATGAACGGTGCTGACGTTGAACTCCAAATATCAAAGTTAATGAGGGGTACAGGTGACTCCTCCTTGCTCCAAACATCCAGTAAGTGGAGACTGCCCTATTCATAGAATAAAACGATATGATAATTACCTCCAATGGTATGGCAGACATAGAGTGGCGATTTTATTATATGCAGGTCAATTCAGTAAATGAGGTTTCATTCTGGATTGCTGTTCGAGCCGTGACACTGACACGTGCGGAGCACATCAGTGCCCGCACTTGGAGTGGGGTACACCTGTGTATCTCCTGAATGAATATATTTTAGGTGATGGACTAGAGAGCAAGTATGGCATTCAGGTGAAGTGTATTTGTGTATTTAAGACAAGGAAGGGGGCGGGGGTAGGGATTCCACGCAAAAGCCCACATTTTGGAATTCAGATATGGCAATGAGGAGAGACTTTGGAAATGGGTTTCTTGTGGTCCAGTCTTACTGTCTTGACTAGAAGAATTTGAAAACTTGGGATTTTTAGTAAAAATTTCACAATCAAAATGTTAACAAAAAAAAAAAAAAAAAAAAAACCTTAAGGAGTAGGGAGGGAGGTGAAGAAATAAGTCACTCCAGTAAACCATCTGTAGTTTTATTTTTACCCCACCTGCAGCTAGAACTCTTTAGCCCACAGCCACTTGCTTAATTCTCTTGGTTTTCTTACACATTTGTCAAGGCACCCCACCAAAAGAATTTGATTCCACTGGGCCCTTCTTCTAGTTGTAGCTCTATATACTTATAAAGCCACATTTTTCTATAAAGCTCCTGAGAGTAGACATCACCTGGTTGTGTTCACTAGGTTCCCAGGAAATGAATAACAGGTTCACAGTGTCCATAGAGATCATCAAACATGACATTGCATCTACTACAAGTGGTGATACATTTCAAATGGCCATCTAACCATCCTACACATTGAATAACTGAGCCTTCCTCAAAGAGGAAGTGATAAGGGCTATGAAAGAAAAACATAATCCCATTCTGAAGGCCACAGATGCTGATGATCCCTCATTTCTGAAGTTAGATTTTGGTGATTCAACCAAAGAAGCAGCAGCAGCAGAGATGGACTACACAAGACACCGAAAGGGAATTATTTCTATTTCTTTTAAAAATAATTACTATTTGTCTCAGAAAAGACAGAGGCAAGATGTTTTATAAATAGGGAATTATCTGGGGCACCTGGGTGGCTCAGTCATTAAGCGTCTGCCTTCGGCTCGGGTCATGATCCCAGGGTCCTGGGATCGAGCCCCATATCGAGCCCCATATCGAGCCCCATATTGAGCCCCATATCGGGCTGCCTGCTCATCAGGAAGCCTGCTTCTCCTGCTACCATTCCCTCTGCTTGTGTTCCCTCTTGCTGTGTTTCTTTCTGTCAAATAAATAAAATCTTTAAAAAATTTTAAAAAAAAATAGGGGATTATCTACAATTCAGTAGAACAAGCAACTCCCAAGATACTAGTTTCAAATTCTTTCCTGGTGTTGAGTGCTCAAGGCAAGCCTGGGTAAATTATTTAATCTTTGCTAATGGCCAGTGTCTGTCCATTTGAAAAAAGCCCAGTGAGGCTAATACCAATGATAATGGATTTTGAATTTAGCTCCGTATCTGCTTTTGAAGTAATGGATGGGACCTCTCACCATCAGGCTGCACTGCACTTCACACATAATATTTTTGCCCTGTCCTTATGAGATTTGTAAATTTCCACTAGCACAAGCCCATCTTATAAGAGTGCATGTGGGAAGAGAGCACTCATCTCTGTAATTCAAGCTCAACTACCTACAAACACAACTAACAGAGGGACTTCAAACCTTATTTCTCCCACTCCTTAAGTAGGAACAAAGTACCTATTTCAAATTGTTTCTGTGCAAATTGAATGAAACAACATATATAAGACTCTTCTCACCTGTGACTTAGATTGTCAATACATGTTGAAACACACACACACACACACACACACACACACACACACACACGACTCTTCCTGTGGAATCAAGGATTAATTTGAGGAAAATTTTGAAATATGAAGATTTCAATTTCATTCCTGGTATACTATAAATGTATGTCCAGTGTATGGCAACACATTTGTTGTAAATTCATTTTGAAAATACACATTGGAATAACAAGAATATCATTAAGTAGATCACATAACAAGGCTAAGGGAAGGCCTGTCAAGTTTATGTGATTATACCCATTTTATTTTGCCATAAATGTAGCCTCTAGCATCTTCAGACCTGAGAAGAGGTCCTCAGCTAAAAAATAAAAAATATCTTCAATGGAAAACAAATGCAATTGTTTGCTAGATTCTTATCTGAATTGTTTTGCTCCAGCTGTGAAATAGATTGATAGTCTTAAGGCCCCCAAGGTATCTCTGCTGGAAGCCATAGATGCTGTTTCAAAATTAGGGGTAAAAAAGGACAAACTCAATTAAAGAAAATGATCTATCTTATTTTATCTTTAAAATTTGGAACTAGGTAGAAGAAATACAGGGAAAAGTAAAAGGTAATAGAAATGCATTTACAAAGAAATTTTTAGGGTCATTTTATTTCACTGTGATTTTGAATAACACTCTGCCACATTTTTAATCTTCCTTTTTCATTTTGTATAATTAATAGTTCAGTACATTTAGCTGCAGAAAGATGTTAATTTCTCTTCATTAAACATGCAAGTGAGAGTACTAACCCCTCTCAAATAGAGGTTTTATAACTTTGCTGCTGATACTATTACTTAAATATTTTATAAATTCTGTATTAACCCCTTTATTTGATGATAAACCTGTCTAGCTTATGTTTACCTGAGGAGCACTAGCACTAGCAGTATACCTTCCAAAAATACAAAGTGGGGAACAGTCTGTCTTTCTCCAAAAACCCCAATTCTTTCTTGTGAACAGATTTGCACTTAGATGTGAGGAAGGATCACTTCATGGCTGCTGGCAATCCAGGAAGTATTTTCTCAGAAAATTTCTGACTGTGCATTTCATTACAAGAATCTACCCACAGAAGATATTAGAGATTTGACTGAAATAGTGGAGATGGTAATGGTAACCCACCTGTACCACTGTCCATGGTACTGAACCAGTCGTGCATCACTGCCGGGCTACTCAAATTGTGGTCTGAGGATAGGAAACATTGGCATCGCTGAAAATTGTTAGAATGGCAGGATTTCTGGCTTCAGCCAAAACCTACTGGAGATCATACTCCACAATTAACAACAACCTCAAATGATTTCTCAGCTTGTTAAAATTTGAGCAGTGCTGCACTAGGACGCAATTTACATTACCTTGTGACTATCCTGGGGGTTTGTTTATATCACCCCTCATTTCAATCCCTTCCTGAGACACAGCCCAAATCTTGCATTTTTAGCTATGTTTTACTTGGTGATGTGATTTACATGGTGTTATACAAAGAGCATAGCTTTTGAATCAAAGAACAGGGCTAAAATATCAACTTGTACTGACCACTCTTGAGCTCTGTTGTCCTCATCTATAAAGTGTTAATAATTATAGTATGTCCTTATAATGCCATTTTAAGGATTCAATGATATTAAATTAGTATTTGTAAAGCACTAGCCTGGCATATAGCAGATGCTCAACAAGTGTCTCAGTCATCTTGTGAGAGCTACATCCTTTACCAAAGTGGGGTGCCATCTTAGCATCACACTCTTGGGCATGGTGAAAATTTATTTGTAAAACAAGTTAGTCTTTAATTTCTGCTCAATTGGGGTGCTTGAGTGGTTCAGTCAATTAAGCATCCAACTCTTGAGTTCAGCTCAGGTCGTGATCTCAGGGTCATAAGATCGAGCCCTGTGTTGGGCTCCACACTGGTATAGAGTCTGCTTAAGATTCCCTCTTTCCCTCTCCCCTCTATCTCTTTCTAATAAATAAATAAATAAATACTAATAACTTCTGCTCAATCCAATCACAGTACATGCACATTAAATTAATTAATAAAATGAGATTTTTAATATCCACCAAATTCTGTCTCCACTCATAATTATGATCTAGAGTAAAGAAGGATAAGTTCTTTCTTGACAATTATATGAGATCCGTTTTTTTATTAAGTTAGAGCAAGATGACTTGGTATTTTGAATTCTAAAATGTTTATAAATATCTAGATGCCTTAATTCTACTACCAACAAAAATCTGCACACATGTACAGCTCACTTTGTAAATAGTAACCATTTACACTTATGTATAGTCTCTAATGAAGCCACAATGTTGGTAAAATAGAATGCAGTTTAAAATTGTGCTATTTAGGAGCCCTGGGAATACCCTTTCACACACTTCTTTCAAAACACGAGGAAATGTTGACACATTCATTTTTCAAAGGAAATGTCAAACCTGATCATCTGTTCTATTACAAGAGTCATTTAATGAGTCTTGACACTTGCGATCATTGCTCACTGTGCCACTGCTGATCTGGAAACACCAGTTTCCATAAGGGAATAAGCTGTTTCTATAAGGGAATAATGAACTTGAGCAGGCCAAGTCTTCTTTTAGGTGTTATATTCATTTTTTTAAATTATTGGAAAAATAATCTTTGAAATACTTTAGATATAATTTCTTTCAGCTCCCTCATGTTTTTAGTTAACTAACACAAGTTAAGTGCCTGTCTCAGGATCATGTAACTAGACAGTGGTAAGGGCATGACTTGAACCTGGGTCTTTTTAGTCCTAGTTCAGGGCTTATTCAACATTCACTCAGTTAGACGGCTTTAACATCCTCAGGTGCTTATTTGAGAGCTTTTAGCCTATATCCGGTAGTAGATGCATTTCCCCAGACTTACCACACCTCCCCACCTAAGGGAGCAGACTTTTTATAATATATGAGTAGAAATTCAGTTTTAGATTGTTCATTAATTTGAAAGCACTCACATAATGTATTGGACGTTATATTCAGTTAGGGTCATATAAAAAGAGGAGTCCTTTTCCTCATATTTATTGTGGTCTGATGTGTTTTGGCATTTTTATAAGCATACAATCACAATATGAAAAGTGCCCTAATAGAGGTACAAAATGATGATACAAAGTAGGGGTTCTCAGAAATCCCTTGGGGAGCTAGAGTTCAAAGGAGGTTTCAAAGACATGGGGATACACGATATTGGTCTTAAAAGACTAAAAGTCTTCAAAGCATCCTTTGAAGCATCCCACCCCCACTTGGGGGGTGGGCAGAATTCAAAGAGAGAGAACTATGTGTGCAATTTCCAGAGGAGAAAACAGTATGGGACATTCAGAAGAGGGTGGGTACAGCCAGTATGGCAGGAGTGTGGAAGGAAGCCAGAGCTATCAAAAGGAATCTGGAGATTTAGACCAGGGCCAGCTCATGGAGGGCTTCACACTCCAGGTTAAGGAGTTTAGGTTTTAACCTGGAGACATTAGGGAAAATTAGAATGTCCTTTTGACAGAAGTGGTAGAGGTTCTGTGGAAGGGGTGTGAAACTCAGAGGCAGGCAGGCAAAAATGTTAGAGATTTTTATAATAGCCCAGGTAAGGCAAGATGATGGTATGAACCAGGACATTGGGAATAATGATGAGTTGGAGAGATTCAGAAAATACATATTTTTATTTACAGTGTGTAGGACTGGTATTCAATAAGCAGAGCAGTGCACTACCTTTTCTATTCATTCTTCTGCTAAATAAGAAATGAAGACTAAGAGTTCTTTGGCTGTTTTCACCATGGTCTAAATTCCAAGTCGTCAAAAACATCTGATTTATTCAAGAGTTAAAAATCCAGGTATATATAAAAGCAATGGATTGCAGTATTGTCCATAGTAACAAAAATATCATAGCAAACCTTCATATGGTACTTACCACGAGGCAGGCACAATTCTAAGCATTTTATGGCTATTAACTCTTCATGAAACTCTTCTAGAGTAAGTACTAATATTCCCCTCATTTTACAGCTGAAATAACTGAGAACTACAGAAGTTAAGTGACTTACATAAGTTAATAGTAAGTAGAGGAACTGAGCTTATGGGCCATACAGGCTGATGTCAGATTTTGGGTTCTCAAGGACTGATAGCTGTCTTTCAGTGAAAACAGGAAAGCTCAGAAGTAGGAGACTGTCAAGTTATGATATGTTAACATAATGGAATACCGTGTAGCCCTAAACAGAAAAGATCCTTATCCACTTATAGGGGTAAATGTCAAAGAGATACTACTAAGCAAGAAAAGAAGTTGTGGAATACCTTGGATAATGGGATCCCATCTTTGAAAGTGTGTGTGTGTGTGTGTGTGTGTGTGTGTAAAGGTGTAAGGCATAGAAGGATACATACCAGACTATTAACAGAGACTATCAGTAGGGAATGAAACTAAATTCATTCTAATTTTTATTTTATACAATTTTGCTCCTTTAATTTTTATAATGACTTTGTATTACTTTTATAATAATATTTTTAAAATAACAATAACAATCATTAAGACTTTTCTCTGTAACTGTGGACCTAGCAACAGATGAATCTTACTGATAAATGACAGATGTAGGAAGTTCGTGTTCATATTTTCAGACTTTTCTTCAAACCTGGCATATACACACACAACAACAAATTTAAATACCAGATTTCACTTTATAATTCATCGACTAAATTACAGAATTTTGGAATCCTTATTGGAGATGTGCAATCTGAATTAAAAGCTTCCTGAAAGAAAGTTCTATGGGAACTTCTGGCAAGTGCAGTCAATCTGCAGCTTCATTATATTTCCATCTTCTCGATGTATGAAAGAATAATTTACTTCAAAAGGCAAGGTAATTGTTGCTTGATTATTTGACATCTTGCTAGCAAGAGCATTATCTAATTATACTCTTCTGCCTCCGCAAGAGAACTCAACTTTTTGCCATAGTGTATTTGATTAGCAACTTTTAAATGACTTAAAAAACAGAAAGTGACATGTTATTGCTATGAGAGAAATTAACCCTATTAACTAACCTGATGCCTCACATAGCATTCTTTTTCCTACTGACAAAATAAATCCTTATTCCTCAAATGTATGTCAAAGTAGCTCTTTTATTTTCCTGTCAGCTTCCTCATTAATTATTTAAACAAAAGTTAATGTGTGCCAACCAAAAAATCTGAGAACAATGCTTTTACAAAGTTTACCCAAATATATTCAAGAAAGATGTTTTCTTACAACGTCTTATGAGGTGTACACTGTACCAGTAGATTTTCCTTCACAGACTGGTCAATTACCCAATAGAGGATTTGAAATTACTTTTTTAACCTTGAAGGAGAAGGTACACATTGGAACATTGGAGCTCAAAGAGTTTAACCGGCCCAGAATCTGTCCACTAACAAAGGTTAGGGCTAGGACAAGGATACAGGTCTCCTGTCTTGTTGCTTAATACTCTTCTATGCAAAAATACCATCTTCTGGTAAATGGTTGTAGTGAGAACACAGGCTTTTGCAAATCAAAATGAGGGCCTGCTTACTGGATCCACCATTTTACTGGATGATGGAAGAAAGACTTTTTATTGAAATGTAAAGATGACCTATAAGAAAATTTTTTAAAGTTACAGGAACTTTTAGGGACAAAACACAATATAGCAAAGAAGTTCTGAATTCCCATCGAATGTTTTGACATATGCTCCTAGTTCATGGCACAGTAGATATAAAGGTAAAAATCCACTTTCCTCAGCAAAAGGAATATTTTGATGAAATTGTTTGTGAATCTCTTGCAAAAGTAGAAGCTAAGCAACATAGAGATGAGTCACTTGGGTTTGAGAGCATCTGAAATATGAATTAATTACTGAAAACCAGTAAGTATTTGACTGTCCTCTTATTTCTTCCCTACAGTTCCACAGGTAAGGGAACCTACCAGGCGAAGGACTGGCAGCAGAGAATATTTTGATGAACTCCACCCTCAGGGAAAAAAAAAGAAAAGAAAATCAAGAGGCTGTTAGGGCCTCTGGTACCACCTACGGGAAGGTCAGTAAGTATAATCTTATGATAATAACTGTTTGTTTTTTTATTCAACATATTCCTCATGAATATGTTCTGTACCAACAAGAATGCCAGGATAGCCAGGCAGATCAGGGAGAGGGTGAACGGTAAGAGATGAGAGAGAGGAGGAGTCTGGGGCCGAGCATCCAGGGACTTGTAGGACTCAAGCTTCACTTGCAAATCACATCATTTTAAGTTGTATCCTTATTTCTTATAACAAGTGCAATGATAGAATTTGAGATTTTTAGGGACACTTGGCTGGATCAGTCGGTGGAACATGTGATTCTTGATCTCTGGGTTGTGAGTTTAAGCCTCACATTGGGTGTGGAGCCTACTAAAAAATAAGTAAAAAAAAGAAAAGAAAAGAAAAGAAATTTTTTTTAAAAAAATTGAGATTTTATTTCTGGATGCCTACTTCAAACTATTAAAATGCCAAAATTCGTAACCTGAATAAATAAAACAACAACATATATGTAAGTACTTAGGTTCTAGAAGGCTCTTGTCCTTCACTCTAGGTTTGAGTAATTGTACCTTCACAGAAAAACCTGGTAGCCAAGAAGGGGGCAGAGTATCAGCTTTACAATGGCTATGCAAATACATTAAGCAAACTCCAAAATGAAGAGCTGTCAAATTAAAGCTGAATTGGAAATATTGCTATGGTCCAAATGAGTCTGTTCTTGCTCTCTGCATCACTGGGCCCTCTGTATCAGCTGTTAAGCTAGAGTACAGCATTGGCCTTTTTAACGGAGGAGTCGAAAATTTCAAAGGTACAGGGATGTGGACCAGAGGAACCTTTAACACAGAGACCTCAAAGAGAGTCAAGAAAGAGGCAAGAAGTATGTACTCCCACACTTCCCTGTTTGCTCTTTGCTCACAGAAAACAGTAGGAAATGGGAACACACATGATCTCACTTATATGTTGAAGCTAGGAAAAACAAAGTAACAAGTGCGTAGATACAGAGAACAGACGTGGTAGCAGAGGTGGGGGCTGGTGCTTGGAAGAAACGAGTACAGGGGGTCCAAAGGTACAAACTTCCAGTTATAGAGTAAAAAAGTCATGGGATATAATGTACAGCATGGGGACAGTAGTTCTTAATACTGTATCACATATTTGAAAGTTACTAAAAGACGATACCTTAAAAGTTCTCATCACAAGAAAAAACAAACTCGTAACTATGTGTAGTGGTGAGTGTTAACCAGACTTACTCTGGTGATTATTCTGTGATATATGCAAACACCAAACCATCACGTTGTCCACCTGAAACTAATAGAATGTTCTATGTCAGTTACACTTTGATTAAGCGAACCAAAAAGAAACATAAGAAAATGAAAAATGTTTCAACTTCCTCCAACTTCATAGTTTTTAAACAATTATAAACCAAAAATAGGTAAACTATATCATACTGATCCTTTTTGCTGAGGCTCCTTAATAAAAAAAGCCCTAAAACTCTCAGAACAAAGACATGTCTATTATAGGTAAATCTCCCTCAAGTAGCATAAGCTTTCTTTGCTGCTTACAGAAATCGTGGATTCCGTTCAAAATAAAGATGGGCTCCTCAAAATGTTTAATTTCTAGCTCAGTGAGCATGAAGACCCTACTAGAATGATAAGTTTTGAGAAAGAGAAAATTTCATAGTCTTTAGGGACCTTCACTCAAGTATAGTTAGATTGTCCTATTCACTCGGCATTAACACTGGTGTTGATAGAATGAGTATTTAGGACTCTTTTGATTGGAGTTAATTTGCAATCCTAAATATGAGAATTGGTGGTTACTAGTGGCAGAGGTGAAGTTTTATTTATAGTAAGAAAAGTCATAAAGTGAAGTGGTTTCAATTCAAAACCCCTTAAGCTGTGAGTCACACTTGAGTTTTAAGATGCGTTAAGTAAAACCATCTGCTGAAATAATTTTAATGGACTTTTACTCATAAAGCCTTAATACCTTTATTCATTAATATAGCTCCTTAAAAAAATTACTCCTTGATAGGAATTGACCCCCCCTTTCTTTCATAAAATTATCATCTTAATTTTTAATGAAGTAATTTTCTTTCCTAAAAACCAATGGCTGCCTATCTCAGCAAGATAAATACAAAATATTCAGCTTCTCTTAACAACCTAGTTTGTTTTTGACCCCTATAGACTTATCTGTAACCCCTCTCATGACACTAATAGAACTGCTTTATCTGAATGTCCTAACATTCAACTTGGGAATAGGACAAAATCCATGACTCATGACGGATACTGAGAATTTTTGAGTTCCAATTAGGAGAATCTGTTCTGTTTTTCCTTCTTGTGCTCCCTATGTGCATTTGTGAAATCAGGCGGCCTGACTTCTTTTGTGCCACTTGAAGACAGCTGGCAAATTCTTACTTCCTCCCTGTGAGGAGGGGCTTAGAGGGTCAGTTTCTGTTTACTCATTCAGTGAATAGTGTCAAGCCCGTGCCATGGGCCAGGCACGGAGGACTCACAAGAATCCCGAAGGCCCCTGTCTCTGGGGGGGTTTCAGGACACATGGGCACTCTCCCTAGCCCCGCCTCCCCCAAACCAATCTCATTCATAGTTTTGTAGATGGCCGACCTAGCCTAGGGAATTCTTATTCGCCCACCCAAACGCGGTTCTACTAGACTAACCCAGCTTCCCCTGTTTCATCCAACCATCCCTTTCAGCATGAGGGACACCCTCCCAGGAAGGAGAATGGGAGGAGTCCTTGCCACAGCTGTCTCATAGGAAATGTCTTACTGGATGGAGGTGTCTGCTCGGTTCTGTCTGATTGAAGAAAAAAGAAATTGAGAGTTTTTGAGATTTGCCCCTTGTCTTAATACTTCTCTCCACTGAGTGGGGCCCCCTGGCCCACTGCCTTCACCTCCATACCCATTTCTGATGCCTTCCTGTGTTCTTCAGGCTTCTTTCCCCTTCCCCCCAACAAAAAGCCCATAAAATTCAACTCGATTAGGCACTTATTTATTAAGTACTTATTAACTATTGGGCTACTTGATCATCGCCCCCCCCCCAAGGAATTTTAGAGCAAACTGACTGATTAATTTGGCGGAAAATTATTCACAGCCCAGGTTTAGATCAATGAAGCTTCTTTTCTTCCTCCATTTGTATACTATTCTGTGTTCTGAGTACAAACAAATTGTGCAGGTATTTTGAGAGGCGAGATGGAGGGTGTAAGTTAAGTGTACTTGGGGCCAGTATTCTGAAATAGCAGAGGAAAATGTCCTAAGCCAAAGTAAATCTTTCTTTTCTTCCTTCTTCCTTTCCTCCTTCTGTCTTTGGAGGATATGTATAATGGGGAGGGGTTGGCATCCTTGGGGAGGGGTCGCCCATCAAGGCCCAGAAAAGTGAGAAGTCACTGTCTCTGGAAAAAGTGTTAGCGTATAAAACATTAAGAGAATAAAGTTGAAATACAAATTAGATTCCAGGATTTTGATGGTATGCAAACAAACAGGGGGCTAGAGGTGTCCATGTAGGAAAAATACTAGGGAGAAAATAACCATATGTCAGCCATTGTCCTTACTGGTTGCAGTGGTTAGGGGTGAATTTTCTTTTTTAGCTACGACCAAATTTTCTACAATGAATATTTGGTACTTTACAATAAGAAAAATAAATTGTTGGTGAGAGGAAGAAAACAAACCCAGAAATATTTTCCTCCCTGAGGGTGATCGGCTGCCTTGGGGGGTCCTAGTGGGCCCCTCTCTCAGGGCCTCCATTTGGTAGAAGAGGTGCCCTTGTCTCTTGTGTTGGTGATTTCTCCTCCACCAGCGCTTTCTATCTTATCATTTCAGTTCACTGCCACTTCTCAGGATTCCTAGACTCTAACCTGCCCAGCTCACACTGCACCCCTCTCCTTTGCCCTCAGGACTGAGTACTCATTGTCTGACCCCAGGAGAGGAAAATGCGAGCAGCGTAAGAATTGGGGCTGTAGGATACATTTAGCTTTGCCATAGTACAACAGAGACATGATTGTATTACTTAATCATTTCTTCATCCATCCATTGGTATTTTTGTGCTGACCAGAAGTTTCAGACAAAGTGCTGTGTGATGAGAAAACATCCTTTCCATTCTCTTGGTGATGACTTACGGTACCAGTAGTTCACTTCACATCCTGAGTTGTGGAAATTTGGGGCTGACCTAAGGGACCTCAGGGAGAAGGCCTGAGCTTTCAGTGAAATGAAATCTTTTCTAAGTTAAAAAGGTTATTTGAAAAAAGATTCTGAGAGCTATTGATAATGCATCCCTGAAATTGCATTCTATACCAGATTCAATATAACATTACCCCCCAAACCCAAAAGTACATTAAAAAATCAATCCATACCATAATCACAGAAGTAATCAAATTCCATCATTATCTCCAAAAAGTTAAGTTTTTTCCCCCAGAAGTTTCCTAAAATTATTGACTTAACTCCATTCTAGAAAAGCCAAGTTTTGTTCCTAATTGTTTTGAATCAAGGCCCCACAGTACGGTCTGAATTTTCTAAGTTCACCGGCGATGTGCTTACTTACCAAAACATGGTCAACATTTTCTTTTATACACTATAGAGAAAGCCTTTGATAATTTTATAAAATTTTAAGAATATTTGTTACTGCTACCTTTCAAGGAAGCAATTTAGCTTCTTACCATAGATCCAAAAGAGTTAAAATGAATTAAAATATTGTGTTTCATATGAAACTTACTGTATATTGAATATTGGGTTAAATAATTTCCCTCTTTTTGTTTAACAATAAAGTCTCACTTTTTTAAGCTATCATTAAAGAAAAGACTGTGTACATTTTCAGTTTCCCAGAAGTCTGTCAATACTGTATGGTGTTTCATAATTTTAAAAAGAGAGAAACCCTTGAACAAACAACATCATGCCATGGTTTGGAGAGCCTCTAAAGTGAGTTTTAAAGTGATTATCTTTAATTATAAATGTGATTGTAAGATATTAAAATTAATAGCCCAATTCTTCGCTAAAATTAATTGCAAATGATGCTTAGTGCACAGGTTCTTAGCAATTACATTTTTATGTTTTTACATTAATTTTTCAAAGCTGCAACTCAGTTTATTCATGGGAGCCAAAAAACATCTCATTATGAACATTATGAACCTAAAACATTTTTTTCTGAGGTTTGTAAGCAACATCTTGTGGGGGGAAAAGATTCTAAATTTCTGGTCCTAAGCTATTTTATTTTATTTGTTATTATATTTTACATACTAGGTCATTTGAGAATCTGGTGAAAGTTATGACTCCTCATCCCAGAAAAAAAGCTTAATGTCATCATACCCACAAAATTTCCCTATGTTTGTAGAGAATTCACTATTGGCCCAATATCCCCAGTATCGTTTTGGACCATCCCATTGCTCATAAGCCTGAGGTTAAGAATCCCCGTCTAAAGACCAGGTCAGTGTTTCATATTAAGTCAAGAGACATATCTGTGGTTTGGGTTTGTAGGAACTCTATTTCCCTGCCAAGTTTAGTCTACTGATAGGATAACAGGAATAGTTTAGGGAATTTATTGAGCTGAATTTGCAAATGTGTTTGGGTGTGGAAAGCACACAATTACACATTTTAATATTTCATCCAGTTATCGAGGTTAAAGATAGTAGAGAAATAGAGTGAAATGTCATCCTGTGGCCGTTTATTTTCTGGAGAGCACGTTTCCATGCGTCTAACAACCTGCTACTGTAGCAAACGTCCCACTCACAAGGCCTCCTGTGGACACCACTTGTAGTGAGCCAATCCCAGGACACCTTCCAGGGCTTTGTTGTCCAACAGATGGAAGTTAGTCTGCACGGACAGCAGTTTCTCACTACAGATACACCTCTATCAGTGCGCCATGGACTGTGGTGCCCTGGAATATCCTCATCCCCTTGTATATAATGGAAATGTTACTGGAATGTTCTCGGAATGGACTTCAACCAACTAGAGTGGGCTTCATTTAATTTAGAGGCAAATTAAGCCTGATTGTATTCCATTTCTCATCCCACAAATCTCTGTAGGTTCTCAAGTGAGAGAAAACAACAAACCAACCAACCAGTGAAACCTGAACTAAAAACAATTGAGCGTCTGATTCTTAGTTTGGGCTCAGGGGATAATCTCAGGGAGGGACCATTGAGCCCTGTGTCAGGCTCCGCCCTCAGTAGGGAGTTTGCTTGAGATTCTCTCTCTCTCCCTCTTCCCCTCCCCCTCACTCTCTCATAAAAAAAAGGTAAAACTAGGTCTTCCTATTGTGTCTCTACTGACTTAAAGTCATTAACGTTTGACCATTTTGCATTGTCCATAGAATAGTCTCACTTGTCAATTAGCTGAAAAATTCTGAGTCATGTGTTGTGTTAAAGTAAGATAAAGTGATCAACCATATTGATTGTTATCATGTAGCTTCCTTGCTTGCTCACTTGACAGCAAATTGTTAAACAATAAACAAACATTAATGCTGAGAGTTTGTGTAATCCAATGTCAATAAGGCTCAATTATTAGAGGAACCTAAAAACCTCATATGGCCCAAATATATTGGAAAATTTTAATGCTTCCAACATCATATTTTGCTTCCAGACAGATTTCAGTCAAAGATGACACACCCTGTCTGGCAGTCTGTCTGCATCAGGGAAATTAAACATCATTGGGGGAAAAAAAATCAAGAAGAGATACAATTTAAAGCAATGTAACCTTGAACTTTATCACAAAGGATGCCAGATGGCTGACTACAATAGCCAAAGGGAAAAAAAAAGTCTCAAAATGATATAAGTACAAAAATGATCAGAATATCAAATTGAATAAGATCTAGTATTTTTTCCCTTTAGAATTTCCAGAAAATTTTTGTGGAATTAGAAGATAAGATTTTTGAGAATCCCTTCTGATTGTACTTCAACCCTTTTTGTGTTCACTTAATTGATTCATGTTTGTGGAAGGCAGAGTAACAGCTCCCCAAATATGTCCATGCCCCAAACATCCAGAAACGGTGAATATATTGTATTACTTAACAATGAAGAATTAAGCTGTAGATGGAATAAAGGTGGTTAATCAACTGACCTTGACATGGGGAGATTATCCTGGATTATCCAGGTGGGCATAATCTGATCACCAGAGTCCTTGTATG
>CM053608.1:27791791-27811787 GCA_028646535.1 Procyon lotor
AGTGGAAATTTGGAAAAGGATATATGACATATCCAGATTCTGACAAGTACAAGGACGTGCTATCTACCCCTCAAAGGGTCACTCTTTATAGTAGTTAAGTTTTCCTTTTGGCACAGAGAGCCCAAGAATCACCCAAGACTTGGTCAGGTGTTTGGGCACCATATACAGATGTGAAGAAGAGTTAGCAGGTGCTGCCCTGATATTAATGTGAGTAGCTGAGTTTTTAGGTGCTATGACCAGCATTTTAGACAATGACTTTTCCAGCTTCAGAATCAATACACTTGCATTTTAGAGCACGTAAAGAACACTGCCTACTATAGCAAGATTGATTACTTCATTTTCAGGCAGGAGATGACTATATTCTTGTTAAGTGCTCGCTTAAGACTACTAGTCTGTGGCCTGTGAAAATATGGTGAATTTTTCCTCTGAATATTTCTAGATAGAAATCACTATGAGATGCCCATTTTACCTGTGGAAAACACAGACAGGATCAGTTATCAGAGATGTCACTTCCACTTATCAGGTCTATCCTCTCTAATTGTCATTAGTTTTCCTTCTTCCTTTTTTAGAATGAAAATCTCCCAGAGATAGTGGCATGCACTAGGCTGGACCGTAGAATGTGGTATCGTACATCGACTGAACACAGGCAAATTAGGATTCAAATCCCAGGTCTACCAGTGTATGTGCCTAGCAGTCTGAACCTCATTTTCCTCATCTGTAAAGCAGGATACTAGAAAATAGCTCATAAGCGTTTTCAATAATTAAAGAGATAACTCATGTAAAGTGCTTAATGCATTGTTTTAATAAATGTTAGCTCTCATTTTAATAGCTAATGCATAGAAATCCACGTACACAGAGTATGTGTTTGATAATGTTGGTTTAGAAAACCTCAGGTTTGGCGCGCCTGAGTGGTTCAGTTGCTTGAGTCCAGCTCTTGGTTTTGATCTCAGGGTCGTGGGATCAAGTCTTGTGTCAGAGTCCCTGCTCAGCGTGGAGTCTGCTTGAGATTCTCTCCCTCTACCCTTCCCCCTACCTGCACTCTCTCTCTCTCTCTCAAATAAATAAGTAAAATCTTAGGGAAAAAAAAAGAAAATCTCCGGCTTGATAATGTTGGTTGAGTGAATAAATGAATTAATAATTACGGATCTGATTTGCTTAAGTCTAAAACACATAGTAAGAGTAAGAACGTTGTTCTTCACTTAGCAGGATACAGGTGGTACTCTGTCAGGAAGATTCGCTGATGGGATTATCTCCTCAGTTGGTGACTGGCTTGGGCTGAGCCGTCACATCCCCTGATGTGCCTGTCCTGGGGACAGGTCATACATGTCGGAGAGTTGCTTGGTCAGCATCAGGGCTGGATCATCAGGCTTGGCACATTGTTTTCTCTTTCTGGAGCATACCCCCCACCCCACTAGGGGAGAGAATTTACAAGCTTGGCCGCATTTCCCTTCACCCTGGAGCATGACAAATGCTGCTGGTCAACTGCCTACTGACCACTTGGCTCCTCTTTGGGGGTGGGAAAGTCGGCTTGAGAAAAATAGCAGCTGGGAGCCTGAGCCTTTGCTACCATCAGGCGTTGGCCCTCCCCTGCAGCTCAGAGACTAAGGTGATTGGTGCTGCCAAGTGTTTTTGCAAATATTATGAATTTTTTTAAATTATTATTATTTTTTTATTATGGATCTTTTCAATGAAAAGGATTAATTGATACATGGTGTGTCCTTTTCACATGGAGCGTGTGCTGTCTGCTGGTAACAGGTTTATCTCCTCTTGATAGGGCCTGGTCCTCCATATTTCACGGCCTTTCTCAGAGGACCACACTGATGGCTCAGTATGAAAGGAAGTGCACGGGAAGTAGGAGAGCCGGGGTTTCATTCTGGATCTCCCACATCCTGCATATTTGGCTGTGAGCCAGGGCAACCGAACTAGCAATCTCGAATGTCTTCTACGGACCATTTCTGTGTAAGAGGCCACGTCTGCATGTCAGAGCTTAAATCTCTCGCCAGCCCTCTAAGATAGGTGTCGTGATCCCCCTTTACAGATGAAGATGCTGAATTTCAGAGATACTGTATGACTTGCCCAAGATCACTGAACTAATAAGGCACCGAATTGGGGAACTAACTTCATTCAGCTAATTGCAAAGCCTTTGCTGTCTCTACTACACAACGTTGTCTCTGGAACTCAGTAGCCTTAGCCCTAAAATGAGGGAGATGAGCTAGGTGGGAGCATCTCCATTTTCTCAATAGTCACACAAGGTCAAAATCCAGTATCATATAGACCACAGCTTTTCTCCTTTATCTTTCTTTAAAAAAAAACAAAAAACAAAAAACAAAAACATTTTCTTTAATAAGAAGCCCATGCCTTCTATAGAAAAGTTGCAGGATTATTCGCTGAAATAGTAATTCGTTTAAATGTGTTTCCCTCCTCCCCTCTCTTTCCAGGGACAATTTCAAGCAGGACTCAGGGCTGTATTCTCAGAGGATAATCGTGGCAGACTGAAAAGTGGAAGTCACTTGAGAAAACAGAATTTTCCTGGTTTTTGTGAAAGCCTGATCTCCTTGATGTTATTTGGATAAGTGCAGCAGGGGTAGAGACAAGAGGAAGTGGTGCCTTTGAGGTCAACAGAGGAAGGTGGAAAGATTTCAACAGAGAAGGAGAAGAATGGAGTTCTACGTGCAGGATTCTGAGCGTGGCCTCAGGGCAGAGCCCCTGAGACATGGCCATTCTGCACAGGGGTCTGCCTGTCCTCTGGTCCCATTGAGGCTGAGTCTCAAGCATAGGCTGGCCGGCTTCCATGTGGCATGGCGGCAGAGGGTAAGGGCATAAAGCTTGGGGATAAGATGGCCATGATGAACTACAGATGAAACAGTCTTCCCCCATGTGTCAGCACCACATACACTTTCTCGATTCTTCTGCAGCCTTATTGACTAACACTGAATTTCTCACCTGTCTGACAGCATAGGAGCTTGGAGCAGATTTCATATGGATTTAAAATAATAAATAAATATGGTATTTCCTGCCAGCAGAATTTATAGACTGAGTCACACCTGCTCTATGGCTTTAGATATGACTCAAACATGAGTCAAGTGTGTGTGGAAGCTTTCTCCAAACCCATCTCCCTTTAGTTTATCATCTCTTATAAGGCCTCTTTTTCATGATGTAATTTTAAAAGAATTAAATAAGAGCTACTCAAAATTCTGTATTAAATCATATGCAGCAGCAATTAGAATTGTTAATTGATTCAAGTTTATTTAACGCTGTAACTGCTAGTTGTCCCTCCTGAGATAATCATGCAGGAAAGCCTTAGGATACACTAGATCATTAGTTTATGCTAATGTTACAACCCATATTTCAAAATCTTGGTTACTTTCGGGGAGCAGACAGAGCAATATGACCAGGAAGGAATACCCAGGCGTGTGAGTGGTTGTGGTCAAGTTCTAAAGTGTAGCTTTTAAGTGAGTGGGAGGAGCCCAGGACTTCCCTGTACTATGTATACTTCATAACTTACACATTCATGACAAAAATGCTTTTGCATGTATCAAAGATACATTAAAATATGTTTAAATGCTGAAAACCTGCACCAAGATCCAGGTTATGAACCTGATACATCAACTATGGCTGACTTGATTGAGGAAATACACATGGTGATTATTCCAGTCATTTAATCCACCAGCTGCTTGTATCTGACCTTGACTTTGTTCCCTCTCTTTTGCTACAGCAGGAAAATTGTAGCAGTCCTTGTGTCTGATGCCAGTCCCTTCTAGCACACCAAGACCCTTCCCTTGTATCAGTCTGCAACCTTGTCATAGCACCTCTCTCCACCTCCAGCAACCACTGGACACAACAACCACTCCCATGACCTCAGGTCCCCCTCAGCTAATTCTCCTCCCCCTTCCCAGCAGAACATCTTTATAAAAACCTGTCCATCCTCCCAGCCTACATTTTCTTATCCTCCAGTTTCTTTGCAGCACACTTGGCTCCAAATCTCCACTCAATTTACTCATGCCAAGATCACAAATGTCCCTCATGTTGTCAAACCCACTCAAACCATGATATTTAAGGAATCGTCTCAGTACTGGACTGAGCCCAAAGTGCAAAGAAATACGTAGATCCTAACTTGAACAGCAATGAGATTTCTGCCAAACTAAAAGCCTGGCACAACTCTTGCTTGTGAATGTACACAGTTCTCCGGGGCCGAATGGTACCTGCGATTTCACTTAAGGTTATACTGGTATTTATGGCAATCAAACTATATTTAATTAAAAAATGACAAGATTATCATTTAAAACAAGAACAAATGCCCTGACTCCTTGGCAAAAGGAATGAATTAGTTCTTGTGTGCACACTGTACCCAGACCACACTAGGTCACTGTGTCTGGGCGAGTTTTTTACATGGATTAACATTTTCCTGTTCCAAAGAATTTTCTCCAAACTGTAATATGTGTTATTTTAGCTGCAGCTATTTTCAAGAATAATGTTCAGATCTTTTGAGTTTAAAATCTGACTTGATATATTTAAAAGATCACTTGTTCTACTCCACGCCTAATTTTCTCTGATACATAGAGTTTTAAGCTAGTTTCTTCGAGGAAAAAGAAACAGTGTCAAAGGGGCATACAGTAAATCGGTGCAAACAGTGAAGTAAGTGCTTCATAATTTAAAAAAAGCTAAGTACACATCTAAGAATACATTTTTATATTTTGATGGTAAAGAAGTCAGTTCCAAAAATTATGCTTCAATATTATATAAATGAATGCAGCCATACAAAAATATAAATGTCAAGAATATTCCTCGTGTATGTTTTAAACAGCAAAATCAACTACATTTAATATACTCATACTAATGGCTTTTGCCAAACTGGGGAAGCAAAATATTTTAAAAAAAAAGTACATTGAATTTAAAGGCCTGGTTTCTAGTCCAAAAATAAGAGGGTTAACCTATTTATCTCAAAGGTAACTTCTAACCAAAAATGTCTACTATTTTAAATCAATATTTTGGGAGGGGGCACCTGGATGGCTCAGTGAGTTAAGCATGTGCCTTCAGCTCAGGTCATGATCCCGAAGAAGTGTTCTATCTTTAATCATGCCAAGAATATGTTCTTTAAATGTTCCTGGGCACCTCGCTGTCTCGGTCAGTGGAGCATATGACAACTCTTGAGCCTGTGGTTGTGAGTTCGAGCCCCAGATTAAATGTAGAGATTACCAAAAAATAAAATCTTTAATAAAAAAATATGTTCCAAATGTTAAGGGCTGGATTGTATTTATTAAGTCATCCCTGTGCATCTCAGTGCACCATCACATTTTAGCCATTCATTTATTCATTCATTTATTTAAATATTTATTGAGCATATATGCTATATATCCAGCACTTAAAAGGCACTAATAAAAGGGAATAAGAATGCAGTTTCTTCCTTTTCACCTTACTTTCTGGTTGGGAGTAAACTATTACATGGTGTTTACCATGTGACCAATTAATTTAATCCCTTCTTATATTAACTCATGTCAGTCCTGCAATAACCATAAGAGGTTAACACTATCATCATTCCCTTTTACAGATAAAGAAAAAGAAGCACAGAGGGGTTAAGTAATCGATCATATATCACACAGCTAGTAAGTGGTGATCCAAGAAACAAGAAAGAAAAGGGAAATTTTACAATGCAAAATGTTAGTGTGCTTTGTACAAAATTTTGGGGAAATACGAATGCAAAGAATGAAATAAGATAGTCATAGGAGGTCACTGGTAGGGGATTGGTCTCCGATGGCATCTCCAAAGGCAAAGGGAACTTGGGTTGGTAAAAAGAAAGTGAAGCCTGGGACGGAAAACCCTTGAAGATTGCTAGGTCCAGCTAGGGAGCCTGGCTTTTGTAAGGGATGGGAGGGAGGTATCCATTGTCGTCTTCTATCACCTATCTCTCTTTTAGATAAGTCTAACACTCACCTATCGAAAAGAATCATTTAAGAACATAGCAGACGACACTGCTGTTTTGACTTTTCATAAAATGCTCCATTGTTAACTACTTGTAAAACAGTTTTATTTTATATGTCAACGGCTGCTCACGTGGTAGTCATTGTTTGACTTTCCATCTCTTATTCCACGAACATTTTCTATTGTGAACTTCTAAACGCCAGAAAAAACTAATAGTTGGAGAGTCAGCTCTAGTCCTGGCTGTGTAGACCGGCAAATCACAACCACACTGCCACCTAGTGGGTCTTGGCGGCAGCCTCCGCGGCTGACAGATTGTAATTCAGCTCTCTCCAGCCCAGAATTCCTTAAAATTTCTGTTTTGACATTGGTGGCTTAGAAGACACAACTCATTTTAATATAGAAATGATATGATGAGGCGCTGTTAAGTTTCCAGCTTGTTCACAAGATTGTTCATCCCATCATGTACTTTAAACACTCCAGTTCAAGTGACCCATCCGTCCTCGTGGTTTCATGGAATCTTCTTGTATCATGTTATACGCTCTTCCTGCTTTTACTGTTCCGATGGTCCAGGAGCAAATGCCTGGTTCCCAGCCTTCCACTCCAGCCATGCTGTCTCAACCTGTAGTCTGGCCTTGGGCAGAAAAAGAACCCTGCTGGGCGGTCAGTCTCTTTCTCTCAGTTTGCTCTTGATTGCTGATGCCATGACGAGTTTCAGAAGGGCGGGGCCTCTATCCCCTGCCCCCAGTTGTGTGTCTCCTCCACTTCTACCCTTACCTGGCCCACGTGGACCCCTCTCTGGCTCTGCCTTGCTGATGACTCAGTGGAATCCTCGATCATGAGTTCCTGCCAGTGACTCTCATCCTGCCCTCGTGGATTCCCTGACTTATTTCTCCTTTCCAAATATTTTGAGAGCATGCTGAATTAATACTGTTGCCTGATTATAGGAAAAATAGAACACAGCAGCTTAAAGAATTTCTCTCATTCTTCTGGTTTCCTGTGAAAACCCCTCTCCTGGAATTGAGCCCCACATGTGGCTGAGACTATTACTAGCTAAGGAGAATCCATCTTGAGGTCTGGAATTTTTCCAAATTCTATGTGAAAGTGTCAAGTGTACTCTAGGTGCGTGGTTACTTGTATATTACCATGGCAGAGACTTTCATACACTTCACTGTGTGACCAGTTGCCTGGAATAGTACTTAACACATAGTAGGTCTTCAAGAAATACTTTTATGAATGTTCCGTGAACTCCTTCGAATTCTTCTTGGGAAGATCTCATGGACTGGCCACCAACTCATCTAAATCTGAATGGTCAGCTTCCCATCAGCATTTCAGGATTCTAGGAATGGGTTGGACTCTGGCTCTGTCTTCCTTCTGCCACCCTCTTGTCCCCTAGTTGGTTATGGTTGCTAGGGAAAACAAAAATCCATAGAGACAGTAAGAACAATAAGGTGGAAAACTGGTAGTAGCTGTGAACTAAGACTGAATTGTGTCTCTTAGGATTTCTCATCATCCATCTGCATTGAATTCTTAAAATATCATAACCGAGGACTCAGAACACCGGAACTTAAGTCTGCTTGGTCACCTGCTGGCTGAGCAAACCTGGGCTATTACTAACTTCCCAAAGCCATTTTCTCATTTACTAAATGAGGATGATAATACTACAGGTTTACGCTCCCTTATCTGCAATTCCAAACTCCTAAAAGCTAGGAAAAGAAAATGCTTTTTCATAGATTTTTTTTTTTGGCGTCATAATCTCACTTGTATATAATAAACTAGTGGGAATCTTTTTAAAAATTTATTTATGCATCTACGATTATGAGACAATCTCTCAGAGCCACTTGGATAAGAAAACGTAAAAATTCTGTCCCCGGTGTATGCACCTTAATATGACACATAGTTGAACTCAAGCATTTCCTAAAAGGTGCTGTGGATCTTTTCCTCCCGTGATTTTGTTGTGAGTATAGTCAATGAACAAAAGCTATTATCACAGTGTCCGGATGTACTCCACCCTCAGTGAATGTAAATTATAATTTCCAAATTTTAACTTCATTTCCCACTCCCAGAAAAAGACATTTTCTTTGTCCTTTTGGAAGGGCACAGACTACCTGTAGCACCTTCTTCCCAAGGATGTATATTCTTCCCAGAAAATCTCCCCTTAGCACATATACACATACACTTTCACATGTACTTTCAGCAAAGCCACGAAGTCCCCCCAAAGTCTATCAAGGGATCCTACTTTAGGGAATTCCTCTCTATGGAATTAAGTAATAATCATCAGTGTAAGAAGAATCCCATTTATGTGATAGATGGTTACTTGGAGACAGTTTAAAATTATTTTCAAAACTATTTCATTCTAAAAAATGCTATGCCTTATTCTAACAAATATGATTTTTAAATGTTTGGAGGAAATTGAAATACCACAATATATGTCAAAGGCATATACAGGTAAGTCACTCTCCTGAGTGGCTTAGGGAAGTAAATGACCCAAACAACCTCCGATGGACATCACTAGTTCTATTTTCCTATGATTTTGTTTTTGTTAACAACTTACATTCATATGACACATATAACTCACGGAGTGATTTCACATCTATTATCTCAATAAGGCCTCGTAGACTCCTGAGAACTAAGACAGATATTATCTTCATTTTACAAATGAAAAAAAATGTAATTTTAGAGAAGCCAGATGATTTATATTTGAGGTCACATAACTGGATCTCCAAATGTCTAATCTAGTAATTCTGCCCCCATACTTCATCGGGTCTTATGACAAATTCTTCTCATGTATACCTTCTTCATTTCCAAGTTTTCACTGACACTCTAAACCATATTTCCTTTGACATGTTTTTGATGTACATGTATTATTCTTACATATATTGTATAATATATTTATATTCATAGGGAATATAGATTCTATATAGTCTATCTAGATCTAGATCTGGATATATAATTTTGCCATACTATAGTGTGTCTATGACCTCTTCTTCTTCCTCCCACATTTTCCATGGATTTTCCATCTTAGCACATTCAGGTTGCACCATAGGCCATTGTAAGTCAACAAGTGTTGTGAAAATCAAGGGCATGAATACCACATTATTTCTTAGAGCTTGTTAGCTTGAAAGCACAGATACTACACAATTTTAGCAGAAATCTTGTGGTCTGTCTATATACGAGGTTCAAGTAAGTCCTAATGCAATGGACATGTGAATTTATACTTAATGAACACGTGCTAACCAAAATTTTTCAAAATGCTCGTATTCAAAAAGCACTGATCATTCTAGAAGCATCTGGAGGGTATTTTGTCACATATGGGCTCTACCTGTAGGGAGCTCAAAAAGAAGTCAAATGACAAGTCAAAGTTTGATTCATAGGACATGTAGTCCATTTGAGCTGTGATATTTTTACAATTCCTCTACCGAGAGAGACTTACTCCTGAGGGATCTGGTAATTTTCCCGGAGCCAGATATTTATTTGTGAAGAATTTTCTTTTTTTTTTCCGTGAAGAATTTTCACTTGTCATTTTGCTAATTACTGAATTCAATATCCCCTTTGGTTACTTATGGCTAAATTCTACCTGATCCCCAAAAGTCACGAGCTGGGCTCTCTTTCAACAATAAGCAAAGTTACACATGAGCAAGTCTGACTAAGACCTAAATCACACTTTCGGATTGCGTTCCGATTTCAGATTGTTCGTATTTCGGGAAGCAGCCAAGCGGTTCCACTGACTAGAATATTAATAACAACAATAAACAAACAAACCAAAAAACCCACCTCTAAACGCTTCAAGGGGCTTAATTCTTACTTCTAAGCTATTTGGCTTAGTGCCTGTGTTATTTTCGAAGTGGAGAGCAAGTCTACTGTAAGAATATATTGCTTTGATTTTATGGGTAAAATGAAGGCCTGTAATCTTTGTATTTTTAAGTGAGGAATCATAACCTAACAAGAGCATATATCCGAAATTTACAAAAGTTTTTAATAAATATTGTCTTGCTCAATATTTCAGAGTCTCTTAAGAGCTCTATTTTCTACCACAAATGTTTTTATTGAATAGGTGATAACAAAGTGTAACAATCAGGGCTTTAGGCAAAAAAATTGAAATATGAATAGAATGTGTCTTATACCTTCAAATTTCTTTTCTTTATTTTTAGCCAAAACTGTTAATAACACCTCCCCAACTCACATACTTTTTATGCTCTTCTCCCTTGTACCAAAACCTAATTTCCAAAAACCACCTGGGAATTCTGGTTAGAAACGGCATTGGGGAGGGTATGTGCTATGGTGAGTGCTGTGAATTGTGTAAGACTGATGATTCACAGAGGTGAAGCAAATAATACATTATTATTTATTATTAAACACACATGCTGTTCGTTGCTCCTTTGCAATACCCCAGATTGAAAATAAATGTGTAAAAGGGCACAGAGCCACAAGAACAAAGAGAATAGGAGGAGAGATAAGAGCAGATTAAAGATGTCAACAAAACCTTGGACTCGGGGAAGCAGATGGGTGAATGGTAACGGATTCAGCAGACCCAGAAAATGGACCTGTGGGCTTGCAGGAGAGGGAGGTGCTTAGCTCTGCCCACCCTCAGCAAGGCTCCAACCGTGGGGAGCGTGGACAGTTCTGAAAGCTGGAACTCCAGAGCAAAGCTGTGCACTGGAGGATGGGTCGAAAGCTCATGTGAGGGATTGGTCAGACCCCCAGGTTCCCTCCCCAGGACCCCGGCCCGCTTCTCCCCTGTCCAAGAGATTTATCTTTAGAGAGATGCACAGGTGCAAATGTAGCATGGGGTCAGACTGGTGAGAGGCAACACTGAAAATAAAGGCATGAAATAGACTCTCCCAACCGAAGGGTCAGACTCTCGAGGGCCCCACTGCTCTGATTGCTTACTGTGAGGTTTTGATTTTCCAGGCGGGAGACGCAAGGACTCCTTAGGGTCGTCAGTGGCTTGGCAATGTTTTGAAACATGTCTGGTGCTGGCATCTAGTGGGAAGAAGCCAGGGATCCTACAAATACACAGAGCAGCCCTGAACCACAGAGAATCATCCAGCACAAAATGTCAAGAGTCCCAGGACTGAGAAACTCGGCATTTTGGGCAGTGATTTTCAGTGTGGTCCCCAGACCAAGAGCATCTCCATCACCTCGGAACTTGATAAAAGCATAAATTCTCCTGAGTCTCTCTCCGGCCCTACTGAATCACAGACTTGGAGGCGGGGGGTAAGGCTCAGCTCTCCATTGGAACAGGCCATCCGGATTGATTCTGATCCAGCTATAATGTGAGAACTACTGCTGAACCATTCTAAGAAAACTGCAACCCAGGGAGAAGTCCTAGAGATGCTGAGGGCTGGTGATCCTGCGAGGTGAAAAGTTTGTCACAGCCTCAATGTTCTCATCCCGTGCAGACCCAGCTCTTGCCCTGTGGGATGACCATCAGCTTGTTAGTGTCTTCCTCTTAAAAAAGAACCAACAAGGGCCCCTGGGGGGCACAGTAGGTTGGGCGTTTGGCTCTTGTTTTCACTTAGGCCGTGATCGCAGGGTCATGGGATCAAGTCCCCCATTGGGCTCTGGGCTTAGCATGGGGTTTGCTTGAGACCCTCTCTCCCTCTCCCTCCCCCTCCCCCCACCTTGCTCACTCTGTGTGCACTCGCTCTCTAACATAAACAAATAAATCCTAAAAAAAAAAAAAAAACCAACAGCCAGATAAATCACTAGATTATTAAGATAATTAGGGAGCAAAGCCAACAAATGATATATATGAAGTCCCATGCACATACTGAAGTCCTATAATTAATAGCTCTGAAAAAATAAGGTGGACTTTAAAAACAAGGCACAGAATCAAAACAAAGCGCTCAAAATTAGGACCCAAATCGCATCAAGAATATCTTGACACTGGAACCCAGAATGTACAAAGTTACTTTGTACTACCTCCTAAGGAAGACAATGGGTCGGCCCCAGTCACTCATTAGGAAGGGGTATTGGCTCGCTTTGGCTTCTCTCTTTCTCACTCTGCTTCTCCTACCCTTGCTCACTGTAGTCGTAGCCCTTCGGCTGTGGGAGGTGAGGAGAAATGGGGGGAAGGAACACTCCCTGGGCACAATGGAGGTTTTAAGTGGGCTCCTTCCTCCTCGGGTACTCTCCCGTGTCCACCAGAGGCCACTCTCCTGATGGGGTTGGAATCTGTTTCTGCAGTTAGCACACTACGCTTGGTTCCCGGTTTCCCAGTTGTCCAAACAGAGGTCCTACCCTGGGGGAGTTCTTCTGGGACAGGACTTCAAAATTCTCCAGTTCACTTTGGCTCTTCTTCCCTGTCCCTCTCCAACATGGCCGTCATCTGGTCACAGAAAACCCTTCCACATCCTTTGTCCCGATAAACTCGAGTGCACTAGACTCTCAAAGCATTCACCTCCGTTCTGCTCACAGACCTCTTAAACTTTCTCAGGTTGACTCGGGCTACAAAGCAAGCTCTCTGAGCAGCCTCCTGGCTCACTAAGTGTGGATTGGAGGTCAGCTCCCCCTCATCCCTGTGTGTTTGGGTAAGGTTGAGGGGCTCGCAGTGCAACAGCTCTCTCTCTTTAAAAACTTCTCATAGATGCCCCCTCTTTCTTCCTGCTCTCAACTCTTTCATATTTGAAGTTGGCAAAGAAGTTGAAAAATGTGGAATCAGAATTACCTTGGCTAGTTCTACACATAAGGATTGGCCTCAGTCACTTTGAGGTCTGACATCAATTGTATTGATCCCTCAGTTGAAAATGAATACAGGATAAATCCTTCTTGTACCATGATACATACGGAGGAAAGTGGGAAACTCAAGCAAGGATGTATATGGTAAGCCAGTCCCTCCCCAAATACAGAAATAATCCCCACCTCCAACTCTGAGTCATAACTCCTTCCATTTTCCTTGGCTAAAGACTGAGTGGTTTCCTCTTATAAAAACTCAGTCATGATTAGGGGGGGAAAAGGACCAAAGTTTGGATGGCCCATAAAACTGAGTTAGCCCAGCCAATCTGTGACCAAACCCAGGATTTAGGATAAGAAAGTTGTCTTCAGCAAAGCATTTCCTTTGATGAAGATTTGATCCCTTTCGATGGGATGTTTCCAGGCCAGAACCTAAGAGATGAATCAGAAAAAGAGACTAAAGAAAGCAGTAGACCCATGGAGATCTTTACACATTTTATTTTCAATACTTCAGGTGTGCTCCCCTTGTTCCAAATCTCAGCCAATTTAAAAAAGTGTAGCATAAGCAGCCCCTGGAAAAACCCTCCCCCTCAGTTTTATTGTTGTTGCTGTTGTTGTTGTTTTAGGAAGGTTCAGATACTGCTCTGTGGGCATGTAATCCCAAGCTAGTGTCTGCATCAATATCCAGGGCAGGAGAGGGGGCTAGGAGGCCTGCTCTTGCCTTGGCCTTTGGGTGGGCACATAGCTTCATTAGGCCCTAGTGCCCTCATCTTACATAAAACACAGCTTTAATAGAATTTCAATGATTTCTAAATAACCTTCTAGCCCTACCATGTTGTAATTCTGGCCACATAAATATAACACTATTTTGGTAGCTGGATGAATAAAATTGATATTCACAGAAAAAAATCTCAATAATAATAAAAGGTTCAATCCAAATTATTCTAACATCAGTTCTGAAAGATTAGAAAATGCAAGAGTAGGTAGGAGGTCGGTGTTGCTTGTGCACTTTAACAGTTTGCTTTTTAAAGATAGCTCCTCCTCTCTGTAGTCCATGATTTGGTGGGGAGAGTGAGATGGTGAGCAACACTATGGCTCTTTCTCAGGGTTCTCTGGATCGATTTCAGTCATATTCACTCTTCCAGAGCTGCCCAGCCTGGGTTCATCTATCCAAGGCTAATACCCAGCATTGGGTTTGCCACCAAAGGACTTGCCCTGCTTAATCCCTGGGGGGAAGAATATTATCTATGATTGTAGTTAACTTTTTAAAGATCTAAACTAGCTAAATCCAACATATTGCTATGGATTATTGAATGCCTCACACTCCAATCTATCTATTCAATGCAGTAGAAAAAATTCATGGCTATGTTAATAGATACACACTGGCAATCAGTCTTCAACTCATTATTTTTGCAATAGAATTCAGATCTTTAAGTCTCTAAGATATGCAATCTATAACTGTAGGGCTTGGGATTTACAGGTGTTAAATTATCTGCACAGAGCACATTTACTGTAATTTTGAATTCAATAGAGGTACATTATTTATTGCCAGGAAAA
This sequence comes from Procyon lotor, assembly GCA_028646535.1. NCBI lineage: Eukaryota > Metazoa > Chordata > Mammalia > Carnivora > Procyonidae > Procyon > Procyon lotor. Next base: position 27,805,940 of record CM053608.1, read on the forward strand.
ATTATAGCACTAAAATAGAATAGAAAAACTATTACATTCAGGGAAACTGTACTCTCTAGCTCATAACCAGAACTGTTTATATGCACAGTAAATTGAAATTTTGTTAGAATGTGGTATGTTGTGCCTTGCTTTTTAAAGAAAAAGAATTTAAATATTTTTATTAATCAAAAAGTATGTTTATTTTTATTTCTATTTCTTTAAAAGATTTATTTATTCATTTATTTGAGAGAGAGAACGCACAGGGGGAGGGGCAGAGAGAGAGAGAATGACAAGCGGACTGCCCAGCCTGACATGGGACTTGATCCCAGGATCCTGAGATCTTGACCTGAGCCAAAATCAAGAGTCAGACACTTAATGGACTAAGCCACGTGGGCACCCCACAAAAAAGTATTTTTAGAAGAGAGAGATAATTAACCTCAGAAAACAACTCATTTATTTGATCAATGAAGAAATGAAATATATAAAATTATTTCTATTAATACAAATTCTACCCACAAAGAGTTCTAAAGCTCTAGATATGAAATTAAATCTTCTCAAAAGACAATCCAGGTTTTACTAAGATTACATTTACTCTACCGATATTGCAATATTTATAAAGATATGGAGACAATTATGGTAATGATGTTTTACATTCTTTGAAGCAATTGAAACACACTGAAGTGGATTCTGGGACTCAAATGGATAGGCATGCCAGAAAATTCTGGGAGACTATCATTCTCTAATATAAGAATAGAGAAACCATGGGTACCTTATTCTTTGGTCATTTTTTTTAAGTGCCTGCAGCCCATTTAGGATTTCAATTTAGGACAGGAGGTTATGCTCAGGAAAGGGTATTATCTTAATTGAATAACAGAATTATCTCAATTTTGTAAATTGGAGAGAGATTTTTTTTTCCCTTCATATGATATTATTAGGTGATTGCTTTCTGAGCCGAGAGGAGAACACTGGGAAAAATGAGGAATACAATTAAGGGTGAGTAAGGGATGACTTACAATTAAAGGGAGTAAGCTTTGACTTCCCCGCAACACAGGAGCTTAGAGGAGGACAGTCAAGGAGTTTGGTTAACCCAGCTGATGGCAGGGAAATCATTGGGATTCTGACTTCCCACACTCGGCACAATAATGGTGCCTGGAGTCCCTCAGGTCTCCTTCCTCCTCTGTCCAGGATGCCAGGAGGCTCACCCTTCTTGGTGACTTTTCTGCTTCTTGCTGCTTTTTTTCATTTCCACTTTGGTGGCTGTGCAAACTTGGGCTCTGCCAGGTCAGAGGACCACACCTGTACCCCTCCGTCTGACTCACTTACATGGTGGCTTCTGACCTCAAAGATTTTCAAAGCACCAACATCAACTCTGTGGCTCCATATGACAAGTGACGAAGACCATGACAGGAATATGTTCAAGAACAATCATTACCATTCCTTGAGCAAGCAGAGTGCTAAGTACAGCATCAACGCATTTGATTATCGCAACTACTCTACAAAGTGGGGAAGAATAGTATCCAATTTTTCAAGCAGGGAAAAGGAAACTTCCTGATAATTGCACAAGAACCTAGATCTGGGTTATAAATGGGAACTTAGAATCTAGCACCTAGGCTCTTGCCCCTTACCGTCTAATTTCCGGCATCGTAAGAAATAATATTTTCTGACACTTTACAACATGAAATCAAGTATGTGGCATGCCTTTTCCCATTTGGAACACAATGCTTGCAATACCCTGGCTCTCCTTCAGTGATCTTGGAGAAGGGTCTCTTCCCACTGAGGTCAAAATTACATGGTAAGACCGCTGAGGAAGCCAAGTGTTAATGCCAGAGATTAGAGTATGAGTCTTGATTTTGCTACGGACTAGCTTTGTAAGGTTATTTGAACTCTCTGAGCCTAGTATTCGTTATCACTAAAATAAAGAATAAATAATTGTATGTTTCATGAGTTATTAAGAGAATTAAGAATTATATAAAGAACAGTGTGCACTCATATTATTCTCTCAGTAGATGTTGGCTATCCTAATATTAATATTGGCTATTTTCCACCTGAAAGGTGACTTCCTAGATCTCCTCCTGAGTGTTGGGACACCTTTACTTGGGGCTAGGTCAAAAGGCAATTATGAATCAGCATCTAGGATGCATTTTTAGCACTTTGATTTGCTTCTATACCAGAGTAACTTCATTTCTCAGAAAAGGAATTTTTGCCTTGATTTGAGGTAGACTTGATCATTCCCTTGTCCAGAGGCTTAATCTTGTAATCTAGGACTTACCCACGAGCCCCAGAGTTTATTCCACTGATATCTTTCATAAGGTCTGATGATACACCATCAAAATTAGGATTTGGGAGGGGGGGGCCTGGATGGCTCACTCATTAAGTGTCTGCCTTCAGGCCAGATCATGGTCCCAGGGTTCTGGGATCAAGCCCCACAATGGGCTCCCTGCTCAGCAAGGAGCCTGCTTCTCTTTCTCCCACTCTCCCTGCTTGTGTTCCCTCTCTCACTCTCTGTCAAATAAATAAATAAAATCTTTTTAAAAAATTAGGATTTGGGACTCTCTCCAGGTTGATCAAAGCCCCTGGGTTGGTTTGAAGTTTCTTTCCTGAACTAGTCCTACAAACAAATAATATAAAGTGGCATGGATATTTGAACTTGCCAGATCAAGGAGGTTGAGATGGAATGAGGGCCTCTTGACCTCTCCAGGATTTATAAACATCTAAAAATCTTCTGGGACTTTATTTTAACATTCTGAGAGAGTTCTTCAGGAATTTTCTGGTCATGTACTCCAGTTCCAGGTTTGATCAAGATCAGTATCGACCTAAACAAGCATACCCAAGCAAAGTAAAAAAAAAACAAAAACAGAAACAAAAAACAACCTGTTTGATCAGAGATCCCAAACAGAGAACAGACTATAAGAAAAAACTCCCAGGAATTTGTCATATATAATCCCATCAAATTGTATATGTTCTCTAAAGACTTAAATTTAAATATCGGATGGGATGCCCTTGGGCTACATCGGAGATGGAACTCTTTTTCTGCTTGGCACTCAGCCACCTATATCAATGTTAAAAGACATTATAAAAAAATAAAATTTAAAAATTTAAAAAATTAAAAACATTTTTTTAAAAAATTAAAAAAAAAGACATTATAAAAGTATAGGTCTTAACTGGCAATGTAGAAACTGACTTGGCATAAATCTTTAGTTTTAAAACAACTATCTCATATTTGACAGATGTTAAGCTTTTTCAGACTAGCATCCATCTACTCATATAAAGAAATGATTAGAATGATCAAATTGAATAAAGTCGTGATTGGTATGCTATTTTTTATAAACAAAGCTATTTAAAAACTTACTCTAACTTGTGGACATAATCACTAATAGCCAATTGACCTAAGTTAAATTCTGTAGTAAAATCCTATAAAAGAGTGCTGAGAATGAGAGTTATTCAGTTTTCAACAGCAAATTCTCTGTTTCTCCCAGTTTGTGGAGCAATCCAAGTCAATATTAAACCCATTTCTCCTGGGTTGTAAACCTGGGTTTTTAAAATCAATGCTGTAATTCCTTTCTTAAAAAATATTTGAATTATAGTTTTAATAAGGCTTTAAAATACTTATGTGAAAAATACTTATTTTCACAGTTGATGAATAATTTTCAGCAATTAACCAAAGAAAGAAAGAAAGACAGAAAGAAAGAAAGAAAGAAAGAAAGAAAGAAAGAAAGAAAGACAGACAGACAGAAAGAAAGAAAGAAAGAAAGAAGAAAGAAAGAAAGAAAAAGAAAGCTTAACTCCAAGCCAATCCAATACTCACAATAAAGCCAACTAGCTGCATAATTTGCAGGGCCTGATGCAAAAAGAAAATGTGGGGTCTTCTTTTCAAAAACTATGAAGAATTTCCAGATAGTGACAGCAGAGCAATAAAACTAGACCGAGTCCTTCTTGGTGAGGAAGCCCCTAGCAGCTAGCTAACTGCATAGTCTCATGTGCATAAAGGCAGCCCTGCTCACAGCTGCATCCAGCTTCTAGAAGATCTTTTGCACCTAGTGAATACTTTCTTTCCCACGGTATGCGCAAGTTTCCACTGTATGTAAAAGTCGAGCTCTTTGAATTAATAAATATTATAGAAAATTTTAGATCCATGCAAGTATGTTCAGAAATGCAGAAAATATAAGGGGAAAAAGGATTAAAATAATTCAAAAAAGTTAGGAGACAGAATGGAATAGGCAGTAAGTCAGAATCATAGCTGGATCATCCATATCCTTTGTTGCACTATAGAAATGGAAGCTCAGTAGTGAACCAACAGTGAAAACTTTGATCGGTAGTTCAGAATCTTTACTAGAAAACATCAGGCCCAGGTGGTTTATCAGCCGTGTCTACCAAATATTCAGTTGAGCAGTTTCACGTTCGTGAACTCCTCCAGAGAATAGAAAAAGAAAGAACATTCCCTGGCTCATTTCACGAGGTTAGCATAAATCTCGATAACCTGGGATGGATAATGTATTCCCTCTACTCCATATTTGTCCTCTGTATTTTTCCTATACCTCTGGGGGTAGAAGCCTGCAAACTATATCTCGTAACCTTCTTGCCATCTGGCTTCCTGTTAGCTTCTGCTAACGTGAAGCCCTGACAAGAGTCTGGAAAATGAGACTAATGGTGAAGTGATTTGTTTCTCATTTCTGGCCATTCCTCCAGGGACGGCAGCTTTAGTGGGGCTGCCGAAAGCTCTCTATCAGGTTACCTGCTTAGTCAGCTCCCTTCCATCAGCAAGCAGCCTGGGAGTCATGGCGGTCCCAAGTACTAGGTAACTTTTTGTTTCTCTAGCCCTCATTACCTTCGTTGGGTAACTAACTGTTCCTTTTGTGCCCCTCTCACTCATCCAGTAACTTTGCAATTAATTTCATTCTCTGTATTAAGTGTCCTCTTCTTGTAATATCTAGAATGGTCTTATTTTTTTTCCTGCTTGGATACTGATTTATGCAGAGGTTAAACCATCTGAGAATACTTTGAGAAAGAATTGAATATATTTGCGTTAAGTGCAAAATCCTGCAAAATACTAATTTAGTGAGGTCTTTAAAAAGATTCTATGTGATTGCCAAGTTGTGTTTATTCCAAGATTTCAAGGTTAGTTGAAACTTGGCAGATTAAGCAACACATTTCCCACCAATAATATTTAACAGGTGAAAAATCATATGATCTTTATAGACTTGGGAAAAAACATTCGACATAATTTAGTATCCATTTATGACTAAAATGCTTACATAACTAGGAGTAGAAAGGGTAACCTGATAAGGAAAATCTTCAATGACTTCTAGCTATCACTTTTCTTAATGCCAAAATGCTATAAACATTCTCTTTAGCATCAAGAAAAAACACAATGAGTCCACTATCACAATATCTATTTAACATTTTTTTGGAGATTATAGCCAGGGAAATAAGGCAAGAAAAAATAAGTAAGAGGATAGAGTATTGAAAATTAAGAATTAATACTATAATTGCTTAGATAACATAGATGATATAGATGAGCTAGACAGAAAGACCTCAATGTAAGACAGGACTCCATCAAAATCCTGGAGGAGAATACAGGTAGCAACCTCTTCGACCTCAGCCGCAGCAACTTCTTCCTAGAAACATCTCCAAAGGCAAGGGAAGCAAGGGCAAAAATGAACTATTGGGACTTCCTCAAGATCAAAAGCTTTTGCACAGCAAAGGAAACAGTCAACAAAACCAAAACCAACTGACAGAATGGGAGAAGATATTCACAAATGACATATCAGATGGGAGAAGATATTCACAAATGACATATCAGATAAAGGGCTAGTATCCAAAATCTATAAAGAACTTCTCAAACTCAACACCCAAAGAACAAATAATCCAA
>CM053608.1:27811887-27836438 GCA_028646535.1 Procyon lotor
GCAATCGCACTACTGGGTATTTACCTTAAAGATACAAACGTCGTGATCTGAAGGGGCACGCACACCCGAATGTATATAGCAGCAATGTCCACAATAGCCAAACTATGGAAGGACCCTAGATGTCCATCAACAGATGAATGGATAAAGAAGATGTGATATATATTTACACACACACACACACACAATGGAATACTATGCAGCCATCAAGAGAAACGAAATCTTGCCATTTGCCACGACAAGGATGGAACTGGAGGGTATTATGCTAAGTGAAATAAGTCAGTCAGAGAAAGACAATTATCACATGAGCTCTCTGATATGAAGAATTTGAGAGGCAAGGCGGGGGTCTGTGGGAGGGTGGGGGAGAGAAATGAAACAGGATGGGATGGGGAGGGAGACAAACCATAAGAGACTCCTAGAGTCACAAAATGAACTAAGGGTGCCTGGGAGGAGGGGTGGTAGGGATAGGGTGGCTGGGTTGTGGACATTGGGGAGGGTATGTCCTATGGTAAGTGCTGTGAAATGTGTAAGCCTGACGATTCACAGACATGTACCCTGGGGCAAATAATACATTATATGTTAATAAAAAAATTTTTTAAAAAAAAAGAAGAAAAAAAAAGAATCTATAAAACCTTCATTAGGATTAATAAGAGGTTAACAGAGTTGCTCGAAACAAAATCAATGTAAATAGATCAATTTCATTTCTTTATAACAGCAATAGAAAATGTAGTTCTACTATTTATAGTAGCAACCAAAAAAAATCATAAAATGTGCAAATATTTTGTAGATATATTATAAAATGTTATTGAAAGGTATTTTTTTTTAAAGATTTTATTTATTTGACAGGAAGAAACACAGCAAGAGAGGGAACACAAGCAGAGGGAATGGTAGCGGGAGAAGCAGGCTTCCTGCAGAGCAGAGAGCCTGATGCGGGGCTCGATCCCAGGCCCCTGGGACCTGACCTGGGCCAAAGGCAGACGCTTAACAACTGAACCACCCAGGCACCCTGAAAGGTATTTTTAAATACCTAAACAAATAGACTCATATAGCATATTCTTGGAAAGATTCAATATAATAAAAATTATAGGGGCACCTGGGTGGCTCAGTCATTAAGCATCTGCCTTCGGCTCAGGTCATGATCCCAGAGTCCTGGGATCGAGCCCTGCATCCAGCTCCTTGCTCAGCAGGAGGCCTGCTTCTCCTGCTACCATTCCCTCTGCTTGTGTTCCCTCTCTTGCTGTATTTCTGTCAAATAAATAAAATCTTTAAAAAAATTATATATCAATTTTAATCTCTTCAGATTAAAGTTTTGATAGAATTCTAATTAGAAGCTCATCGTGATTTTTTTTGTGTGGAACTTAGCAAGTTCATTTTATATACCAAAGATCAAAGAATCCTGAGAAGGGTCAAACTTATTCTGAAGCAAAATAATAAACTGGGGAGATTTTCTTTAACCTTAGTAAATAGTTATAAAGTTCTACTAATTAAGATATACATGTGATATTGGCTTAGAGATAGAAAATTTGGCCAAGGAACTAAAGATAGAGCCCCCACAATTAACCCACACATTTTCAGAAACTTGATTTATGAACAAATTTGGCATTTCAAATAAGAGGGGAAATGAGGGAGTATTCAAGAATGTTGACAGAACAATTGTTTAACCAAACAGGAGAAAAAGAAAATTGATACGTACCTCACATAATACACAAAAAATCAATCCCAGGAGGTTAAAAAAAAAAGTTTTAAAGAAAAAAACATTAAAATGTTCCGGGGAAATGTATTTAGACACTCGTTAGATTTTATTAAAAGAAAACAGATGACACACTTTAAAGGAAAATACTGGTATAGTCAACTGCTTAGGTGTAATGCCTTATGTTAATCAAAATATTTTAAAAGATGAAAAACCAGACTGGGAGAATATACTTGCCGTGCATATGAATAATAAGAATTAAAATCCAGAATGTACTCAGGAGACAAGTGACATAATTTTATTATGGTTTTAAAAGCTCACCAGACCATTGTTCAATAAACTCTATAGGTACCAAAGTGAAAAGTGGGGGAACAGCTAAGAAACCCATTAAATGTGAATAATGGAAATTTGGACTGGGGTAGTAGCAGTGGAGAAAAGAGATACAGACAGATTCAGGATGGATTTTTGCATGTATGGCCAATAGAACTTCTTGACAAATGGTGTGTTTCGAAGAAAATTCTAACTTGATTCCAAATTTAATTCTCATTTAATTTTTATCTCAATCAACTGGATCCATGGGGTTCTACAAATAAATATATCTATTTCTATTTATGGAGATGCCTGAGGGAAGAAAAGTTTAGCATTGAAGAGAAATCAAGAGTTCTCTTCAGGGCCATGTTAAGTTTGAGTTGCCTACTAGATATCTACATGGAAATATTGGCTCCATTAAAATAGGTATCAGTTGCTTTAGCTCAGAACTTAATAGAGATATCGGGCTTAAAAGATGAATATGGTGGTCATTGGCCCTATATGGTAGAAGGGTACTCATTTGGGCTGTCACCTGAAACAGAGAAGATTGTGACCTTTGCTTTTGGGGAATGTAGACAATGAGGACCCGTACTTGGAGGAGACGTGCTATCCCAGATACAGGAGGTAGGAAAAGTACTGAAAACAGCTATGTTCAGTGGAGTGTCCCAGGCAAAGTACTCAGTTGATCAGCTCCAGGAATCGTGATCTATGATAGCCAGTATTAAGTTATTTTTCCCAGGTCGTAGTCTTCTAATATCTTCATTAACTTGACTGTGGGAGGGAAAGTTAAGCTTGCTGTTATGTTCACAGTGAGGACCAAGTAACTTAGCTGCAGCCTGGAGAATTAGGTATAATGCAATAAAGGAAACCCACAGAAGAGCACAGAACATCGTTTCATAGCAGCTTAGTATGGAATGATTGACTAGCCAATATCCCTTTTCTACGCTGCTGAGGCAAGGGCTGGGGGAGAGGGCAAGAATCACTGGTTAATTTGAGCCAATTACATCATCTCATCTCCCTTGCTTGTTGTTGGTGTAGTTGCCTAAGCCAGTTTACGCTAATGAGAAATGATGGGAGGTTGGCTGGAGTCATTACTCTTAAGAGAAAGCTGTAACCATAAAAAAAAGTCAACTTCCTTCTCCCTAGACTTGAAAATGGAACTCGGTAGCTCTAGTTGCTACAAACCACCATCTTGTGGCCACAAGGGAAATGTGGGATAAAGCTAATCCAGTGGATGTAGTGGAAAAAGAGGGAAAAAACCCAGCCCTTCTCATCAACAACCAACTCTGAACCATACCCTACCCCGGAGCTACTCTGATGTAAGTGAATACATTCCTTATTTTTAAAGGTCTTTTTGGGTCAGATTTCATGCTAGTTGAAGCTGAAAACATTTTAACTGATACAACTAGTGGTATGCAATCATCAAAAGGATTTATGGGAAAACTAAACATTACTGGAGCTCAAAAATATTAAAGGAAAGAAATCCAAGAATGAGACGAATCACCCGCAGAAATTTAAGATGAATGATTGGGCTGTAGTTGCTGGATATTGAAGAGAAAATTAATGCTAGATAAAGGACTTGGGGACATTTGGGACACTCAGGGTACTCAATAGTGCTCAGATTTCTGCAGAGCCAAAAGTCAGGGAGTTATAGAATTTCAAGACCATCCTAACAATCATATTGAGAAATAAATCATTGGGAAACTAAAAATAAATGCTTGGAATTAGAAATCTTAATAAATATGTAATATTAATGATTAATATGTTCTTCTGTTGAATGTGATAGAAGAATAAAAAAGGAATAATAATGTTTTGATTGGTACTTAATCATTAATCCTTCTTTCTGAAGTTCTTAAAGAGCTTCGCAAATAAGATAAACATTAATAGCTGGAGAGCAAGTAGATTCTTTCTAAGAAAGTACACACAGTAACTGCTCAGGCAAAGATTTTCTTAGATTAGTCTGAAATACCCTAAAGAAAAGCTTATTTAAAACTCTCTGAAGTTATTTTCAGAGTTGTTTAGAATGCTTAAAACCTTTTGGAGTCTAGTATATCCTTAGGTTAATGCTACATACATATATATTTTTTTCTCTTATGTAATTCAGTTTCCTTAAAAAATATATAAAACTACAATTTAAAGGGGCACCTGGGTGGCTCAGTCGTTAAGCATCTGCCTTCGGCTCAGGTCATGATCCCGGGGTCCTGGGATCGAGCCCCGCATCGGGCTCCCTGCTCGGCGGGAAGCCTGCTTCTCCCGCTACCATTCCCTCTGCTTCTGTTCCCTCTCTCGCTGTGTTTCTGTCAAATAAATAAAATCTTTAAAAAAAAAAAACAAAACTACAATTTAAAAATGAGTAGATTATTCTTGCTTACTAGCTCTGCACAATCATATCCATCAATGTCTACAGACACTCCCAAAGAAACCTCTTGGGAGGAGATGCCTGGGAGGCTCAGGTCATGATCTCAGGGTCATGAGATGGAGAGATGGAGCGATCCAGCCCCGCTTCCAGCTTCGTGCTGAGTAAGGAGTTGGCTTGAGATTTCTCTCTCCCTTTGCCCTTCCCAGCACCTTGTTTTTTTTTTCTCTCTCTCTCCATTTCTCCCCCACCCCAAATAAATAAATCTTAAAAAAAATGTCTTGAAGTAAAATCTGCGTTCCTTACAGAACACGAGGGATCACTTAAATTAAGGTAATGCAGAAGGCTGTCTGCCGTCTTCTAGTCAATCTTGAAGTTAACCCAGGCTTGGCTCCCACTGCTATAAACTTTCACGTGGAGCCCAGACTGCATGAGTTTCTCTTCTGGCCCATCTAGCCTAAGACTTACAAAAATCAAAGGCAGTCCTTACCTGGAAAACTTTAGAGACTTAAGAGACAAATTCTGAAGTCTTTTGTGGCATGAAGCACTGAAACCAAATTTTCGTTATGAAGGGACATAGAGTGATCCTAAACTTGAAGATACAGCAAACACACTTCTGACAATAATATAGTCCTCACTGAATTAATAATCTGCCAATATCACATACTAATCCTTTATCTTTAGAGAATGACCTTTTTTTTTTTTTTTTTTTTTTGATAGAGAGAAACATAGTGAGAGAGGGAACACAGGCAGAGGGAACGGTAGCGGGAGAAACAGGCTTCCCGTCGAGCAGGGAGCCCGATGCGGGGCTCGATCCCAGGACGCTGGGATCTGACCTGGGCCGAAGGCAGACGCTTAATGACTGAGCCACCCAGGCGCCCCTAGAGAATGACCTTTTTAAAAATACTCATGAAAAAAATAATAAATAAATAGATAGATAAATAAATAAATAAATAAAAATACTTATGAAAACACCACACTATTAAAGGCTATTCTTAGGCCCGTAACATGACTAAGAAAACCATATCCTACTTAGGAATATTGTCACCCACCAGGAAAAGATGGCCATATGGTTATCTGTGACAGAGAGTAATTGTTTGGATAATAAGATTTTTTCAGTCTTTGTCGAAGGGAGTGGGCAGTGTGTCTGAGAGACATCTGTATCCTAATGACTAGAATGATGCAGTGTCTTCTGGGCCAAGTGTTTTCTCAATAACTTTGATCGAAGATGATGGAAACATGGAGTGCCCAGCACACAGCAGAGATCTTGGGCAGATATAAGAGGCTGTATTCAGAGAGCCTTCCTTCACACTGGCCTCACATGTTGTCTCAGATACTTTTCAACCTGGCACCTCAGGCAAATAGACTGGGCACACAATATAAAACCAAACTGTTCCACTGGCAGACACACAACAGTCCAGTTCCTTTTGGCCTAACTGTGGACTCCAGACATAATTTTAAATACTAACTCAGGGTTTCAGAGAATTTGATACCAGGAGAGGGCAGTACTCTAGATTAATCCTTGGATAGAAACAGCCGGCAGTGTAAATGAATAAATAGACCTTCTGAATTACACGGCAATCATTTATGAGTTTTATTCTTAAGAGTCAATTCTGAGGGTGCCTGGGTGTCTCAGTGGGTTAAACCTCTGCCTTCGGCTCAGGTCATGATCTCAGGGTCCTGGGCTCGAGCCCCGCATCGGGCTCTGCTCGGCGGGGAGCCTGCTTCCCCCTCTCTCTCTGCCTGTCTCTCTGCCTACTTGTGATCCCTCTCTCTCTGTCAAATACATAAATAAACTCTTTAAAAAAAAAAAGAGTCATTTCTGAGAATGGAGTTGAATCAGGACCTGATGAAAATGAGGTTTTATTTATCATTTTTTAAAGATTTTATTTATGTATTTGTCAGAGAGCGAGAAAGCGAGCAAGCACAAGCAGGGGGAGTGGCAGGCAGAGGGAGAAGCAGGATCCCCACTGAGCAAGAAGCCCGAAGTAGGACTCCATCCCAGGACCCTGGGATCGTGACCTGAGCCAAAGGCAGATGCTTAACCAACTGAGCCACCCAGGCATCTCAAAAATGAGGTTTGAAACAGTAAAGGCCTAGATCTTGCTCTGTGAGTTGCCCCGCCAACTCACTGCCAACCTGTGAGAGACCCCTTGGTGGTTAGTCCTTCATCTCACCTCTGTAAATGCAGAAAAATAATATCCTCCTCATAATTTAGTAAATCCATTTTAAAATTTCATCTCAAAAAATTACCTCTGTTAATAAGTAACCTTTAATAATAAAAATCACCTACCTCTTAAAAATTTTGATTTCCTTTCTTAATTTCTATTTTCTTTTCCTAAGCTAAAATACTTTTCATCTCAACAGAACTTTTGTAGATGTACATTAAGAACCTACAGATCTGGGGTGCCTGGGTGGCTCAGTGGGTTAAAGCCTCTGCCTTCAGCTCAAGTCATGATCTCAGGGTCCTGGGATGGAGCTCCACATCGAGCCCCGCATCGGGCTTTCTGCTCAGCATGGAGCCTGCTTCCTTCCCCCTCCCTCTCTGCCTGCCTCTCTGCTTACTTGTGATCTCTCCTTCTCTCTCTCTCTCTCTGTCAAATAAATAAATAAAATCTTTTTTTAAAAAAGAAAAGAACCTATAGATATGTGCACATATATTTATTTTAATCGGATTGAGAACTCATTAAATACACACTTACATGACTAAAAGAAAGCCCATAGTTAATTAAATAATTCTGGAAAACCAATAAGGGTTGGAAATGGGAAATCATATGAGTATTAACAGATAAGGTCACATATCAACAAATTGTTTTAGATGATGCTGGTATGTACAGATGCAGGGAAGTAAACTATAAACCTCTGAGATCATGGTAAAAAATTAATGAACACCTTTGCATGATATTAAGGATCCTTCACCAAGACACTGCCTAAAGAGCCATGAGACTTCTTGGCTGACAGCAAACTAATTTGCTGTTTCTCTATCAAGCTACGGGATAAACCAGAAGCTTGAGTAGTAAGGCTTAACAACCATCTTCAAAAGGTCAGTTGTTTTTAATATTAACGGCATCCATATTGTGTAAGTCAAACATCAGAATGAAAGTTCTGAAAAACAGAGTGTGCTAAAGGAGATGTCAGGGCAGAATGTTGAAATAGTGACTGTCACAGTAAATCCAGAGTGATTGGTTATGGCCCAACCCCTAAGGGGAAGGAAAACAATAGTTGTAATAAACATAAAAATTTATTTTCCATTTAAAACTTGTATATTGTTGTATTTCCAGATTTTAGAACAGTAATAATAATAATGTGTATTTAATAACAAGTGCCATAACTTTCTGCACATTTACTGTGTGCTACTCTATTCTGAGCACATTACCTGTGTCATCCAACCTCAGGATAGCTCTGTAAGGTGGCTTATTAGATCAGGAGACTCAACCACAGGATGGATACATAGGATACAGAAAGGCTCAAGGGAGATCCCAAAAGGCAGAGCTAGAATTAAATCTAGGCAGCCTTACTCAAGAGTCATGTATTAATCACAATGTTGTACTTTGATGGTTAATTTCAATTGTTAATTTAGCTAGGCCATTGTGCCCAGTTAGTAGTTAAAACATCAGGGTCGATGTTGCTCTGAAGGTAATTTTTACATGTGACCTAACATTTAAATCAATGGACTTTAAGTAAGGCCATCTCTCCCCCATAATGTGGACCATGGGTGGGCCTTATCTAATCTGTTGAAGGTCCCAAGAACAAAGACTGAAGTTTCTCCAAACAAAGGGAAGTCTACCTCAAGACTGCAACATAAAAACTCTGCATGAGTTTCCAGCTTGCAGGTATGGGACTCAAAACTGTGGTATGAACCCTCCCTTGAATTTCCAGACTGCTAGCCTACTCTACAGATTTTAGAATTGATGGCCTTCATACTTGCATTAACCAATTCCTTAAAATAAATCTTTCTCTCAATCTCTTATAGAAATTTGTCTCTATCGATTTCTGTTTCTATAGAGAATCTTGACGAATTCATGTTTATTAGTACAATCCAAAGGTTGTCTTATATAACAATTTTTTATTTAATTTTCACTATAACCTCATGCCCTAGGTAAAACAAGTTATTATTAACATGTTAGAGATAAAGAAAATAAGCCAACAGAGAGCAGATTATTTGTCTAAATCATAACAGTAGTCAGGAATAAAGCCTGAACTAAAACGTGAGCTGAAGATGACAAGATCTGCCAACAGATGTGTTATGTTTGGCTCTAGCAGATGTGTTATATTTCTGTAGGGATTTGAGTTTGCCTCCACCTACCTAGGTCTTCTGACTCCGTGGTCTAAAAATATTTCCTCCACCTCACACCACCTCTCAAATCACAAGTACATTTATCAGATAATTCAGACCAAAAGGAAGAAGAGAATACTGAATCAAAAGCTTTACATAAATTCTTCTCTTTACCACTTTCTGGGGCATGGTATGCAAAATAGGCAAAAATGTGAAAAATATAATCAAGAAAACCAACCTCTTCATTCACTTCCTCAAATACATATAGAGTGCATATTGCCCAGTGTATAAGCTAATCCTTTGGAATATGGTAAAAGGAGTGTGTTAATATTAAGTCACAGAGCAGGGAGTCTATGCTAAAAGCCAGAAAGTGTTTCTAACATTTAAATTAGTCCCAACAGTTGTATCACTCTCTTTAAGCTGGTATACCATGTCACCTGTGCATCACTCTAAATTTTAATATTTATTATATGCATAATGTTAAAGGCAAACAACAGTAAGGTCGTCAAACAAGCAAACCACAGTTGACACTAGTTGGATCTAATAGACGGAATAAGTAGAGTACATAGAGCTTAACTGAAGAGTGGTGTTTTCCAGCAGAAAGTAAAGAGCAGTACTGTGTAAACACTTACAAAGATGTCATCTGAAGCAAAGTGAAATGGTTCTGCAGGGAGTGTTTGTTGAAGAGACCGCACTACTCATAAGATTATGATTAGCTCTGCTGAGCAAGTTGATTCTTTTTTTAAATATATTTATTTATTTATTTATTTATTTATTTATTTATTTATTTGCGAGAGAGTGCAAGACAGCACTGACAGGGGGAGGGATAGAAGAGGACGGAGAAGTGGACTCCCACTTGAGCAGGAAGTCTCATGTGAGGCTCCATCCCAGGACCCTGAGATCATAACTGAACTGAAGGCAGGTACTTAACCTACTGAGGCACCCAGGCGCCCTAGTAATTTGATTCTCTTTCACTTGGTAACTTCCACTCCCACTCACTTCATTGAATTTTGCAAACCTTATCTACTCTCTTCCAACCTTCAATCCCTTCCCTCCATCCCCGAAGATCTCATTCTACTTTAGGGAGAAATAGAAACCATCTGATAGGAATTTCCTGACCACCCACGCAGTATCCATCATCATTTCCCATTTAAAATGGAGGAGGCGACTCTTCTTTCTTCTAGAAAAAAACCTTTACCTGGTTCTTTGGCTTCCATCCTGTGATGGAGAACTTTATAGGTCAGCTTGACTAGTCTATGGGACCCAGTTTGGGGTCAAATATCAGTTTTTATGTTACTGTGAATAGATTAATTCTTACTAATCTAATTACTTCTAATTAGAATAATTAGAAGTAATTAGCATTTGAATCAGTAGACTTTGAGTAAAAACATACTATCTTCTACAATGTATCTTCTACTTCTCTCCTTTATACATTTTATATTTTCTTGACTTTTAAATAAATCCAACCTATCAGGTCAAAAAAATAGAATATGAATTTCCACAGCATCCTCAAATTACCACCTTATTCTCCTTTCTGTTTCACACTTTTGGCAGTTGTTTATTCTGTTTTTCTCCTTTTTGTGCTTGTCATTCATATATTTGTTCAATGAATGAAGAAGTAGATGAATGGAGAGTCTTCTGGATACAAAAATTCTAGGCACTTGGAGGCTATCAAAAATATAAAAACTACTCTTTAAGCATAAGGCATGATATGACATGATATGACATGATATGATATGATATGATATGATATGATATGATATAATGCTACATCATAGTTAAAAGCAAGAAGTTATGGAGACAAAGCATCAAAGGGTAGAGATTCTTCAGAAGATTTCTAGGAGGAGATAAAACTTAGATCAAGATCACTGTAGTAAAGGACAGTGATTCTTTACTGTCCTTCCCTTGGAGGGAACAGTAATTCCCTCCAAGAATTCATTTAAGGGATGGAAGGAAAAAATTAGAGCTAAATATGAAGACAGATATGAAGTGAGGCAACCACAAATAATTCTGGATTAGGCAAAAAGTAGGGGGAGAAGGAGATTTTTTAAAGAGAGAGAATGAAGGGAAGTGAGTGGAAGAAATGGGGTAACTGAGCGATGGCATTAAGGAGGATACATGATGTAATGAGCACTGGGTGTTACATGCAACAGATGAATCACTGAACTCTATCTTGGAAACAAATAACACACTATATTTTAATTAATTGATTTTAAATAAAAAAATAAAGAGAATGAGC
Organism: Procyon lotor; assembly: GCA_028646535.1. Taxonomy (NCBI): domain Eukaryota; kingdom Metazoa; phylum Chordata; class Mammalia; order Carnivora; family Procyonidae; genus Procyon; species Procyon lotor. The sequence goes on from CM053608.1 coordinate 27,822,755, forward strand.
TTTTCTGGGAATAAATCTAAATTTGTGGAGAGGTTGGTGTAGGAGAAAATTTAAAGAAAGTGAAGAGGTGTCAAGGAGAATAGAAAAAAAAGAAGAAATATATGTGTATATGTTTTCAATTAGTAGATGAACAGTCCATATGTAGAGAACAGTTTCAAAGAAAAGAATTGGAGCAGAAGCTGGATTATCACGCGTTAAGGAATTCAGGAAGGGATGCAAGAACACTAAGTCTTCCTTCAAGGAGTAGGGACCTAAGCAGGACTTCTGGAATCCCCATGCTTCACTACTCCCCATTCCATGTCCCGGTCTCCAAGGCTCACCATTCCTTTTACAGATGCCTCCTGTATTGATCCCTCCTTTTCTCTTCCTATGTCTGCCTCTCTCACCTTCATTGGTCCACTTGACTCCCATTTCCCCACCCCGCAGGCCCTCCAATGTGAATGATGAGAGAGGAGGAGAAGGCAGCAGGGGCACAGAAAGAAAGAAAGCATGTGAGATCCTGGACTTGAACAAACCTGGTTTTAACCTTACTGCGGTCTAATCTTGAGCAAATTATTTAAATTCCATGGGCCTCGATTTCTTCATCCATAAAACATAGACAGTACCTAGTATCGGTTTGATATAAGGTTCGAAAGAAATAAAATCTGTTCGACAGACAGCTATATGCACCCAAGGGGTTCAATCGTTTTTATTATACCAAATTAATGTTCCCAAAACACTGCCTTTATTATTTTACATCTGTGACCAAAAGCTTTCAAGATCCTGCTCTTTCTTACCATTTAAATGTAAATTTCTTTCTTCTAGGCTGATCTCCCGGGGCCAAGAACCTGTGTTAGTCATCTTTGCAACCCCAGTGAACAGCTTAATTCATTTATTCAACAAAGCCTTCCTTTATCTAGAAAATAGACTTGTTCAATGGAACTAGGATAGAGTAAGATGCTTTTGGATTCAAGTTGCAGAAAACATAAGTAGCAGTGACTTTACAAAATAGATGCTTATCTCCTGTAACAAAATTCTAGAGGTGGTGAGTTTCCAGATTAGCAGCCTGTATGATGTCAAATTCTTTCTCTCTTTCCAACCCACCAGCTACAGTGTGCTGGCTTTTCATCCTCAGGCTTGCTCCCTCATAGTTCCAAAATGGCTGCTGTAACTTTGGGTTATCACAGAACCTGATAGAACGACTTTCAGAGCTGCACGTATTGAAGCCAAGGAACAAGAAAGCTTTCCTTATTTGTCTCTCCACCTTATCAGTGAGGGGGCTTTTCCAGATTTCATTTGCTTGATTCTCCTCCTCTCAATTTGCTCTGTTAAATGTTGAAAAGTCCAGAGCTCTAATGGCTTTCTTTTCTACTTGCTCTCCTTGGTGCCTTTATAACATTTTCATGCTTTGAAAAGATATATGCAGATAACTGCCAACTGTACAATTCAGTCCAAATCTCACCTCTGAGGACCACGTTCATATATTCAATTCATATCTCCATTTGCTGTCCTGCCATATGTAATATTTTTCGATTTCCTTTTGTCATTCTACATCATGTTTTTGAGGACGATGCATGTTATCCATGAGAGTGAGTCCATTTTTAACTGTTGAGTACTAACTTAATGTGGAAATAAAGCATAGATTAGCTCTCTGTTTCCTTGACCTGGGAGAGTTTCTACTTTTTGCCCCTACAAGCAGAGCTGCAAATAAAGAATTTTTATGTCTGCTTGGTCTACGGTTAAAGAATAAGGAGCATTTATTTCCTAGTGTAATTGTTGATTTGTTCATTTCTCCTTCTAATTGTGTAAAATGCTCTCTCTGCACATTGTTGGAGGCATATACATTTGAAATGGTATTACTCATTGTGATTTGAACTTTAGATCAGTGTGTAGTAACCACCTACTAACTCTAAAATGCTTTTCCTTCCAAGTGCATTTTTCCTATTAATAGAGCTACACTAACTTACTCATGATTTTTATTTACCTGGGCTATTTTCTTCATCCTTTTACAGTGAACTATTTTGTGTCATTATGTTTATGTTCCTATGTAAAGAGAATTTTGTTGAATGTTTAAAACCCAAGTAATAGTCTCTATTCTTCAACTATAGAATTTTGTCCATTGACATTTCTTGTAAATTACTGAAATTTTTAGATTTATCTCTCTCTCCTCTCTCTTGCTCTCTTTGCTTTCTGTTCAAAGTGCCTTTATCTTTGTCTGACTTCTGTAAGATTGGCCAAGGTACCTTTATCTCTTTTCTCTTCTAATTAATTAAATATTATACAACCAATTTCTTGTTATTTAAGTGATTGTGTTGAAATTGCTAACATATATTCTAACCTTCTCCGAAACAATAATAACCCACTTTCCTTATCTAATGTTGTAGGTATTTGGAGTTTTATTATATCTTGGGTTTTTTTATTACTTCAATTAATAACCATTGAGACACAGGTTTGTTATTATTCTACATAAGAAATGCTTCTTTTGTCCACCCACATTTCCTTGCTTACCATTTCTACTTGAAATGTATTCTTTCTTTCTGGCTTTTTCCTTCCTTACATCCTTTAAAAAGTTTTTATTCATCATTTATCTGAGAGTAGTAAGACCTCTGAATTCTGTCTAAAAATGTGTTGTTTAACCTTCCTTTCTGAATGACAGTTTGCCAATTTATTTTAGATTAACACTTGCTTTCTGCTTAGTGTACCTATTGGCTTTTTTTCTAGAAATTTTATGTATTATTTCACAAATGTACAGGTTTTTCATAGTGTCCTATTGTTTTCTTATGATTTATTCACATATTGTGTTTTATTCATGTTGGACAAACATTTTATAAATTCTACCGGAGTGTTTCTGAGGCTGAAATTCTTAGGGTTCCACCCCTCTTCATTGTTGAGTCTGGTGACTGCTGCTCCCCGTGAATTGTTCTCTGTGGCTTAGCTTAAGGGTTGCCTCTCAGGATCAGTGTTGCATTTGTTTCTTGTACAGGCCCCAAGGGTACCATCCTGCTGGGTCCAATCTTTATGCAAAACTTCTTTCCTTCAAGATTTCTAGGCTTTGTGAAAAGTATTATTTGGAACCCTAACCCTTCATGAAACACACATTTGAAGTTGGATTCTCAGAAAATGGTCTTTTGACTCACCTTCCTTGTCGTCTTCTTTCTAGACTGATGGGTGGATTTTTGTTTTAAAAATACTTTCTCTGAGGGATTCCCTGAGATTTAGAGCTTTCAGCATCCCGTATTTGTCTAAAGTTCTCAGCTTCAATCCCCCTCTCCTTTGAATACAAAGCTTCCAATTTCTGTCCCTATGAGAATGGCAAGCTCCAAGTGTCGGGATTACAGAGACCAAGAATACCGCCAGGCGGCCACAGGGGCTCATGGTCTCAAGTATGTCCCTCTGCCATCAAAGCAGTCTGTTCTTATGGATTTAAAAAGGTTTTTTTTTTTTTTCTTAATAGCATATATCCAGAACTTACTTACTGTTGATAGTAGAAGAATTTCTGCTTCTCTTTGTTCTCCATTTGTTACATCTCTTTAAGACTGCTGTAATCTCTGTAAGGCTAGAAAACAAGGCCATTTCTCTAGTTCCCATTTCCCCCACCTTAAAGGCAAAAAGCAAGGTCAAGCCTGAGTGTGTGTGTGTGTACACAAAAATGGCTTGTGTGAGTGTGTTAAGTGTGTAAAAACAGGCCTCAGGTGGGGAAGAGTTTGCTGAGGAATGTATTTTGAAGGAAGAAGGAGAGTTTGCTAGCAAGGCCCAGTAAACCTGTTCCGGGCATAAAGAAACATAGATCATTTGGAGATTTTTAAGAAGGTGCATTCAGCAGGAGCATAAACAGAACACAGACAAATGGTCAATGTGTAGGATTGGATGAGATGAGAGAAGTCCACTTTAATTCCATGCCAAGAGGCTAGAATTTTTATCCTAAAGACAACTGAAAGCCTTTGAAGATTTCAAGCAGAAGAGTGACATGATTCAATTTTGTCTATAGAATGCCGATATGGAGAATGAGGCAAGGAGACAGCAGATCCTTACATTAATCCGTATGTCTGATTCTCTGTGCTATAGAGGGGTACTGGGGGCAAGGGGATGTCAGGGTGTTGGGAGAGGGGGAAAATGCAGAGAAAGGGTGCCAGGCAGAGATACTCGATACCACGACCCAAAAGCCAAAGGAATAATCAGGGGGTCTGGACACTTGAGCAGAAGGTCTGAAGTTCAAGAGTCAGAAGGGGATTCATGAGGGTGGCCGAAATGGATGAGAGGTCTGTGTCCAGGTTTGGTTATGGGGCAAAAAAAATCTAGGCCAGGAAGATGCAGACCAAATTAGAGAAATGGTGAGAACAAGGATGAAGGTTTGATGCTGTCCATTATGGGACGTTGTAGTTAGTAATGGTGAAGCGTTCAGAGATGTCCATGTTCACTGGTTCCTAGAACAGGTGCACATGCTTCCTACTTAATGTGACTACCTTTCCTAGGAAGTCTCTTTGATTCATCAGCATCACTAAAAATCCATTCTTAAATATAATCCACAACAAAAAGCATGAGAAAACAAAATGATATGTCAATAATGCATTACACTGCTTTGGCTAGGGAGCAAAGACTCTTCAATGGAGCTCTAGCTGTGTCTCTGTGTACAGACATAGACATATCATATGGGGCAAGATGGTAATATTCCTGCCAGAAGAAACAATCGGGGCTGTCTTGATTTCCCATTTTCTCTGTCAGAGGAATCTGGCAAAGCTCTACATGGCTGGCAGGTGTTTATCATTCTATTCCTCCTCCAATAGGAGAGCAACAGCCAGACGATGTGATATTCCAAATTTAAAACAAAGCCCACTTTATCCCAGATGATGAGCTCAAACTGGTGTTGCTCCAGGGAAGCAACTGCTTTTATCTAGTCTTTGTGTTCTTTTGGGAAATGCAAGCTGTGTCTTTCCCATCTTGGCAGCAGTGGATCTCTAACCCTAATTAAATACCCACAGTGGTACATGCTGGATTGCCCTGAAATGTAAATAAAGGAGAAATAATAATTTTATACCATAAAATCCCTTTTTCTATCAGTTTGAACTGTGGGGATTCCTACTGTTCTCAATTATTTTATATCACATTTTTAGCATGCAATGTTACACCGTGTATATTCTTACACATATTATAATTATCAAATAGATGCTTGATGGTCATAGACATGGATGACTAAGGAATATTCATAGAATAATGAGGAAGAAGTCAAAGGTGAGTCAGGAAGATAAAGACTAGAAGATTACAATTAATGTCCGGAGGAGTTTGCAATTTGCAAGATGGTGTTCCAGGTAACCACAATATAGAACGCCGTGGGATAGTGTCAAAAGAGGAGCATGAAAAATTGCTAGGTGGGGATGGAATCCATGTTAGGACACGGTAATTTTGAGGTGCGGGGAAAAAAATTCATGTGAAAACTGGATTAGGAAACTGGGAAGCTGGAGCAGAACTCAGATGAGAGTCTGGTATTCAAGGCTAGATTTGGTAGTTGCCCATCTAGAAGTGATATTTTGAAGCTTTGAGATTAAATATGGGTGCCAAGGAGAAGCAAGTGAAAGAGCAGGAGAGAACCAAGATGTGAACCTTCTAGAAGATGCTCCTAGAAGGGACAGAAAGAGGAGTCAGCCGGGAACGGGTAAGAAGGGAAAGAGTTGTGAGATTGTGTACGGTCATCAAAGGCAAAGGAAATGAGAATATCAAGCTGGAGGCAGGACCTGCAATGAAAAATGCTTGTGAAGTTTCCTAACTTGGTCACGATGAAACTGGTTATCATCTTCGAGAGAATGGCTTCAGTAAATAGGAAGAGAAAAGGAAGGTGATGGTGGGTTGGGTAGGAAATGGGAAATTGGAAAGTAGAAGCCACTGAAAAATCATTACCTCACAAAACAGAACATTTTTGAGGAGTCTGGTGATAAGAAAGAGAGAAATGCAAAAATAGCTTAAAGGACCAATGGGCTTGAGGGTCAGACTTTCTAGTTTCTTTTGATTAGTTTGGTTTTATTTTTTAACTTAGGGGAGATAATTTTGATTCCCAGGTAAAGATAAGTCAAAAAAGGAGAAAGAGATTTAAATTTGAGAAGGAAGAATAAAATAGGGTCCCTGAGGGATAGTAGGTCAATGACTCACATAAAAATAAAGGGTATTTTTATTTACTGCTTACTGTATGCCACGTAGAATGCTAGAAACTTTATAAACATTAAGTAAAGCCAAACAGCTTTCTTCATAAGCGACGTAGACTTGAATCCCCACATGTCCGTGAAAAAAGCCCAGTGAAAAAAAATAAGTGGAATACTAACAATAATAAGACAAAGTACTACAGTGAAGTAACACGTTTGAACATGAACAAGCAATAACGTGCATTTCTACAAGCAACATAAGTGAATCTCACAAAAATAAGTGCATAGATTGTATGATCCATTTATATGAAGTTCAGGAAGAAGTAAAACCACTTACTCTGTGATAATACATGTTAGAATGAAGGTGACCTTGGGGTAGCGGCAGTGAGGGGCACAAGGCAGTCTCCTGGACAGCTGGACGTGTCTACATCTTGATCTGAATGCTGGGGTGCTGAGTATGGATATTTATGTTAAAATTCATCAAACTGTACACTTTGAATGTACACATTTTGCTCTGTGTATAACTTCAATAAGAATACTGTACAAGTAGGATTTTATAAATCAAAAGCTTGATAATCCTAGAGCCTTTTGAGAAAATTAGGTATGAATGATGACTAGAAAGTTTGATCCAACTAGAGCTAGAGTTGTTGTTGAGAGGTGGTGGGAGGAATAGTTGAGGGGTATAGCATATTGTTTTTCTTAATCTGTCAGCAGTTAAAATAGTCTTCTAATTTATTTTAAAAATAGATTAAATGAATGCCAACTATTTATATTAACCCAATTTCTCTATTATTCTCAAGTACTTCAGATCAGACCAAGGCAGCCATGAGACTTTGTACACTAAGACAAAGAAAAAAGTTTTAGAGGATTATTTACAGAACAGCTATCTCAAAAAAAAAAAAGTGACCTAGCTAAATAATGATTTTGAATACTTACAAAATACCTTTGCTTTACACCATTTCATAAAGCTAAGTTAAGCTTCTTACAGAATGATAAAAAAAGTGTATCCGTCCATTTAATGACATCTAGATCGGCTGGAACATCTGGGTTGGATGTTTAAAATAAATTTGAAACCAGAAATCTTTTATTTTTTATTCCAATCCCACTTCATTTATTACATTGCGGACAGCATAGGCAGCAACATCTGTTTCTAGGAACACTGGGAGAGGAGTGCATATAGACAAAACATGCAATCATAAACAGACAAGTCAAGAGACACAGACTCTCTTGGTTTATAAATGGAATGGCATGAAGTGCTAAAAGCCAGAGGGGACACCGGGCAAGAAGATTTTTTTTGAAAAGAATTATAGCAGGCAAAGAAAGATTCTACAAAAAATAATGATGTACAGATCTCCAGAACGGATTCATTTTGCATAACTGAAACTTTGTCTCCTTTGGCTGACAACTCCCCACTTTCCTATCCTTCCGGTCCTGGGAACTAGTATTCCACTCGCTGGTTTTGTCAGTTTGACTATTTTATTTTTTATTTTCTTGAAATAAGCTGTGCACCCAACGTGGGATTTGGACTCATGACCCCCAAGATCAAGAGTCATATATACGCTCTATCGACTAAGCCAGCCAGGTGCCCCTCAGTTTGACTCTTTTAAACTCCTCCTCTACTTGGCATTGTGCCATGAGCCTACAGTTAACAATACTGTATTGTATACTTAAAATTCACTAAGAGGGTAGATCTTACATTAAGTGTTCTTACACCAAAAGAAAAAAAAATACTGTCGATGAATACATACATACATACATATACACGCATAGGACAGAAGGCAAGTTTTGGAGGTGATGGATAAGTCTATGCCCTTGGTTGTGGTGATGGCCTTACAGTTGTCTCCAAGCTCATCAAGCTGCATGAATTAAATATGCACAGCTCTTTGTATGTCAGTCATGCCTTGAAAAAGTGGTTTAAAAATTATAATGGGGGGGATGCCTGGGTGGCTCAGTGGGTTAAAGCCTCTGCCTTCGGCTCAGGTCATGATCTCGGGGTCCTGGGATCGAGCCCTGCATCGGGCTCTCTGCTCAGCGGGGACCCTGCTTCCCCTCTCTCTCTGCCTGCCTCTCTGTCTACTTGTGATCTCTCTCTCTCTCAAATAAATAAATAAAATCTTTTTTTTTTTTAAATATTTATTTATATGACAGAGAGAGAGATCACAAGTAGGCAGAGAGGCAGGCAGAGAGAGAGGGGGAGGCAGACTCCCTGCTGAGCAGAGAGCCTGATGTGGGGCTCGATCCCAGGACCCTGAGATCATGACCTGAGCTGAAGGCAGAGGCTTAACCCACTGAGCCACCCAGGCGCCCCTAAATAAATAAAATCTTTAAAAAAAATTATAATGGGTATGCATAAGCAAAAACAGTCCTTCCTTTTTACACAAGAGTGAGTAGCGAAGCTTTAGTGTAGAGTCATCACTGGTCTTAAAAGATTTCTGAAGTACAATAATAAATGATTGTCTTGGATCTTGATATAAAGGGCATCTAGCAATTTAAATAAAAAATTCTTCTATGTTATAATGGTATAACTACTAGCTACAGAAGAGAAGCTGGTGTAAGGATCTCATTCCTGATTGTACTAAAGAACAAGAAGCCTGGAGCACCACGGTTAATCAAGCAGCTCATCAACGAAATCAAGGGTCCCAGCCCTCTTCATCTTCCCAGGATGCTATTGGCAGCTTACCTGCTTCGTGCTTACACTCCTCTTCATGGCTGCAAAGTGGCTGCCACAGTCCCAAACATGGAGACATGAATGTGGCTGAGAAAGGGGAAGTACTTCCTACTCTGCATCCATTTTGTTGTTGTGGAAGAAGAAAACCTTTCAGACGATTCCCAGCAGATTCCTACTCAGTCCCCTCGACGAGAATTATGGCACATGTGTCTGTCCTTTACGAGAGGAGGATGAGCAGGACTGAAAGGATCGAATATTGTCAGCCTTACTAGTCAACCTTACTAACTCGGGTATCAAAGAACAGAGTTGAGGTTCAGTCATCCCTGACTGGTGATGTCGGCTACATTCTCACTGGACAAATCTGAGGAGGGGCTGAGTGGAAGAACATAGCAAAATTGGCGAGCACAGTTATGGCATCTCATAGAATTTGTTAGAATCCTGGCTCTGTGCCATATACTAGTTCTGTAAGCTTAGGCTAGTCATTTGTGTCCTTAGATTGCTCAAACCTAAAAAGAATAAGTAATGCATAAATCACAACTTTTTAGTAATAAAGGACATACAAGCCTTGTATGGTGCCTGATCCATAGAACACGCTCAATAAATGACACTATTATTACATTAAAGCAGCTCTATTAGCCCATGACTATTACTAACCAGGTAAGGGTTTCTGTCCAATTATACATTTAAATGTTCTTATTCTTTATAGGTTCACCTTCACATTCCTTTATTTCCTCATTTCTAGGGCTTATATTTTTACAGACTGTTATGCATTGTTTAATAGTACAGAAAAATGTCTATGAAGGAAGATCAGTTGGTAAGTATAGATATCAAAGAATGGCAAAATATCAGGGCTAGAAATTCAAGACCTCATTTTACTAAGAGAGGACCTAATACATAGCAGACTTTTTTTTTTTTTTAAGATTTTATTTATTTGACAGCAAGAAACACAGCGAGAGAGGGAACACAAGCAGAGGGAATGGTAGCGGGAGAAGCAGGCTTCCTGCCGAGTAGGAAGCCTGATGCGGGGCTCGATCCCAGGACCCTGGGATCATGACCTGAGCTGAAGGCAGATGCTTAACAACTGAGCCACCCAGGCACCCCCATAGCAGACATTTAATGATCTCAAGTGAATGAGTCAAGTCCAGTAGGTAAAGCAAGCTTCCTATGGCTAGCAGCTGGATATTGCAGTTCAAGGAGAATAATGAATAAAATACTGATTTAACATGAATGATGTTATTAACTGGCTTCTAATGTACATGTAGTGACGTGCATTCAAAATTCCTCCCTTTGGCTCCTAGAAATCACCTTAGAGCTTCAATCCACTTTGGCTTATTTTTCTATTTTTTATTTTTTTAATGAAATCTGGAGAAGCTAAATTTTTCAGATTTTAAAGTAGAAGCAAGAGCTACTGAGGATAGCTGGGGCTGAACAGGGAGATCAAGAATCACCAGGAAAGAAGTGGAGAGACAGTATCACAAGAAAGATAACTTAGGGGCAAGGAGACTCAGTAGTTTCTGGTATGAAGGACCAGAGAGGTATACTCCTGGAGATGAAATATATCCACTAAAGTGCAATAGCTATTGACAGGAGACCCTTAAACCATTTTTAGTTGTGAGGAGCAGAGGAGGAAGAGGGAAATGGCAAATTCACACAGGCAGCCATGTTTTCTGGAAGGAATCTGTTCTGGAGACAGTGGAGGAAGAGAGACTCCATATTGATTCATGTGACTCTCTCCAGTGTCTGAGGGAAATAATTTAGGCTAGTGTGATGAGTGGGGAGAAACAAAATAAGGTATATTAATACACTGGAATATTATGTGATCATAAGAAAGAATGAAGTACTGACCTATGCTATAATATGGATGAACCATGATAACATTCTAAGTCAAAGAAGTGAGACACGGAAGACCACACTCGGTATGATTGCATTTATATGAAGTGTCCAGAAGACACTTCAGGCCAATCCAGAGATAGAAGGTAGATTAGTGATTGTCTGGGGCTTGGCGATGGGGAGGGAGGGGCAGGGAATGACCACAAAGATGTGTGTAGTTTCTTTCGGGTGTGATATAAATCTTCTAAAATTTAATTGTGGTTATAGCAGCACAACTTGGTAAGCATACCCCAATCACTGTATTATATACTTACATGGGTGAATTTCATGTTATGTGAACCCTATCTCAGCAAAGATGTGAAAGGGGGGCAGGCTATTATTTCGTGGGTATCACTTCTTCTACAGTCTTTCCTCACCCCCTCTCTTCTTAGTCATTTTGCCCTGGACCAAGGATAAAAGCACTTGGTAGATTCTCTGTAGAGAGCTTAGAGCAAGAAGGGTAAGTTTTGGAAGATGTCAAATGGGTTATATTGCTATGTCCAAAATATTTTCATTAAATATGCTAAGTTTATGCTTCTTTGGTTTCACGTCTTAGCTAAGCCTGTCTCACTGTGATGCTGGTGATTCTAATCTGCACACCTAGTTGTACATACATGTTGTAGAGCTGTTTGAGGGCTCACGTGAATCTCCATCCCCACCTATTGCCTATTACTTCATTGCTGGGACCGCCATGTTGTTTGGTATCGAGCCCCATGTTTGACCAGGGTTGGCTAATATAAGTCAGAAGTCCTCTTTTTCACTGTGATCACAGAGCTTGTATCTGGACTTCCTTTCAGAGTTTATGGGTCTCAATGAAACTATTTTGAACATGAGATGCTCAAAGAGGTTCTCCCCCACCTGATAACCTTCAGTATTATATGAAGTTCTACTCTGGGGTACCTGCCTGCCTCAGTTGGTAGAGCATCTGACTCTCACTCTCGGGGTCATGAGTTCAAGCCCCACGTTGGGCATGGAGCCTACTTAAAATAAAATAAAAATTAAAGCTCTACTCACAAGCATAACTTCTCTGGGATGGCTTCTTTGATAAGGGACTTTCTCTGAAACTGGTCCTTCAGGCACCTTCAAATCAATGGTTCTCCATGTCCCCACAGCCCACTGGCTTACAAGATGGGTCCAGACTGATAATTTTCTGAAAGTAGTATAGACGGTGTCAAGTATCTTTTGAATTTATCATATTACTGTGCCTCGTCTGAACTTCTTTTCTGATGGTTTCTCACTTTTTTTCCTTCAACTTATGTAATGAGATAAAAGCATACACATTTAACATCCAGGTGTGTCTGTTATTCATACATGTATACACGTCATTAAAGTACAGATACTGGGGTCACAAGACTCCAGCCAGTGCTAAGGATGCTCATAGCTGCAAAATGTAGATAAATTAGAGTGAAAACACCATCGCCTCTCTCCTCAAGGTCCGCAGACACATTCCTTCTCACATATGAGGTTCAGATGTATTCAAGAAAAAATTAAAACAAAGTTATTTTTAAAAATCTGTTTTTACTATAGGCTTCGGAAGAGAGACTCTTTGGGCAATTAGAGTAGGTTATGTTAGCGTCATGAAGACGAGGAGCAACTAAATTCAGGGTCTTGTGTCCAAATCACACTGATTAGGCCCTAGCCCTTTTATTTCCTTTCCTGGGGCCTCTGATAACCAGCATAGCCCAGACTTATGGCTGGAGGGCAGGCATCTTGTCCCAGCGCAAGTTGTATTACCAAGTTTTCCAGAAAAGAGAAGGAGGTCTAGAAGGACAGATATCTGGACAATTAGCTCCTGAATGATTTTTATTTTGTTTATCTTTTCAGAAGTCCCCAGGACAATCTTGTTTTTAAACTCTGGTATTGAGCCCTATGTCGGATGCTCTGTGAGCCAGACATAGATGGTATTTTTGCTCTTGGGGGCTGGTTTTAATCAAATTTCACCCTGATAGCCAGCTACCTAATAATTTAAAATTTCCTTTTGCTCCAGGAAAAAGAGCAGGATTCATTGCTAAGGCTTCTAGAAGGCATCCTAGCCTAACTGCTTATAAAGGGACCCCAGGTCCTTTCTCTAAACCCTTGTCTCCCTTACCCTTCGTCCCCAAGAAGAGGCTGGCTTAGTACTGCAGAGTTCTGTCCATTGGTTGGGTGGGCCTTAATCTTCAGTACTGATACTCCCGTGCTTGAAGTCAATTCCTTGCCTTTTTCTCGGTGATGGAAGGCTGAGGGTGGGGTAGACAGAAGCAGCGAGTAACCTGGCATCCCCTGGTCCCAAGCAGTATTCTTCCTGTGTGTTCCCCAGATGCCCAACATCTTTCCTTGTTAACAAAGTGGGCGCCAACTGCTCTACATCGATTTTGTTTCCAAGCATTTTGTAACTACCAGGGGTATTAGTGAGATATAACAAAAGACGAGATTAGGATTCTCTGAAAGGGAAGAACTGGAGGGGACGGAGCTCCTTGCAGTACAACTTTGATCCAGACATTAGGTGGTCACTTGCTGGGACCCCTGCTACAGCATTTGAATAAATTTCAAGACACTCTGACTTTTTGCTAATAAAGGCAAAAAAGCAAACACATCAACACCTGAAAATTGCATCACAAAAAACACCTAAAATAAAATGATTCATAGCAGTTCAAAATAACAAGTAATCAAAAGAATACCAAATGAATGCTAATAAAACGAAACCCTTAATATCAGCAAGGCCAAAATATGGCTGAAAATACCACACAACACAATGAAGGGCAGTTGATAATATTACGGGACATACTTCATGCCAAAGATGTTATGAATATTGATGAATCAAATGCTGTAGCAACAACAATCATAAAAGAAACAAGATACAAGCAGCAATCATGAGGCACCCCGCTCATACGAGGATGGATACAATGGCCAATACATGGGTAGAGACATAGAAACACTCAAGAGCCGGAAGTTATTCTTCATGTACTAGCCAAATACTTGCATAAAAAGGAACTTATCCTCAGGTGCATTTCATACAAGGAAGATGGGATACATACCTGACTTTGTTGTGGTTGTC